>CAJGYO010000007.1:135723952-136163371 GCA_904845875.1 Miscanthus lutarioriparius | reverse complement strand
TTATTTGATCCAATTCGCGTGGCTTGGCTTACTGCAAACACGCCCATGGCAGCTTCGTAAATCTAATGCGTCTACTTATTGGTCTAATTGGATACGTTACGCCCTCTTAGGGCATGTTTGGTTGCCCTATTAGCACTACTAAATTTAGTAGCTTTTAGTTACTTTAGTAATTTTTCAACCAAATACTATGAGTAAAGAGTTTTAGTCCTCTTTAGTAACTCTAAAGTTACTAAAATAACTAAATCCATTTGAAGAAGCTACTAAAAGTTGAGTAGCTCCCAATTAAAACATGCTGTAATCTAGTTTTCCCACGAAGGTTTCAACTGGATCCTTGCGTCTAGAATTGTTTCTGTCAAAGGCTTCATCGCTCCTCCCGCGCCATCCCATCCCAGGCGCAGACAACTGCGGTTCGATTCTCTCCTCCGTTCGTCCGAAAGAGAGGGAAACTGCTGGCCGGCCGCCGCCAACGAGCAGATCGATCTCCTGCCGGGCCCCCGCTTCCAGACCATCGACAACGCTGGCGAGCAGACCACCTGTCCGGAACTCCCGCCGGCCACAGCCAAGAACCCGCCGCCGGACGCCCCAAGGCCTGTCTGGAACCTCCTGCCGCCCCGATGCCCCGCAATCCCCAGCCGACCGGCTGAGAACCCTTCCTGGCAAAGGCACGCCCTTGAACGCTGCTCCCTCCGCCTTGGCACAGCATGCGACGCCTCCCCTCGACGGCGTGCCTGGACTACTCGGGGTCCGGAGACGGGAAGACAAGCACGTCCGGCGCGCTGCGCTCCAGGGCGGCCGCGGCCACTCCTCGAGCGCCTGCTCCCTCTGCGCGGCGCTGATCCCCGTGGCAGCACGCGACGCCTCCTCGACGGATCTGGCATTCTGGCGGCTCGATCCGGTGCTCCTGGCCGGAGACCCGATAAAACTACAGTGACACCCAAACATTATTTAGATGGCTGGACGAACGTTTCGCATGTTTGACAACCAGGATAACATTGCGATACAAGTTTATGGATCGGTAGTCCACTTTATTTATATTTAACTAGCAGAGGTAACCCTTTTGGTTTAAGAAAATGACTATATATATATATATATATATATATATATATATATATAAAATTACATAATAGCCAGGATGGGACAATTTATTATATTTAAGAAACGCCAAGCTAGTGATCATGTGGCATCATATGACTGGATCTGGAGCGCCTAGTAATGTATAGCACCAGCATTTAAGTCACAGTCACAATCGCCGTACTTGTTCTCGGAGCTTTCAGCTATGCATGTATCACTGCAACTGTCGTCAAAGCCCCAGCACGGTCCTCCATAATCGCCAATCAGGTGCCGGTAATTACTCGGTTTGCGCATGCAAATGCCATTGAACACAGGGAGGTACTTGATAGCACAGCGCAAGAACGAGGTTAATTAGCTGAAACATTAACTAAAACAATATATTAGAGTTTATACACAAGCCAATTCCAACGCCAAAACTTAAGTAGAAAGGGGAGAGACACTTATATTTCAACAGTTCGATATACATACACGAACATACCGGCAGCCACGATGATGATTAGAGCACGCCTGCACTGAGATTCTTTCTTGAAGGAGTCATTGGTTGTTTTTTTTTGGAAGTTTTTATACGTTGAAGAAAAGAATGAGCGGATATAGGCTGGTGGACGATCGAGGAGGAGATGCCCATATAATATATACATCACATGCCTAGTGTGTTCCCGCCATAGAAGCATATATGTGGTATTATCGAGTCCATCATCCACATTATATTATTGTCAGCATTTTATGACCAGGATGTGGACTGAAGGACAGGTTAATATAGCTTAATATGCTAAAGAAAAATATGACACTCAAGTTGCATTGGTACTAACGTACGTACTTTGTCCACTTATACACTCGATCGTTCCCACTGCATGAATGTCGAATCACACTACTGTGTTCAGAAAAAAAAAATTGTTGTACGTGTGTTTCAGTTTCAGTTTTTTTATCCTTCGTCAGGGGCTGGACTATTTTCATTTATTTCAGAATTAAAACATGAGATCTCGAAAAATGAGCGACCGAGAGACGCTGTTTGGGCGACGACCTTAAGAGGCGTTGTGATTTTATATATGTTCTTTTTCTCTATGATTCGGAAGGTTTTGGTTCTGGACACAAACTCTGGAGACGCTGGACCTCGAGAGGACTGAGGTTGGGAGGTTAGCTGTATGTGGCGAGTGGGCAACAAATGAAGGTTTTAGAGGAGAGAAATAATTTTACATTGGCACTAATCACTTTGGTCCATCAACTATTACTCGATGCTCAATTACATCCCTAAACCTTTAGAAGCGGCCATTTAGGTCTTCGAAACTTTAGTTTTAGGATCAACTTCATCCTACAACTACGAAGATGATCGCGTTTTAGTCCTCAAACTTTGCATTTTGAGATCAATTTCTTTCATAAACTATCAAAGATTGCATTTAACTTTTATTTTAACTCAATTTTGTCTATTCAAAAAGAGAACCTTGTATTTTTAGGTATAATTTCATCCATAAATTATCAAAAGTATAGATCCTGCTATTGTTTCAATATATCCATGTATTCTTAATGAATAAATAGTGTTCGATGCAACTATAATTGCTCCTGTAATATCATTTAGTTTGATATATAAATGTACCATTATAAAGGTAACACTAAAAATAACAGCTTGGAATTATTAATGACCCACTAAAGAGTTTTTGGGTGAATATTATTTTTCTATCTCCAATCGTTGATGGTGTTCGAGCTAACCAGGTACCTGCTTGATTACAACGTTCCGTGAAACGAGACAACATTGTGTTGAAAATAAAAGTTTAAAGAACAAAATACACTTTGATAGTTTATAAATGAAATCAAGCCCAAAATGCAAAGTTCGAGGACTAAACGATCATCTTCTAGTAGTTTTAGGATGAAATTGAGCCTAAAAAAATCTGGTGCAGCTTTGAGGAATTCCTAGCATTAGTTCAACAGGCTTCTGAGATGCCCACTGCGGGAGGCCGATATATGCTGAACTGAACAGTTGACTACAAGTTGAGAAATACAGCTAAGGTGCTCCAAAAGCTGGAGCTCCAAGCATATTGGGAGGATCCGATTGCAGCTAGCTATTCCAACCAATGAGGCAGCTGACACCAGCTGAGCTAGAACTGAGAGGTAATCTTAAATGTTCTACACTCAGTATAGTGTCGCTTTCAATGGTCCATCGCTTGACAAACGATCAAGAATTCGGCACTCTGAGGAGGGAGACGCCAATACAAATTTTTCCACCTACAGGCTTGTCATCGGTGCCGGAAAAATTACATCCCACGTTTAAGCATGATGGCTGAATCATAAGCACTGATGAGGACAAAGCTGACTCAATCTTTGCATACTACAACAACATCCTGGGGGTCAGATTCAGCAGGCAAGGCAGAGCATTGACTTGCAGGTACTGAATCTGCCGAGGCTCCAACTACAGGAACTGGACGTCTGCTTCTCTGAACAGGAGATCAGAGGGATCATCCATGCGAGACGCCCGGTGATCGTGCGCCAGGGACGGATGGATTCAATGGAAGGTTCCTTAAGATGGCGGGATGTAATCCAAACGGACATCGTCGATCTCTTCCACGCTTAATGGGCGTTGGATTGTCTATGTCTGCATCTTCTGAATGACGCCCTTATGGTCCTCTTAAGGAAGACGATGGTGCTAGCAGGTCTGAAAGATCACCGACCGTTCAGTCTCATTCACTGCATGGGAAAACCGATATCCAAAGGTCTGGCTATGAGACTTGCTCCACATCTGTCGGAATTGGTGCAACGTAATCCGTCGGCTTTCATGAAAGGACGTAGAATCCATGACAATTTCAGAGCTGTTCAGTTAGCTTGTCGCTGTCTGCATGCTAGGCGTTGCCCATGCATCCTCCTGAAGGAAGATATTGCAAAGGCCTTCGACTCCGTGGCTGGCCGTTTTATTTGAGGTCACGGAACGGTGCAGTTTGAAGCAGGGGCAGACGTCGAAAGGCTTCCCGTTGCTGCACTATAGCAGCGGCAAAGACGACCGAAAGGCTTTCTTGTGCGCATTGTAACCACAAAGGGGTAGACGTCAAAGTCACCAATATGGCAGCCTGGTCATACTGCATGTACTACAATTAGATGGTAGAGTTGTATATATATGGGGCCGTTCATTGGTCTCGAAACTTCATTGTTCGGCTTCTTTTTTCACCGTATTAGTGTTTTCTCTCACAACATTTCAGTAGGAAGTTGTTTTTCGGCCAATTTCAAATTAAATTTCAGACCAGGTAACAGGGGCCTACCCACCGCAACTCATTAAGAGAGCGAGTTGAGTTTTGCCATCTCCTCTGCAGAGCTCCGGCTAACATCGGTGCTTTGTGCTACGTTCGTGTGTGCCTGTTCTCTCTCCTTCTACTACCTTCCAAGCTATAGTGTATGATGGCAACGCCGGGTGATGTTAGCTCACCCGATGCGGGAGAACCCGGGACCAAGAAACGGGTGGGTTTCTCTCAGCGCTGGCGAGATTGGATAGCCGCCTTACTGTATTCAGCCAGCGAGCACAGAGGTTCAGGTTAATGGCCGTGCAGGCAGGCGGATATGTCACGCCCGTGGACTTCGCCAAGGCGATCAGCTCTTGCCGCTGCTTTTCGTCATTGTCATCGAAGTGCTAAATACACTAGTGGCGGACGCCGACAGCTGCGATCTTCTGTTGCCGCTGCCTGGGACGGCAATCAAACACCGAACTTCAATCTACGTTGATGACCTGGTAATATTCCTGCTGCCCATCCTCGTCGTTCACGGGAGCATCAGGTTTGATCAAGAAATGTCGACAAGTGCTCTATCATGCCTATCCGGTGTTCTGACGAGGACATCGCAGCGGTGCAACAGGTTTTTTCCGTGTCAACTTTCCGAATTCCCGTGTCGCTACTTGGGCGCTCTACTGTTGGTCTCCTGCCTGGGCCGCACGGTGGAGCAGCCTCTGGTCGACGCTGTGGCAGCATCGCATCCGGACCTGGAAAGCCGATTTGCTTACCACGGCAGGGAGGGTCACACTAACCAAGGACGGTCTGCTATCCCCCATCCATGTTTGTATATGCTGCTGCCTGTCCAAGTGGGCATTGAAGGAAATAGACGGGCGCAGGCGGGCGTTTCGCTACGGTGTGGAAGGAAGACCGGTAGTGCACTTTACGTTGAACCAGCAGAGGTAACCTCTAATCTATTCTGTTTTTCTTAAATACATTATATATGTATTATTACATAAGAGCTAGTAAGGCATAATTTATGTTTAAGAAACGCCAGGCTGGGATCACTGCATCATGGCTGGATCGGAGCGCGAGCAACAACAACAATCTCAGAGGAGCATCGGGTATAGCAGTAGCATTGAAAGCTGTCACATCTGCCGTAAAAGTTGGAGCTTTCAGCTTGGCATACATCATCGCAACAGTAGTCGTCAAGGCACAGCTCAGGTGCCGGCATTCATCACTCTGCGTGCATGCAGGCATTGAACATACACTAGCACGTGCAAAAAAATATGGTTAATTAGCCGAAAGATTAATCAAAACATCATATTAAGTTACAAGCACCAGCCAATTCAACGCCAAAACTTAAGCTATTAAGAGAGACAATAATATTTCCAAATGTTCATACACGTGCACGTACGTACCCGCGGCCACGATGATAATTAGGAGCATGACTGAGAGATTCTTTTCTGAAGGCGTCATTGGCTGTTTTTTTTCTGTAGAAGTTTTTTGTACAATGAAGAAAAGAATGAGAGAGCAGGTGATGAATGATCGAGGAGAAACTAACAATATATATATATATATATATATATATATATATATATATATATATATATATATATATATATATATATATATAAAAGTTACATGCCTAGCGTGTTGCACCACGTCACATGTGACACAAAAAAACATAAAACGAAAATAAAGCTGGGCCCGCACTGGCCATGGTGCCAGGCGCTAGCTGGCCCGCCACCAACGCGCTAAAGGTTGCCGCTGGAGACAAATTTGAATGCTGCTGGGCGTGCCATGCATGAAGATAGCTGAGTCGTTCTGAGGATCCCATGCTGCTAGAGGCCAACATCGTGGTGTCGCCTACTGCTGAGCCAAAGCAAAATAGGGTGGAATGGCGGATCACATGCCTAGTGTGTTCCGCCGCAGAAGCGCAAACATATGATCCTATCCCCTAGTGTTTTCCAACGGAAGCTGGCCGGCCGGTCGCAAAGCTGGGCCTGCACTTGCCATGGTGTCGGGCGATAGCTGGCCCGCCACACCAACGTGCCAAAGGTTGCAGCTGGAGACAAATTTGAATGTCGCTGTGCGAGCCATGGAGCTGGAAGCCGGCCGTAAGCAAGCTTGAGTCGTCCTGAGCTGGATCGTGAGGATCCTGCTGTTAGAGGCCAACATTGTGTTGTCGCCTACTGCTGAGCCAAAGCAAAATGGGGTGGAGGCCGGGGATCTGTTTGATTGAAAACTGAATGAAGATAGATAAAATATATGTAATGCAAGTGAGACACATGCATACATATTTCATTAATTATTCTCGAATATACAAAATACATGATCAATGAAAAATATATTCTTCCGCCTTTCAGCGCCAAGCTTACAGAGAGAGTCCGATTTGTAGAAATTTTATGTAGTTCGCCAATCCTCGAGCCTGTTGGACGAGTCCATTTAATTACATCCGCAAAATGAGCTTGCGGAAAATCTCTCTGCGCTTTTATGGTCGTCAAATATTGATTGATCATTGTCAGCCATATGCTAGATATATGGCGTAATAATGATGTGGGTGGCTTATATGTTGCCAAAGCTTTCGGTCATGACATCGCCGCCGCTTCGTCGGAGTAAACGGATATATGTTGTTGATGAAGGGGATGACTTTCACCTCGTCGGTGCCTAGTCATGTACGCTAGCCTTCATTAACACAAACATGTGTACATTGCCTTTGCCTCGTCGGTGCCTAGTAACGACGTGTCCAATCCCGTTAATTGGGACATGTTGGTGGAGAGTGACCTCGCCTCGTCGGCATTTGTCCACATATAGTTCCATCTAGCCTCATTGGCAGTAGACGTGTAGTGAACGATTATAAAGTAGAAAATCTGCTACAATCACCACCTAAATGGTGGAATTCTTCTAGTGTTTTTTAAATAGTAATAAACGTGTACTACCACTAGTCATAGCACATGGAAATCCTCACTATGAGGCATTTGGTAGGAAAACTTTATACTAAATTTTGAATGCTAACACTACTACACAAAATCTTTTGTAGGCGTTTCCAAATTGGTCTCCGAGGCGGTTGGGCCAGCAGGCTCACCTTGGTTATTCGTAAAGCAGCTCCTCGATAAATCATTAACCGAGGCGGACATTATAACTCAACCGCGCCGTAAATCAGACCCAGCCCTTCTTAGCCCAAGAGGCCTAGTTCGAACACACATATACCAGACTTTAGGGTTTTCAGCCTCAGTCTCCTCCTCACTCCCTCCTCACCAGACTCCTCTCTCCTCCAGACTCCTCCCGCGCCTACCATTCTCTCTCGCAAGTCACGCACATGAGCCCAGTGCCCGACGCGCCCCCCCCCTCCTCCTAGCGCCCCCACCCCAACCCTACCAGCGGCCCCTCTCCAACCCTCCTCTCTCCGCTCTCCCATGGCGGCTTTTCCCATGGTGGCTCTCCTCCACTTCTCCCCCACACGGCTCCCGACGATGGCGCGCGTGGTGGTGGCAAGCGAAGTTGGGGCCTTCTCCTGGTGGCGGTGCGCTGTGGAGGCATGTGGTGCCTGCAAGGTCAGGAGGTCGGGTCCCTCAGCAGAAGACGTGGTGTCGCACCTCTTCCCGAAAGCTCGCGGGCCCCCCTTCCCTAGGCTCATGCGTGGCGGCGGCGCAAGACGGTGGCGGCCCCACGGGCGGCAGATCCAGTATGGCGGCGGAGCCCGCCGATGGCGGATTTGCGCTCGTGTTTCCTCAAGTACGGCGCTTCGGGTCTCCGCATTTCCGCGGATCCAACGAAAGCAATGGCGACACTTCGATGGGCTTGGCGGGCCTCGCGACGGCTCACTGGATTTTTTGTTTTTTATTGATTAACCGAGGTAGGCAGGGCAACCGCCTCGGCTAAGACCACGATTAACCAGGACCTTTCGGATCGAGGCGGTTATAAACCGCTTCGGCTAAGGCTTTCTCGCCCACCTCGGTTAAGATTTCTAGTAGTAGTGTAAAACACTAGGAGAAGCCCACATCACTAGAAGAAGTCTAAAATTCTGGTTGTGAATTAATGATACAAGTGTTGCTTGGACGATGCTTGCTCATGTGATTGAATTGACAGTCTCTCGATGTCGGTATCTTTTTTTCATAGCGAGACGAGGCGATCTCGTCTCGTGTGTCTTGTCTTTTCTCGTTATTGCAACGAGTGGGGAAGTCCTGACTCGTGCAGCTTGATTTTTGTCATCACGATGAGCAGGGTTTTCCGTTTCGCGCGGGCTTCATTGTGGTGAGAGCGAGGTTTTCCTCTTGCGCTTCTTAATTTTCGTCATCGCGACGAGTAGGGTTTTCCGTCTCCGCGCGGCCTTCGTCGCGACGAGCGGGTTTTCCTGTCTCACGCGTCATGATTTTCATCATCACGACGGGCAGGGTTTTCCGTCTCGCGCCGCCTTCATCGCAGCAAGCGAGGCAATCCCGACTTGCGTATCATATCAGATCATCGCAACAACTCGTTGTAATTACCAGCGTCCTGAGCTCGGAAAATAATCTCCCTCGAATCTTTGGCAGCCTTCCGGCGTCACATATCAGTTCGAGCGTTACACCAAATTTGGTGGTAACAATTTTTACTTGCTAGGGCACAGCCCGCAGAGGTAAACACCTCATCAATCGTCGAACTTGTGATCATGGAGGCGCTTTGCTATCCAGATCGAAACATGTGGTCGAAGGCGATCGAAACATGTCGTTGAAGGCGAGTGGTCCCTGACGACACGCCTGGCGGAGTCACCGTCCGGCGAAGATGTCGGCGCAGTGACTTGTACGTGCAGCCAAAGGCGAGATACATGCATGGAGAGAGCGGCAACTACGCCTGGCGTGGAGCAACTATCAGGCGCCGCCATCTACATATAGCAGATGTGTAGCGTGAGATGCCCCGAAGGAAGGACCTTCCTGTTGCCCAGGACGCCGCTTTTATAGGGAGGGAGCAGGTCAATTCACCCCTCGGCCAAGTAACCGCATGTTTAGATTAGATTAGTATTCCACGGGCCTGTTTGGGAGAGATTTAGCAGCTCCACATTCGTCATTTTCAGCTCCATTCCACCAAAAATTCCCCCAAACACCCAGATTCACCAAAATAATAGATCTAGAGGACAGATTCACATAAATGGTGGAGCTCCTCAGGGGGTGTTCTACCAAACTCAAATTGGTGGAGTTGAGGAAAATTACCTACCATCGCTTAGCGGTTACACGGAAAAACGGTTTGTTCTATTCTTCCTCATCGCGTTTCTATTCCTTTCTCCCCCACCCCCAAGCGCCTACTCACGACATCAAGGCTGCAAAGTGAAATGTGGCCGCGAGCCCGGCGCTCCTCCCGCTCATGAGGCCATGGCCATGAGCTCGACGAGGCCGTCCCTAGGCGAGGCCATGGCCATTGAGCTCCATTGTGACCGCGACCTCCACTGGTCCCTTGGGCGATGGCACGAGAGCTAGCGAGCAGCGTGGCGGCGAAAGCAAAGCAAAAGCGAGCAAGGGCGGCGAAAGCAGCCCAAGGCACAACGAAGTCATGATGCGAAGTTCGGTGAAGAAGAAGACCGTGGCCTTTTTTTCTCCGACATGTGGGTCCCGCTATCAATCGACATCAGAGAAACGCCGGGCCCAAGGGCAAATCTAGTCATTCCAACCAAAATGCTCTTACGTGGATCTAGGGCTGCTTTGTTTAGCCAAACAGTTCGTCGTTGATCCATGATGGATCTTAAATCCACGGTGAATCTTAGATTCAGATTCACCCTTTTCAATGGTGAATCCCTACTAAACAAGCCCCTATATCTCCAAAACTGAATTCGCATCCAGCTAGTGCGTGCTTCATGATACATCTCAGCCGTCAATCAAAGCCACGGATGCATGACCGAGACATTTTATTCTTCTCAAATTCACGTATATACATCATCTCACGATCTCGCGAGAATATCATTCTGACGATCGATCGTGGCCCAATCAAACAATTCTTTATGGCCCAAATTAGTTTCATGGCCATTTTGGATTAAAGGAACAAATGGGCTGATTAACCCTATATGATTTCCTTGTATAAAATTAATAAGACCACCTAAGAATTTGCGGTGCTAGCACCATATATTTGCACGACTATTTAACAATGGTAGCCTCAATTACTTGGCATAGCACATATTTAAATAATCATCTAAAAGAAGCAGATATTTAAATAATTATATGCAAAAAATTTCATCCTACAGGATCCTTGCATTCTTTTGCAGAAGGGATCGTCGGTGCAGGAGGGGGTACCAAGCCTGTCAGAGTGGATGGTGTTGAAATGTGATCTCGGCTAATCCCGAAATTAATCATGAGATTAATTAGAATCAATTTTGGTCCACCTGTCAGATATATTTCCAACTGAATAAGTCAGTGATGGGGTGGCAACCCTTAGATCTCTAGGGAATAAGAGGAGGCGCCTCAGCGTCACCACCCACGTGAATCTAATCACACAACTGGTCAATTAGGCGTTGGAGGGTTCAAAGAAGGTCCGCATCCTGTTCAGGTTATCTCGGTGGCATCTAGAAGGCCGCCACTAGTCCATCACGCGCCTCCTGCTCACCGACAGAGAGTATCCCAGCCCTCAGGCAGTGAACCTGTGTCATCTACATCTACATCGACACCAGAAGAGGCTCTAATGGCGCAGCTAAGCCTGGTCTGTCATTAGACTAAGTTTTCCGCACTTAGTATGTTTTATTAATTCATTATCATGTTTTAGACTATGATTAAGATCCAGCGTAATCTAAGTTTTATTTTAACAATTGGTATCAATAATAGAGCATCTCTTTCTCTCGATTTGAGACAGTCCATTCTCTCCTTGAAATGTGGCTTAACCTTAATGACACAATTTCGATAAAGTCTCATCATCTGCCTAATGATTAACTTAAAGATAAAATAGATATAAGGAAACTCATATCATAGGAAATAAATATCTTTGCCAATAAAATAAATGATAATGGAATAAATTTCTTGATGTGCTCATAAACCCAAATTCAAGAACACATGTTCAGAATACAATAGGTTTCTCAAAACTAAGATAACATAAGCATCATCAATAAACTAAATTTAAATCTAATGCTAAGCTCCAAGGCTTGACTTCACTTTATTCCATCAATGGCTCCTTACACTTTGATCCCCTTGCTCCCCTTTTACTTATGGTTTGGCAAGACCTAAGGAGAAATTAAGATATGCATCATTGCACCTTAGTTAATCCACCATATGTTGGGCAAATATCTTAAGTAAAACTTATGAGACAATTAGTTACCTGTCTCTCAAGCCATTTCTTATACTCCTCTATGGCATGAACGTCCTACAGAGCCATATGTTTACAAACTCATAGATTCTTCTTCGCTTAGTTTTTGTTTTGAGTTTTGTCAAATTGTGTGACCCGAGTGAGTGATGCACCATGCTTAAATGATCAAGATCACGTACACTCCACCCATATATGCTATACTCTTACACTAAGAGTAAGCACAAACATGCCTTTCCACCTATCCACAAACATACATTTTCACCTCTTCACAAAATAAAGATTCTATGTATTCAAGATCTCTCTCCATTCTCCATACAAGTCTGAAAAAGAGACATGGGCTATATGTTATGAAAAAAAAGAGAGTTGAAAAAATAGAGCTGGAAAAGATGATGAAAAGAGAGAGATGAGTGAAAAAAAGTGTCGAACAAAAAAAATATGAACATCAAGCATAGCCCATGATCTCAAGCATCTAGATTTGGAGAGAGAATTTTTAAGGAGTCAACCTTCCACTCATATCCACACACTTGCACTCTTGATCATAGTTTGTATGTTGTTTTTCTCCATGGATCCATGCTTTGACTTTACAATACAAACATTCTAAGTATGCCTTTCAAGTTCTCCTACCCAAAACTCCACATAAGCCATAGTTATTGGGCCTTAAGGCAAAGAAAGATCTTGGTGAGGACATATACAGAAATACCTATGAGTGATCTGAGAGAACCATATGAGGAGTAGCATGAGCTATGACAAGGTGATGTTTGAGCCACTTCAAAACCCATAGGTATGAGTATCTGACTTGGAATATCTTTTATGTTTGCATCATATCTTGAGAAAGTTGTGTATCGAATCCACTTGAATCTTTGCTCGGTTCTTGTTCTTGTTCGGATCCTTACTCGGGACGAGCAAAGGGTTCGGTGTGGGGGAGCTTGTTGATGGCTCTTAACACCATCTTTGCCATCAACATAATGCCATAAAATACATAAAATCAATCGAAAAGCAACATTTTATGTTTAGATTTCACTTGGTTCCACTTGTACTTGGAGAATTATTCTTGTAAGGTCAAAATAGTAAAAAAGCAAAAGAAGGCCATCTAGAAGCAATCCACATGGCTAGGAGGGCTAGGGCTACCAAGTGGTGTTGCCCGATGCCACATGGCCCGCCCAACGCCCCACCTAGCCCTACCATCACCGATCCGTGGAGAGCCAGATGGCACCCCCAAGAGTGCCCATCCACCGTTGGTTTGAGTCGGGTTTGATCCAAAGGTGGAGATGGAGCTCCCTTGGATTCTTGGGTCCACCGCCATACACTTGGAGGCTTCCACTGACTTAACCACTAACTTTTAGACCAAATCACCGCCTTATCGGCTATGCAACCGCCATCCAGGAGCCATCCAAGCGGGTAGGATGCAGAGGCAGTGCATCCAAGCATCACTTGGCACCCTTGGACGTCACCTAACCCCCAAGTTTCCTTCACCGCCTCACTTGGCTGCCTATAAGTACCTCTACCTCCTCTACACACTATAAAAGGAGGTGTGGAGCTCGGTGAAATCATCCCCCATCAATTCCATCAATATCTAGTAGAATAGAAACAAGGCGAAGCTCTGTAGCTCTACTACTTAGAAGTATAAGATAGGGAGAGAGTGCGGAGAAGCTGGGGAGGAGCCGAAGCTATCGGCATCCTCTCCCACTTGTGCTTCGGCAGATGAAGCTCCTTTTTGAGTGAAGTCCAGCATCTTCTGCGGTAACTCTACTCTTTTGCATTACTTAAGTATTGTCTATATTATTGTGTTTACGATTTTCACGCTTGGTTAGAGTGCTCGATCTTGTTCCACCGTAGCTAGGATTAGAGTAGTAAGTTTATAGATTAAGCGTGATGCTTAGGCTATAACTTACTGTGTTTACTGGCTAGGCCTCCTGATAGATTGGTAGGTGGCAGTGTTGTTTCTGCCCATCCATCCTCAGTATTCCACCATGTTAGGGTCGAGTTATTAAATTGTAGGGCTCATGGCGGACCTTATCTATTTAGTCTCCTAGGTTGGCTAGGTGGACTATGCCCCAAGTAAACAAACCATGATATAGTCTTCTTTAGTCTTGCCTTAGTTCATAGAAACCATAGATATCTTTCTACCCGTTATCACCTACCCTTGCTATATCCTTGGACACACTTGTTTCTTAACTAGTTCACTTCACGTTCTCCGTGGAAACTCGACACCTTGGAGTACTCCCGGGTGAAAGCTACATTGATATCCGTGCACTTGCAGATTTGTCATTTGCTATATCTAGTGTCAATTGTCGCGCCTCCTTTAGATTTGTGATGAACGGCTTGTTTGTCACTGCTCCATGATCTCTAGAATTCACGATAATTTGGCGCGTTCCATCTCGCCTCGGAGTTCTTCTCAGAGTAATCTCCTTTCTTATTTTTCCATGATTATTTTTGCAGCGTTGGAGTCTTATGGCGTGTTGCTCTCTAATTGAATTGGATCTCGATTTTACCAGGGGGACTCGGATTGGAGATTGATTGGATTTTCTGTGATGAAGCTACTATTGATTTTTGGAGCTTATCCTAGAAATCATTGAGTTTGTTTCTCCATGGACCAAGAATGATGAATATCCTCCAAGGGTTCGGATGTCATCTCAACTGTCATGGCGGGGGTGGTGGAGGCCATAGGAACAATCTGGTCTCAAGATACCAGATGTAGTGGTACCTGCTTGGGGCATCGGATTAGGGTCGGCTATTTGGGCGGTGGGCGGCGGTGGAGAGGGCGGCGGCACTACCGCGCCAGCGTAGGCAAGTGGTGTAACAACCCAGGTTTTCAAGCATACAAAAATGCAAGCTTTTTTAAAATTTTCCTGCAATGTGTGAAGCATGTAGTCGCTAGGTCAAACCAAAGTCAAACGCACTTATAAATTGTTGCACTCATATAGAATTGATTATAGGAGTGTGCCCTTATCCGTGAGTTGTTTTTGTGTTTGAGTTTGGTTTGGAGTTTGGAGTGCACAAATCCATAGCAATTCCTCTCAGAATTCCTTGTTGAATCTTTCCTAAATTCCCTAAATCATAAAAGGAAAAACTTTTTCTTTTCTTCCCTAATTCATCTTGGAGGATATTCGCGTTCCCATTTCGCCACCTTGCGCTTGACCCAGGCCATGCTTCTTGGTCCATCAGTGACACTGCCCAAAGAACTGCCAGCAAACCGCCGCCGCTGCTCGGCTCATTGGCCCTCACGGGCCTAAGCGCATGAGCCCGCTTAGCTCAGACGTTGCCTCAAGGGGCTCAAGCGCAATGTTGCCTTTCCAACCCTAGTGGGCGCGATCCACTCCCGGCCAAGAGTCAGCTTGCTGCTTCGCGCACCCTCCACGGTCGCACCTCGACGTCCGCACTTCAAGAGCCAGCAGATACACGCCACGTGTCCCTCCCTTGCATGGGCCGAGGATGGACGGAGCCCTTGGAACCCCTAGCTCCCACGCCCTTAAATAGAGCGAGCCACCACCTCTGTTTCCATTCCCCACCGCTGCCGCTGCCGTTCCTCTGCTCCTTCCTCCTCGCTCCTTCTAGCTAGAGCCCACCGAGCCGCAGCCTAGCCACCATGCCACCACAGCTCGTCATTTGCTCTTCTTCTCGAAAGCGGCCGCCACCACCAAGCTTTTTGCAACTTCTCTACCTCGCTGAGCCTCACCATCTCCTGCCGCTCCACGCCACCTTGCTAGAGCCGTGCCATAGCACCGCACCACCCCATCCTCATTGGCCAACCACGCGGACGCTGGTTGATGTCCTCGACCACCTCCTCGCTCCACTGGCTGACCGCGAGAACCACCACCTCTGCCTCTGACCGTGATGTATGCCAAGCCCATGACGCCGAGCTCCACCTCGCCGAGCCACCCCGCCTCTACCTCACCGTGACACGACCACAGCGCCGACCAAGGCCAGATTTTCCTCGATGTCGCACCTCATCGCTCACACGTGGCCATCATCCCTCACGCGTGCCCTCGCCGTCAAGTCGATGTCGGAGCCGCATCACCACGGGTCACACCGAGCAATGTCGAACCCTTCACCGGCTGGAAACCCACTCCGCCCGACCTCGCCGTCCGCGACGTCTGCTACCACCACCTCGCTAGAGTTCCTCCGCCGCCGGTGAGCCCAATTTCAAACCTCCTCCTTTTCCCTTCCTCGCTGCCATTCATGACTAAGACCGGCCTTTGTGCCACGAAGCTCACCGTCCGCAGGGCTGCACCTCCTTCACCTCCATTTTGCGATGACCCATGAGCATGCCATGCCACTCCACCAAATCTGGAGCACCTCCTCCTCGCCATCTCGCTCACGCCCGACACCGTCGTGTCCTCCTCCATCGCTGCGGTGAGCCACCAGCAGCCAAAGCTTCGCCTTTTCTTCCTTTCCGCTGTCGTTTTGCCGAGCCTAGCCTTCGTGCCATCGTTTTTCATCGCCATAGGGAAGCAACCAGCCTTGTAGCGTCCTTCATTGACTCTAGCCCCCCATCGTCACCACCGGAGAGCCGTGTCAAGAAGAAGTTAGCCACCTCAAGCCCGCCAAGCAAGCCATAGCCAATCGCGCCAGCCCAACAAAGCAAGCCATAGTCCACTGGAATGCGCCGCTGCAGCCCTCTGCCTCTAAGGTTGAACCCTTGAACCTAGCCGGCGTCGTCCTCGACGCCGGTAAAAGCTCCTATTTTTCATTTCTTGCTCTTCATACACTTGATACATGATCTATCTATATCTCTACCTATGTCGCGTGCCTTCGTGCTACCTATCTATCTCTTGTGCTATGGATGTGTGCTACTCCATGTGTTGTTGGTTTAGTTCTTGTGTTGTTGTTTGCCTATGGACCGAGCCTTTGAGCCGGTTGAGGGATTGTAATTCATTCGAACATTTTGGTCATGGGTTCGTCCTGCCGTGGCCGTGATGCTGAGCGTAACTCAATCCCTCGCTTTTAGTTGACTCTATAGTACTACAATCGTTAGCTCCTATCTTCGTCCCTAGGACGCGGACATTGTGGACTCGATGTCAATATCGACGTGGTTCTTACCTACACATTTCGAGCCCTCCGTGACCTAGTCTAGTGGGATATGAATTGGAGGACGACAATCGCGGACCTACGGAAGCCAACTCGTGTGGGTAAAGCTCATGGTCATGAGTTGGCTCGCCATGACCATCAGGCTCTACCTCTTTTGCTCTTTGTTCTCCTTTGCTCTTTTGTTCTTCCTAACCATCTCGTATGCTTGTGCCACATTGACCGTAGCATTTCTTTGGTTCTCGCGGTGACAACCGCACCACTACAAACCCTGGGAATAGCAAAGTGCCGATCTAGTTGCACATAGGTCATGGTGCCCTACGAGTTGGTGTGGGTTGAGAGACCATGGATTTGTCTCTCTATTCTTTCAACCTCCGTCTGCTGCCATGAAGTGTTGGTCGAGAGAATGCAGAGACCATTCTTCTCTCTTCTCCCCCTCTTTTGGCTCTTTCGTGCTCAAGCCCTTGTATGCTTGTACCTATTTTAGACCTTAGCACTCATTAGGTTCTGATAGTGACAACCGCGACCGCTAAGACCCTAGGGGTGTCTTGGTGCCATTTAGTGCATGTGGGTCAAGGTACACTATGAGTGGATTTGGGTGTTTGGGTTCTCTTGTGTCTCGCTCCATTTTGATGCCTCGCCTTTTGCCATGGCGTGAGGATTGGAAGAAGTGGACCATTGCTCCTCTCTTGCTTGCAATCTTTTCGATTCTGGTCAACCTCCATGACGCCTTGGATCGTAAGACCGTGAGCTGTGGTGATTGCTTAAGATGAGCTAGAGTCTAGGCCATTGTTCTTGAAGCCGTACAGTGCCGACACGATCGCCCGAGAAGTACCGCTAAGTCCGTGACTTAAGCTTGTGCTTAGCAAATAACCACTTTTGCCTCTTTTTGGCCCAAGGATCGGACATCCATCATGAGGGCTAAGCCTTTTCCTACGGTGTTCTTTTGGTGTTCTTTGCTTTTCCATGTCTTGTCGCTTTTTAGAGTTTTGATTGCATATTGCCTTGTTTGTCGGCTCTATTGAGGTAGTTACATCGAGGATAGTGTTGATCGGACTGGAACCCATTGGAGGGAGGATACGCGGACGACATCAGGACTTGGAGGAGAATGACTATGAGTACATTGAGGATCTTGGAGATGACCAGTGAAAAGGTGTCATGTCCCACCCAACCTCAGAGAATCCTATTAGACATGCAACAATGTAGCTGCTAGTGCTTTACTTTTATGCAAATGATATATGATAGGTTGCATGGTAGAATTGCTTGAAAGCCATTACCTTGGCGCAACCTTCACCCCTACACACCCGCTGATAGGATAGACTCTCGTTTACTACTTACTACTTGCTTCTACTACGCATTATATATGTGATGTGATGCTTGGTGGAGGATTGTTTATGAGTGACTAAGGAACTTGGTGCCAATAATATGGTAATAATGTGATGACAACTTGGGAGATCTTGGCATGCATCTTGGGTGTGTGGTGAGGGTTGAGTCGATCGAGTAGGATCTATGACGAGTTGTTGAGCGAGTCTTGCCAGAGTGTGACCTGAGCGCTCCTTGAGAGTTGTACCTATGGCGGGTACCGATTTGAGGTATAGACTCTAGGGGTGGAGTATTCTTTGTGGGATGAATCCCCAAAGTAGAGGTTTGTTGAAGCACGAGATGTCTGAGCCCCTTTGTGAAGATGTCTTGTTCGGT
Organism: Miscanthus lutarioriparius; assembly: GCA_904845875.1. Lineage (NCBI taxonomy): Eukaryota > Viridiplantae > Streptophyta > Magnoliopsida > Poales > Poaceae > Miscanthus > Miscanthus lutarioriparius. The sequence continues at coordinate 136,145,135 of CAJGYO010000007.1, read as the reverse complement.
CACCCTAAGGACTTATATGTTCTGGGAACCGGTTCATAGAAATCCATGTACCCCATTCGCTCCTCTCTAGGGAGGAGACGGTTGTGGACTAATCTGGACGATGCCATTACTGCTAGGTTGTAAGTTGACAGTGTGGGGGGTGAGGATGTTGAATCCCGAATCCTTCTAGGTACATATTACCACTTGTGGGCGTTGATATTTACGTTTCACGCCTCTCAAGTGCTATAGAGAAATTCGGGGTGCCTCTGGGGCTAAGTGGTAGGATGGTATCATTCTAGACTAGAAAGCATTTGGAATCACCTAGATGTGCCGAATCGTCAATGATGGTGTATCTTGTGGGTAGTGTAAACCTCTATATAGTGTATGGTCGATCGATCGATACATATGCCATCTTTTCCATGGCTATAGACCTTTCCTATGTTACTGCTTCACTTGATAGAGAGAGGAGTCCTTCTCCCCCCTGGGTTTGTTGGATTTCGGCTGTTAGCCGATAAGGCAAGGTATGAGAGGGAGTCGTCATTGCCGCCTAGAGAGTGAGATGTGTGTGATGGGATGGGTGAATGTGTGGATGAGATGGGTTAAAACTTGATGAATTATTATAAAATATGGATGAACTTGCATAGGAAACCTACAGCCATATATAGGTTTTTGCTCTACCCTTGCATTCCACTTACCACAAAGCAAACGCAAAGCATAGGGTGGGTGCTAGTGGCCAGTACAAATCGTAACGAAAGATATTTGGCAGGTTTAGATGTCATCTACGACGACGACAATAGAGATTAGAAGGATTAGATGGTCTTGTGCCTGCGCTCAAGTTTGGTTGAGGAGATGAAGTCTACGCCCACTGATGATCTACGCCGACTCTGATGATTGCCCGTGAAGGAGGAGTCTTCATCGACCGACGCTCTACGTCAACTCTGATGATAGTCCGTGAAGGAGGAGCCTTCACTCGCCGACGCTCTACATCAACTTTGATGAAGCCCTATGTGCGTTTCCGCTAGAATGATGTTGTACTTAGGAGTGTTATAAAGTGATGTAATGTCTTGTAAACTTATACTTCCGCTATGTATGAACTGTGATATCAACTGTTATTTGATAATGTGATGGCTCGATCTACATGATTCTGACATACTAGTAGGACTCATAGGATAAGGATATATATGCAAGTGGTTTTCATTCAACTCCTTAAAACTTAATGCACAAGCATAAATAAAGTGTAGAATAATATGGGTTATACATCAGGGCTTGTCTAGATAAGATATAATCAAAAGTTAGCATTCCATCATGGTGACATGATCATCAAGGCACCATCCTTTCCACTACTCGATCATCTCCACAATCCATCGTTGTTCCTATTATGATATAACGTGGATGCAATCTGAGACGTAAATAATCAACGGCAAGAATGAAACTCTTAGAAATACGATTACGCCTCTCAAGCTAACGAGCTAGCTCTAACGACTAACGTACTAGGCTACGTACCACGTTGTTGAGCAAGGCGTTGTTTCCCAACAAGTGTTTTGGTTCTAAACTTTCAAGGTGTTTCGGCATTTTATTGATTAAATATATATTTTCGAACTAGGGCTCATTTAGCTACCTTAGCAAACTAATTATTATGGAGCTACAAAAATTACAGTGATCACCTAATAATGTTTGGAATTTACTGTGAAAGTTTCACAGCCAACACTATCACCAATTTATCACAAATTCCTACAAGTTTATATCTTACAATATTAAGCATCTTAAATTAATTAGATAACTCATGGAAATATTATAAAACTATGTGAACAAAATATACTAGTAGATAGATCATGATTTTAGGAATTTAACAAAAAAAATTCATAATTTTTGGTCAACTACACAAATTTATTTTGCGTTTATAGGTTTGTCTAAGAAACTTGATTAGAAAATGCTTAGAAAAAGAAAAGGGCTGGCGGTAATCAATTTAGCCCAGCAACCCAGCGGCCTAGCGCGGGCGCAGTTGTCGTGCGCGTCATGATGGCCCAACATGGCCCAAGGACGGGAGGCCCGCATGCGACGGTGGCTTTGCAGAAAAGTCCTGTGCTTTTAGATAATAACATGACTACTATACGCACTATTCCTACCGTCAGTAATCTTGCAACCAAACTCTCGGATGTTTTCACCTTTACCACGGGGAGGTCCTTGGGGATCCCCGCTCGCGTCGGCACGGCAGACGACGGCATAAGGCGGTTATGCTGGGCAGCCTAGGCGTGCTACAACGGAAGTAAGGGGCCGACCACCATCTATAGCTAAACGCATAAGGATGGGTGGCGGTTAGGGACTCAGAGGCGCACTGTCATGGGCTGCAGCGGTGAGCGGCTATCCGTGGTGGTGGCACGACTATTTTCGGTGACCTAAGGTTCTATCGAGGTGGTAGGGATACCGGGTAAGCACCAGTAGCTCACCAGAATTCGTGTTGCGGTGACGGTTAAGGCGGAGGAGTGCCGAGGTGGCCTAGCCATGTGCGAGCCGCCGGGGCGGCGATGCTCCAGGATGGACACCCATGCGTCACCACATATCTGGTAAGCGCCCTGGCCAAATGGCGTAAGCACCAGATAGAGGAGGTCAAGGTGAGCTCATGGATACAAACAATTGAACTAATTCAGACCTTACCCCAATTCATTGGCACGGCGGCGCACCTGGCCGGCGGCGAAAAAACCATAAATTGACCACCAGTAGTGCTCGGTTGCGCCAAGGTGAGGGTCAGGCTGCTAGCTGGCTTTCCTATCTAACTACTAGAACGCCGAATTGAGGTGTGGTGTCCCAAACTGGACGTATTTGTCGTGCGAAGCGGGTGATTCTGTCGGCGACAAGGGCAAGCGGGGGCGGCAGCTCTTCAAGGCTATGCCTGCTTTGGTCGAGGTTGCGTTAGTGAAACGAGGCATCCATACAGGGAAGACTCAGAGAGAGTGTCATGAAGCGCCGTGATGGGACTGCTCGGCCATGGCAGGACGCGGGCGACGGTAGTGAAGCAGCGATCGCGTGCGGGGCTACCTCGCAGGGCCGGTGCAACAAAACGACACGAGGGATGGCAGTGACACTGCGACATGGGCATTAGTATGACATGACTACGGAGGCAGGCAGTGGCTCGACGAGTAGGTGTTCGAGCGGTAGAAAGAGTGCCACGTCGGCAAGACGAAGGCGGCCATGACATCGGCTTGGACCCATGCACGGCCTGGCCGGCAGCACACACGAGACAGAGATAGTGCCATCGGACAGGGCCATGTAGCGGCGCAGGATTACAGAGAGCGTGGACGCGACGGCGACGCGACAGCGCCGGCAGCAGGGCAAGCCCATGCGTGCGATGGCGAGAAGGGCAGTAGCCGCACCGCAGCGTGAGGCGGGAAGGCGGCAGCGGGGGCAGTAGCGCGACGGCCAGCAGCTGTAGGGCGATGACAGCGGCCCGCTGGAGCTGGCCATGGCCAACCCACGGCCAGATAGGCCGATCGAGGTCGGCACCGCGGCGCGTGGAACGCAGCCAGCCGCGCGACGCCGAGCGGCCGCGCGAGGTGACCGTGCGCCCGAGCCAAGCATATGACGTGCACGAATTTTAAAGCACATCTAAAAACTATCCTAACACAGTTGAAGCTAATCTACCTCGACCATGCTAACGTGGGCACATCAGTCTACCATAAGGAGCAAAAACACGGTATTGACCTTTAGCTAGATTTTTCTGAAATTAATTCACCAGCATGGCATTGTCACACTGTTTTCGAACTTAAAATTTCTTCCAGTCTTGAGCTGAATTTTACTTCAAGATCCATTTTCAAGCCATTTGAAATACTAGCTAGTCATATTATTTTTCTACAGCAAGAGTTGCATTGTCATCTACAAAGTTTATACTTCAAACCTTATTTAGGTGTCACACACATGTTCTATAATACTTTTACTTAATAAAAATTGATTTTCAACCCTACTTAATATACATGAGCTATTGAATCAACATTCATTTAACATTTTTTATTGGTTATTTTAGGCTACAAGAACACATGTATTATTACATAAACATGATGCTCATGACATGATTTAGTAGTTTGTTTAGGGCGTAACACCGAGGGTGTTACACAGCCCCCTGCCACACATGTCAAAACAGTTCTATGACATTCTGTTTTCGTCACATATCAAGCCAATTCTATGACGATTTGCGAAAATCGTCATAAAAGTTCAAGTATGACGCGACTTCTGTGATAAACCGTTTTTCGTCATAAATTTGTTATAAAACTAAAATTATGACGAATTCAGCTCTTCATCGATGCGAAAGCTATTCGTCATAGAAGTGAATATTTCTAGTAGTGAGGGAAGCCGCCCTCGCCTGCAGGTGGGGAGAGGAGAGGCCTTGATCAAGTGGGAGGAGGGAGGGGGTGCGGGGAGGGAGAGGGGTGAGTTCCCATGCTTGTCGATGGGGGGAGGGGGGGGGGAGAGAGAGCAGCGGACGACGCCAGGTGGTGTGCTCCTGCTACTGGGAGAGAGGGGCGCAGGGGAGAGAGCTGAGAGAGAGTGTGGGCTGTGACCTAAGTCATCGTATTTATATAGGCCCCCGTAGAAGTTAGACTTGGGCTTTTTGCTAGGCCTCGGGAATAATAACGAAGGCACGCCTCATAAGGAGTCTGCCTGCCTCCATTTTTGGAGGCGGACTCCTTGAAATGCCCACCTCCGTAAATTAATTTTAGAAGATGGTTATTTTTTGACTGCCTCTGTAAATCAATTTTACGAGGCGGGCAATTGTGACCGCCTCCGTAAATAAAAATGCCCGCCTCCGGAAATCCGTAGGCATTTTACGAGGCAGTTGGATTTTGTGACATAAAAGTGCACAGTCTTGTAAAATCATTTGTGTAGTAGTGTTGGATGGAGAATGATGATGGTGCTTGAGTGGAATGATATTATTAGACAGGAGATGTAGGTTGGAATGGATGATTGGGGCTACTGTATGTCGGACTTTGATAAATAACTAAGAGAAAAAATCGTTTATAAGCTTTTTAATATTTTCCTGGAATGATCAAATCAGATTAAACTTGTAAAATACATAATAATAAACCACACAAGTATTAATTAGAAAAGGTGAAACCAATATCGTTAGGTTTCTATAAACAAATCTACAGGATATAAGTGATAAAGATCGTGAAACGAGCTTTATATTTTCTATGTAATTAGATTTGTACAATTCTTAATATGTTTGTCTAAGCTAGAAGCCACATGCATCGCCGTCGTAGGTGTGTGCAAAATTTTATGGCCCCGGTGCAATGCACGGGGAATATATCTAGTAGAGATAGATATAGACTTAGCCGCTTGAATGAAACTTTTCGGGTTATTATTGACTTTAATATCTTTCTGTTTCCTCCTCCTTAGATGGATGCTTTCTTCATTTATTCTCATCTTTGTTCGACTTTGGTGTAGCACTGCAGTAGCAGCGACAAGCCCACCATCAAGTGCGGCCAGCGGCCATTTTTGGTCCATGGCGAAGCGCACGTGCCTTGCCGTGACACGAGGAGCATAACACGCCGGCCATTTTTGGTACGTGGTCCTCTGCGTGAGCATAACACGAGGAGCACGGCCTCCTCGAACCCGGGCAGTTTTGCAAGTTTGGAAACCAGAATGACATAGCGATGTAAGTTTTGAGACCGGTAGTACACTTTACTCAATATTTAACTAGCAGAGGTAACCCATCCTGATATTTTTAAGAAGACACTATATGTATCATAGCTGGATCGGAGCGCTAGCAACAGCACCAGTCTCAGAGGAGAGAGAGGAGCATTTAGTAAAGCAAGAGCATTGAAAGTTGTGGTCACACTCGCCGTAAATGTTCTTGGAGTCTTCAGATAAGCAAGTATCGTTGCAACCGTTGTCGTCAAAGCACGGTCCAGAATAAGTGCCGCTCAGGTGCCGGCATTCACACCAACCGTTACCATACTGCTTGCATTCACTCCGCGTGCATGTAGGCATTGAACATAGTACTAGCACACGCAAGAAAGTGGTTAATTAGCCGAAAGATTAATCAAAACAACATATTAAGTTGTATACACTCGCCAATTCAACGCCAAACTTAATCTATTAGGAGAGACACTTATATTTCTAACAGTTTATACATGTGCACGTACGTACCGGCGGCCACGATGACAATTAGGAGCACAGCTGCAGAGAGATTCTTTCCTGAATGCGTCATTGGTTGTTGTTTTTTTGAAAGTTTTTGTACTTTGAAGAAAAGAATGGGCGAGCAGGTTGGTGGACGATCGAGTGATGAGAAGTCCAACAGTATATATATAAATCACATGCCTAGTGTGTTCCGCCGTAGAGACATAAACACATGGGTATTATCGAGTCCATCAACCACATTGTTATTGTCGCCATTTGATGACCAGGTCCTCCATTGGTTGTGGACTGAAGGACTGGTTAACATAGCTTAATATGCCAAAGTAAACATGACACCAAGTTGCATTGGTACTAACGTACGTACCTTGTCCGCTGATACAGTCGAAGCTGGCCAGTGGTGGGTCTTTGACTATAATGAGCTCAGAGACCCTCCAACGGAAGAGTCATCTATGTTGTATAATCTATATTTGACTATTTTAAAAAGAAAATAGAGTTCAACAGCTATTGTATCTGGCTTTCTAAAATAGCAAGCCATCTATCTCGGAATTCTCGCATGGTAAATATAGCTTGCATGTAACGCTAGCCATCTGCATCGCCATACTAGAAGTGTTGTTGGAGTTTTGAATGTACTGTGTTGCCGGCGGTGGGTCTTTCCGGGGGTGTCATAGTCGCGTGGAGAGACGTGGTCTCTGGGCTGCTTCGCAGCCGAGCGTTTGTCGCTTTTCGCCTTTTCCGTAACGATAAGATTGCAGGCAGTAGCAAAAAAATTTCCTTGTTGTCCATAGAGAAAAGAAAGCTAGTTGCCCTTTTGTAATCCTTATGATCTTCTTTGTCTCTTTTTCTTTTGTTTTGTTTCTTGATGCTTGTGTATTACGTTCTTCTCCTTTGATTCAATATATATTTAACTAGCAGGGGTAAGCCCCTGTTTCTTAAAAAAACACTCTATGTGTCTATATCTATATACTTAATATTAAAGAGCCAAAATTTCTTTCTTTTGTTTTTGCATGGTCTCTCCTAACTAACTTCATGAATGACTGTCTCAGTTACGTGTCTACAACCCTCCGGTTTTATATGACATATGTCGGCATGTTGTGCTTGTCCAGCAACAAAGATAGCTAGGAATTCTAATTGTAATCCAAATAGATTCTTCGGATTCTGAGTACCTAAATAGGAATCCTAATCCAAATATAAAAAGATATAAGAATAAAATTAGGCAAATTTATATGCACCTGTATATCATGCATGGGTCAGAGTTTTTGCATTGAGAAAGAGAGACCTGCATGCATGCGTGATCAGGGAACGACGTGTACACATGATCGGAGCTACGTGTTTTTCCTTAATCAATCGGACGCGGCCACACGGGTTGATTTCAGTAAGCCGTGGTCAGCTATGAATTGTATTTAAAAAGTGTGTTCGCACATGAACATATCACACCAATGCTCCTGAGACAAGCATGATGCGCAGAGCACGTTGCAGGAGGAGCTCTCGTCGGGAGTGTGGTACACAAGACACGCCAGCGAGGTCCCTTGAGACCGGAAACCCCCACGCACCCAGGAGCAGTGGCGGAGCCATAGGGTATACCGGGTATGCACCGGCATACCCTGCAAAACCGGCGGCAAGTAATATATATATATATATATACTATATAATATAGTGTATACGCTGTATTTATAAAAAAATGAAAAAGCATACATGGACACCATCGCTTGATGACGGAAAGCTCATGTAACGCGGCCCACTCGGTAAGTGAACCCATACGGTATGCGCGCTCTGAGTCTCCGACTCTGTACACGACGTTTCAGTTTCCTAATTTGAGTACGGAGCCACGGAGGAACACACCCCCTGCGCTTGACGCCCTGACCGGGTGAGTCGAGTTGGTGCCGCCCTGCGCCCTGGCCCCTGGTGCCTGCCGGCTGCCGCCCTCCGCCCTGCTCTGAATTGGAGGATGGTCGTCTATTTCTCGCACGTCTTGTCTGCAATATTTACGGTAATTTAATCTTTGCTCTTCAGTTTTTTATAGAAAATTATTGTTTAGCCTTTTAAATGATTGTCTAGTCACTTTCGTTGAGCGAGATATTTTTTTAAAGTTGATGAAAATGATATAGTCAAGACATTCATGTCCCTTTGTAAGCGTCGAATAAACCAGTGAGAAAAATAGCATTGTAAGTCTCTGGTACTCTTTTATGCCTATATTTGAACTATTTATATTATATTTAGTTGATGGTCTGAATCTAATCCTTGAATTTATCGAATCATATTGTAAAATTTATAATTATTACCGAATTGCTAAAATAAATTTACCGAACTATATATAAAATTTTTTGAGCAGTATACCCTAAACTAAAAACCTAGATTCGTCACTACCCGGGAGGACCCCATCAGTGGAAAAAAAAAATAGGTGCGCGATGGGCGGAGCGACGCAAGCATGCGCCCCCTTGCCGGAAGGACGCCACGTGGACTTGGTAGGTCATAGGCAGCGCAGGCCGTGGGTACGGGCGACGGCGGCATCGGAGGAGGATTGCGATGGGAACGAGCCGATGTGGAGCCGAGCCGTGTGTCGATCTGAAGCCTGTCGGGGCATCGTTCACAGGTGTCATGCGATGGAGTCTAGTGCTTCGCTGCGCCCGTCGTGCACCCAATTTTTTCCCATCAGAGCATGCAGCAGCTATGTGCTGTCCTAGCCAGTCTGACCCCTCTAGAGCTTGTGAGCTTCTCCATCATTGAAGCAATGAACATCATCGACAACAAATAACGAGAAGAAATAGTAGATTGGAAAATTAAGATAATAACGGATAAAACATAGATGTATATTGATAGGTTCAATTGTGCATCATCAATCGGGCCGTCACCGTGTATTCCTATTCCATACGGACTTGGACTTTCCACGATGAACGTGCTCCAGATCCTAATACTAAACCAACTCTTGTGGACCGGCGTGTTGTATTGGTGGCACTAGAGTCATGCGGAGCGGAAGAGACGATGGGACAGATAGAGTAACCGAAGAGATGGCGGATGAATTGTTGTACATGATGAGCGAGCAGATAGGATGGCCGGTAAAAAATCAATCGCTTGTGGACACCAGGATGAGATGAGAGATGAACTGCATGTGTGCCTCTTCATCGGCGCAATTCAGAGCTCGGTCATTGCCAACGGCCAGGTTTTGGGCAACACTAGAAAAAGATGGGCCAAACTAACTAAACTGTGGTCGACTGGTCCGAGTAACCATAGTTATGTATGCCGAAGCTCCATTTCAGACGAAGAATCAATACCTTTTTTAGAATCTAAAGAAAATAATTACTGGTGAATTTAAGCCATCAGCTGGCATTCATTTTTCTCCCATACTATGCGACGTAATAATTTGATGTTTTGTAGTATAGTGGATTTTATTAAATGCATTTTCTCATGTTAAATTTATGATAGTTTGATTCAATGAAGGCTACTTCTGTTGCAACCCATGGACCATTTTGCTAGTTATTACATAAGAGCCAAGAAGGCTAATTTATATTTAAGAAACGCGAGGCTGGGATCGCTGCAGATCGGAGCGCTAGCAACAGCAACAATCTCAGAGGAGCAAGGGGTATAGCAGTAGCATTGAAAGCTGTCACATTCACCATAAATGTGCATAAAGATCTTAATATATGAAAATATGCATCTCCATGTGTTATCTACAAGTGTGCATAAAGGCAATATGGGAACTAGCTAGTAGCAGCTAGCAGCAAAGGAAACCTACCAACACTTCTGTCCTTCTCTTATCAAGCATCAGCGCAAGAGATACCTCTTGTTTGTAATCTGAAAGATGAGATAAACATGGACATTTGAGAAACAAGAAGCAGTAGTACCAAGTACAGTCATTTTAAGGCTAGCCCAGTAGCTAATAATTTCCATTTTCGTCATACAAATTCTGATTCCAGTGCCAAGAAATTATCACTACCTCCAGCTCCTAGCATGATCCATAATGTTATTTAGATTTTTTCCTCCTGGGTAGGACTATGTGTGCATCAGGGTGTTAATGTGTCCTATGATTATTTGAACACAATCTAGTGTCGATGTGAAGTGCTTAATATACAATACACCCATTGCAAAAATAATAATAATAATAATAGAGGTTCTTCTATTCACCTAGTTTACAATGACACCACAACTATAAAGCCAGGAGACCAATTATTTCATATTTAAAATAGAGATAACTTTGCATATAAGCAAGCTTCTTTCAGTTTTACAGAGCAGAACACATAATATCTAACAAGTATTAGAAGGGTACATGCAATCTAAGTTTAAACACTGTTTGTTCTTAAGATCTATAATGTCATAAGAACATGAGACTCTATTTAAACTTGCAGAAACGACTGGAGCAGTTAACCTTAAGATCTCTAATGTCCAATTTGAGGGCTTCAGGTTTCTTAACTCATCACTGCACTTCACTCCTAAAGCCTGGACTTCTATAAGTGCTTGTTTGAACCCCTGTTCAGAAACAAAAAAAAAACCCCGAAAAGACAACACATGACCAATAAGTACAGAAAAGTGCAAACAAAGTATGTAGAATGGTATATGGTATAGGCCATCTTCCTTAGGTATTGTGAACTTGTACAGTTGGACATATAGAAACAAGTGAACTTCTGTACATGTACCACCAAGGAACCACATCTTCTCATGTAACATTTTTTCTCGAACAAGCAGGAGAACTGCATATCATTATATTAAGAAGAATGGAAAATAGTGGTCTTACAGCACCACACACAAACCCACACCCACACACTCACAACACATTTAAACCTGGTACAGAACCTCACACTAGCAGATTAAGAATACTGACCCTTGACCAAAAGAAAATCCAAGAGTTCACTCATTGGTAGGCACTGGCGGCAGGAGATGTGAAACTCCTCGAGCACCAGCCAAACTCCAAAGGTGCAGAACATCTCTCAGAGAGACCAAAACATCCTCAAGGTTAGGATTGATTCCATCGAAGACACATCGATTACAATGATTCCATAGTGACCAAGCCCTAAGGATAACGATGGTGTTAAACCCTTTTCTTGCCTGACCATCAATTTTATTGCTTGTACTCGCCCACCAGCCGTCAAAAGAGATATCTGCAGGAGGGGGGGGACAGATCCTGCAGACCGACCTTCTGCAGAACCCTGTACCATACTAGGCGGGAAAAAACGCAAGGTTAACTGTTGGTCAATTGTTTCCTCATCTTGATCACACAGCGGGCAGTATTCAGGATGAGGCAACCCTCTTCTTGCGAGACGGTCTGCTGTCCAGCACCTGTTGTGTGCCACTAACCACATAAAAAAACTTGCATTTACCTGGTGCCCAGCTTTTCCAAATTCTCTCCCATGGGTCAAACTGCATGGCCCCAATGAAGAACCCCTCATATGCAGATTTGCAGAGTATGTTCATGAGGTAGAGGAAGGACGGGCCTGGTGCAAGTGGTAGAGTCTTCACGCTTTGTGACCGGAAGGTCCGGGTTCGAGTCATGGTCTCCTCGCATTGCACAGGCAGCGAGGTAAGGCTTGCCACTGACACCTTCCTCGACCCCCCACAGGCGGGAGCTCTCTGCCTTGAGTGCACGCCCTTTATGTTCATGAGGTAGAGAACCGCCAAATATGAGTCATCCACCTCAGGTTGTAATGCTACCTCTGATACCAAGTCCCATAAGTTGAGGTATTTTGACAGGACAGTTACTGTAAGTGCCCCCTGAATATCCTGAACCCATCTTGACTCATTAAGAGCTTCATGAACTATCCTTTTTTTCGCTCTCTTAGAGGGTATCCCAAAAAGATTAGGTGCCAGTTGGGCTACACTCTGACCATGCAGCCATCTATCAGTCCAGAACAGGGTATTTTTGCCATTGCCAACCTCTGAAATTATGGCCAATGAGAAGAAAGCCTTTTGCTGAGGAGCGAACCTGTATTTGAAAGGTTGCCAACGGTGGATCAGGTTCTCTCTTCTGTAGCCATAGCCATCGCATCCTGAGGGCCAGACCAATTGCTGCAGGTTGGAGATACCAAGACCACCAAGTTCTGTTGGCCTGGTGACCTTAGGTCAAGCCACCAGGCAGTGTCCCCCCTTCACATCCTTCCGGCCTCTCCAAAGAAAGCCTCGTTGGATTTTGTCAATGGCTTTAAGGGCCCAGGGAGGAAGATCCATCGCCATGGCTAAATACACCAGCATGGATGTGAGCACAAACTGAACCACCACTTTTCTGCTAGCCCTTGTGAGCAGCTCAGCTTTCCAACCAGGAAGCATATCTGCAATTCGGTCTATGATTGGCTGGAGTTGCTGCTTGTTGAATTTGCGCAGTGAGAGGGGAACCCCCAGGTATTTGCAAGGAAAGTCCAAAAGTTGGCAGGGGAGATGGTCCTGTAAAAAGGCCTTATCTTCCTCTGAGCACTGTATGGGAAAAACGTTGCTTTTTTGCATATTTGTTCTCAGCCCTGAGGCCCGCGTGTTCGGCTGTTAGGTTGCACAGTAGATTTCGGATGATTTTCAATGATTCATAAAGTGTTCGAGAGAGATAATGTTTAAAACAATCTGAAACATGAGCAGCCGAACACGCTAGCGTATAAAGAGATGTGGTGCTGCAAGGCCGTACTAGCTAGTGGCTGCATCTCAGATGCCTTTTTAACCATATAGCTGAGAACATCCACGACCAGGATGAAAGCATCGGAGACTGTCTAAGTCCTCGTCGATGTGAAATTGCTTCCTCGGGACTGCCATTGAGGAGTACCTGAGTGGAAGCTGAAGATAATAACCCAATAATGATATCACACCAAATAGGACCGAAGCCCAAGTGTCTCATGACCTCAAAAAGAAAAGGCCACGACACCGAGTCAAAAGCCTTTGTGATGTCCAATTTGAGTAGAATTTGGGATTGTTTTTGCTGATGAAGATACTGGGCAGTTTGTTGCACAAGCATGAAATTGTCTTGTACGAAGCATGAGATTGTCATGTATGAGGCGTGAACAGGGCAACAGGCCTAGCGTAAATCAGACGGGCTGCATTAAGCGTCGACGTGGCCGCACGAGGATGGAAAAGCGGTATACGAAAATAAGGAATAAAAAAATAATAAATAATATGGTAGATAACCATGTCGTAGTAACAGGTATATTTTATAGATAAGAATAGAATACATTCTCATCACCAAATCGAGGACTACACAGGCTTAGTTGGGCATGTTTTGGGCAAATTTGTGCTTCGTTTTCAAAGCCACTGCAAATCTACAATTCCAACACAGGTATTAAAAAAACTGCGAAAGACACCACAAATCTGCAATGCCAAAAGGGGACATGGTCCAGTTTGTAAACCACCAAACTTTCGTAACTTGTATGCACCGGTAGCTGCTGTTTGGAACAGGGGAAAATTTTCCGATTCCTGCGTTTTTCCTGTAAAATTGAACGGATTCCTGTAAAATTCTTGCGAAATTCCTGCATTCCAAACAAGCCCATGGATTGTTCCCTGCTCGTCTCTTCCATGAGAGATGCAGACTCTGCAGATAGTTCTTTCCTAGTGGTAAATGAGCTTGTCAATCTCACCACGAGCCTGCTTGTATTCTCCTGCTTCACACTACAAGCTCCCCAACCAGAGCACGGACGCACGGTTATGTGCCAAAAGCCTCGGGAGTTCAACTTCCTATAACTCGAGCTCATCCTGGGACTTACTGGAATGGGTTAGATCCATCCCTGACTTTTTGAATGGAGTGAACCCGTTTCTTATTTGGTTGTATGGGTTGGGTTCATCCCAGTTTCTTATTTGGTTTAAAAGTGGGATAATATAAGATACCTTACAACTAGGGCTCACTGTCATTCTTCTCCCATGATGACAAAACGCGCCGCTTGAGCTCCACCCACCCCAGAGCTCCATCCGTCGGAGCTCCACCGCACCGCACCTCGGCGCACTGGAGCTCCTACGCGCACCGAACCTTTTGCATGTGAACAACACATAGGGGCCCTTGCGGATGAAGAGGGGCCATGGACGGCAAGCCGCGCATCCCCTAGCGGCAAGTGCCTCCTGGCGGCGCCGACGAGGGGCCAGCGGTGGTGGCCTAGCACTCAACGAGAAGCCCGGCGGCGACGAGATCCGAAGCCCTGTGTGGCGGTGCCTCTCTGGTCGCACGAGAAAGAAAAAACGAAAGGAAGATCGAGCGATGAGGAAAAGTGGGTCGACCCTGTCCACTTGATTCTAAGGAATCGGCTCGAGCATCCAATAGGTATATTCCTTATCAGGGTTGTTTAAAACTCACTCGGTTCCGCGCAAGACTAGAGCATTCAGGACTCGTGTTTCATCCACATGCTGATGCTCGATGCTGTTTATTTTTCAGAAAAGCTCTCCTTCTAGAAACTAACCTGCAGCCCATCGTCCATGAACAGTGTCCATGTCTAGAAATGTTTTACATAAATGACCCCTGATATAAATTTTATTTTGACAGAAGAAGAGAAAATTCGAGAGTTCCTTCATTTTGCAGACAACCCCTCCACCCGGACCGAAGCCCAGACACATAACCCCTCCTCATTCTCCTCTGTCCTTTCTCTCTGTCTTCTCCCTGCTCGCCGCCATCGCTGGTGCCCAGGCAGCCGCACGAGCTCCGCGGCATTCTAAAGACACGGCAGCCAGGCGGGGTCGGGGGAAGTTGCGCGACATTGGTTTTGGTGGTCGGCGGACTCCCCGCGTCGGCACATGTGTGCGTAATTCGGCGAGTTGAGCTCCTCCACCTCCGGATCTAATGTAGTGGCCCCATGGGCTAGGACAGTCCAGGCACATGAAGACCAACAGCTTCGTCGCTTTCACCGGATCTACTAGCTCCCCGGCCATCATGTTGGAGCGTTCCTGCTTCCACCGGATCTGCGAGCTCCCCATCATGTGGGTTGTGGGAGCAGAGATCGAAGAGGAGGCGGCGTCCAGCTAGGGTGGCTCGCGGATCTCAGTCATCTAGCAGCAACCTTGAGCACTCCGACGCTCGCTGGAGTGGTGGACTCTGTAGGCAACAGCGAGCTGCAACTGGTTCATCCCACTCATCAGGTACTGTGAATTGGTTTGGTTTGGGGATTCGTCAATTCACAAACAGACTCCCTGATTTTTATCTGTTTCTTAGTTGATTAGGTAACAGTGGGAGCAAGTGAATGTGGTGGCGAAAGGGGTTTAGAGAAGTGGGAAGATTTCATGATAATTTCTAAAATAAAGTTAGCAGAAGAGTGGTATAATGTTGAAATGTTACTCCTTGAGAGTTGAATCCACAATGATGCCATATAGTCATTTCTCTCTTCTTTGTCATACTAAGCTTTGCCCATGTTTAGTTATGACTCAGTGATGCAGTTATGCAATTCTGCAATCACTTATCACGTTTCCTATACCCATTGTCTTGTTGTGCTCTGACTGACCCTGACGATACACTTGGTCCTGGAGGATTTGTATTTTGATCTGATTTACTTGCAAATAAGTGTACGCAACCAACTTGGATTTTTGTTTAAAAAATTATTGAGTCCTTTGCTGGTTCAGCCCATGTCATGTACTCCCTCCATCCCAAATTGAAAGTCATTCCAAAAATTTTGGAAAGTCAAAGTTTTTCAAGTTTGATCAAATTTATATAACAAAATAATAATATTTATCATACCAAGTAAGTATCATTAGATTCTTCATTAGTTATATTTTCATATTATACATATTTGATGTCATTAATCTTTGTGTTTCTCTCTATAATTTTAGTCAAACTTGAAAAAGTTTGACTCTCCAAGATTCTTGGAATGACTTACAATTTGGGATGGAGGGAGTAACTTGTGAAATGGTTGGTTTTGCACTGCAGTGCATTGTGCTTCTGCAGCACACCAAGAAGGGATGTTTCTTTCATGATATACTTCATTATCTTGCACCACTTCTAATCTACGTTCTTCTTCTTGCACCACCACTGTAACCAAGCAATCCTGCCCTCATTTGTGGTTATGGACGAACAGGGGTGAATCTAGGAAAAATCATCGCCGGGGTCGGTCTAGACTTAGCCATAACTACAGTTGACAATAATTTAACACCGTGCATAAAAAGAATAATATTCTGCAAATAGTAAGCATTCATACATTCATACATGTAACGATAACATAATGCAACAAAAGAAACTATTTACAATAGTAGTTACCTCTTATAATTTCACCCTGCGAGTATGATCATCCATATTCTGAAAAAGAACAATGATATCATTTGGAATTGCATCAAGAAATACTTGCTCTCATTTGTGGTTACTAGTGAATAGGCGCGTGCGGCACGCACGTGCTTATAGTGATGATTAGAGAATTTATATATAAATCAGTAAGAAATAAAATTAATTAATATTATGAGAGATGGTAGATTCTAATAAATATATTCCAAGTAGTATGATAAGGAAATTAAGAACTTTTTTTAATATACACGCACATTAGTTCTATATATATGGATTGTAACAGAAAATGACATATGAACCAACCATAATCATTAAGCATTTATTTCAGCCATATATCTTCTATAAAAAACTCGGAAAAAAACAAAGTGGAGTGGTAAGGTATATAGTCCACCAAAATACAGGACAATCACATATAGCTTAATACAATATTAGCCGATGCCCGTGCGTTGCTACGGGTAATAAAATGGGTGACAAAACTAATTAATCCAATTTGCTCCCAAAAGAAGGGTTTTCTGGCACCAATAACGAAGTTAAAGCGACACATGATCTATTAATTTGCATCATAGGTATAAGTGGAAATGAAACATTAGTCAAACTATATAGCAGTTCGCGCCTTGCAGTCCAAGGCATGGATATATCAACAAAACACAGCCTTGTTGAAATCTGCCAAAATGAACATCAATCAAACTCTATGATAGTTCATGGCACCGCTCTGCGGCAGCAACAACAGCCCTAATCAGCGTTGCACAAAACACACCCTTCTCGAGCTCCTGAACCTCGGCTATGGTAGTCCTTCCTGGAGAAATGACCTGATCTTTCAGTTGCCTGGATGTTTTCCTCAGGAAACCTAAACAACACATACATAATAGACAAAAATGTCATGAGAAAGTGCAGATAGCAGTGGAGTAAACTGAATATGTACGTATGATGCAAATAAAGAAACTCAATTTTCTGAAGCAAGATACAAACGTTTATCAGGAGATGGTGACTTAAAAGAATCACACAACATATGCAAAGAGTGTATCACAGCATATCTTAATGAAATGGATGCTCACTGTTTGAGATAAAAGATCAAGGGCAAGTGCCTGGTAGTGTCTTTTGTGAGTTCAAAGTTGCTCAAGAGGAGAAAAATGGTAAGAACTGGATGAGAAATATCTTGCCATGTCATTGAAATTAAGTACCTGGAAGGCTACAATAGAGCTAAAAGGCTTTGTCAACAAATCCAAACAAGGGTGCATGAGGTCAGGTAGCACATCTGCAGGAAATTCATGTAAATCCCCACCAGCAAGCTGGTACAAGAAGCATTTTGCAGTAGTAATGGCCTGAAGGTCACTGGAAACACATAGTCAAGTGCAATTTGTAGCAAGGGCAGGGTGCTTAGAGCAACTCCAAGAGACTCTATGTCCTTCCTAATTGTTAGGAATAGAGATTTTGATTAAAAAAAATACCCTCCAACAGCTTTTTTATTTGGTTATCCAAATTTAGCCATCTTCTATTCTGGATTTCTCGCTAGCTAAAGATAGACAATGAGAATGGCTCTCTAGAGTGCACACAAGATATAGAATAACCGTTGAAGAGTAGAAAGATATAGAAAGCGGTTGTTATGCAAATGGCTCTCCAATTGATGATTTAGAGATGAAATTTAGAAAGACTCTTGAAGATGCTCTTAGAACTCTACCATATAGTGAGTGCATGGTTCACTCTGTTGTTACTGAATTTGAGTGCAGAGAAGTGAATAAGAGGATCTGAACACATGACCACAAAACGGTTGTCAAAAAACCAAAAGATTCATAATCAAACTTCTCAACAAATATTTTTATGGAGATATCAATGTAATGGATCCTTAGAAGAAAGCTCAGTTCAGATACTGTAACCAAACAATTAACTATTTAGGAAGCTTGCTTGTCTACCATGGTAAGATATGTCATAAAGCTAAAACTTCAGGTCTGAGCATCCTGTAGATCATATTTTTCATTAACCCAAATATGAAAGGACCTGTAAGGAGAAATTGAGTATTTTATAGAGAAATAATTTAGAAAAGATTCCTGTAAGGAGAAATTGAGTATTTTATAGAGAAATAACTTATTAGGTAGCTAGCTATTGATCCTAGGCTAAAGACACAGTCATACGTATACATTTCAGCTTATCTTTTATTCGCATGGGACATTTGTACTCAAAGTAAAGGTATCATTGGTTCATAGCCATGCTACACCACACCAAAAATGCCACATCGTGCGTGTGATAAAAAAGTATTTTAGACAAAAAGCCTTACGCATAGACATCTCTGAAATATGGAATGAGGTTAGTCTCATTCGGATAAAAAAAACACTAAAGAAATTGACAAATTTTGTTACAGCACACATCAATAACTACCATTTGGGTCTCTTGTTTAGATAGCTTTGCAAAATTAGCTCAAATAGATGCTTGATCTTATCAGCACACATAATGGGCCAAATGATGTTGCAAAATACAATATTGAAGTCTATGTGATTCATCTGACTGATTAATACTCTATTGCATGTGCTAATGCATTTCTTACCTGAAGGAAGCGTGAAATGTGCCGAAAGTGTGGTGGCCTCTGTTTGTAGCTTTTTACCTTCTTCTCCAACTCACTGGTGTACTTGATCGTCCTCTCCTTGGACCTCGCTGCTGACTGCATTCAGTAAAGATCCTATTAAGAAAAAAAAACATTTCAACGGCTCAGAAATTTATCAATCACTTCACCAAAGGGGGAAAGAAAATGGCTTGACACATGCAGTGACAATACTACTAATCACTGTTAATTGTAAAGAAGCAACGAACAAATGTGCCTAAAGTATTTAATTTATGGGGAAAACATATGCCCTCCTCAAAAATATCATTTATCATCTAACACTGACCAAACCAATTTACCCAGATAGCTACTTGAACGGTGCTACCATTTAATTCAGAGCATACATAATCTTGTATAGTTTTTCTATCTGATACAAAGATAATGTGCAACTTCTAAAGACAAAAACCTCATGCCTCAAAGCCTTGCTGGCAACAATGGTGACTGCAACAATAGAGGTTGTAATTGACTTCAAAATCCACAATCAAAGTTACATGTTCACACCTGTTCCATAGACCGCTGATAAGAATGTCGTTAACACCTGTTCTGCTCCTTGGGTCGCCTGATAAGAATGTCGATTTAAGGCAGCTGAAGGATTGGAGGTGTGAAAAAGAATTCTGTTAGCCCAGTTTGTGTCATCTGGTGGCTTGACAGAACAAAGCAATATATACTATAAGATAGGAAGCCTTAATTGAATATATTGGAAATACCTCTCCCTCTTTAGTTAGCGCAGTTGAATGCCAACCTCCAGAGTAATGTCAACCTACAATTATAAGCTGCAGAAGTAAATGGAACAAGTGAGCAATTAGGAAACCATTAGTCCATTATGATGATAAATTACCAATTTAACAGCAAGCAATGGCGCCCTGATGTTCATAGGCAACATCGGTAATCAGTTAAACATTCTTTGCAGTAGGATTATTGTATCATGAGTAAGCCCAACTACTCTAACTCATTCACTGTTCTCCAACCTCTGGTAAGCACAGATAAATTGAGGATAAGTACCTCATGTCAGCATTGTACCTCATGTCTTCCAGTTCTATCTTTCTCCACCTGCAAAATTGAAGGCAATAATCATGAGTAAATAACCATCACACGTGTACCTCGCAGCTACTCACAAACCGAGACCTGTGCAAATTCTGAGAACACTTGACAGAAATCAATTTTTCAACCATGGGTGGCAGGAGAACAAGATTGAAGACTTCTGAAAACTAATTAACAATGAGCAGACATAACCAGACTTCTGAAAACTATATGCAGCAAGCTAATTTTTGTCACCTCTTATCTTAGTGGTTGGTGCGTTATCTCACTTTATGCCCTTGAGAAGTTCTCTCTTCAATTCTGCAAAAGAAGCACAATGCATCAGTTTCACTCTTCATAGTTTCTAGGTAATTTTCCAACTGAGCACATGTATATTTCACCAAAATGCTATTTCAGAGAGCATGTGTATTTGAATGGAAGTTGGAAAGGAAAACTCAAAGTCAACAATCAGCAGCGCCACAATTCTGCATCACCAAAATAGTCGGTCTAAAGCCTCAGAATTTTGAATTGAAACACAATAAAAGTATGAAAGAAATAATGGGTCGAAATCAACAGACAAATACATTTTAACTCCGCTTACAAACATTGTATTCTGAGCCGTCGCCAAACAAATAAGCATCAATTTTAGTATTTTATTAGTAATAGTGCCAAAACAAGAGCATGATAGCCAAGTTCTCCAACAGCTTGTTCAGGGCATGCTGTGGGAAAAATCTTCAAGATAAGTTATAGGACTAAAGATGCAAGTAAATAGGACTCAAGATGAAGTTTATCCAATGATGAGTAGTAGAACAAAAAACGATATGAACAGAAACTAAGTGAAACACAGATTAATAGTTTCACGCATTGTGAACAAGCTGATTAAGCAGACGTATTAGCACTATCTGATTGAGTGATCATATATTCATTCCGTTGTTTTTGTTGGATTTTGACACATGCAGAGAAGTTCTGAGAAGGCACATGCTTTAGTTGTCAGCAAGTCATGAGGCAGCCAAAAAAGAATGACATGTGCATACACGAAAGAAGCAGCACTATTGAGCAGGGGCGGATCCAGCAGTGGGGCGGGGGGGGCTCAAGCCCCCCCTACCCATTCCAAAACAGTGCAAATTACTGTAGAGCCCCTATGAATTTTTAGGCAAAGTTCTATAGTGTAGAGGGGGCTGAGACTTAAGATCGAGCAGCATTGTTGTTCAGACCCCCCTAAAATATTTCCTGGATCCGCCGCTGCTAGGAACTCACCTGTGGGCTCGATTGGGCTGGAGATGGCGCCTTAACCTATTCCAAATCACAGCCACAGGGGAGCTCGACAATAGGTCAGAAACCAGCGGCGAGCGTATTGGCAAGGGTGAGGTGGGGGCCACCAAGTGCGGCTGTGCACTTCACCTCCGGCCGCAGTGTGGCTTCGTGGGTGAATCACATGAACACCAGTTCCAGCATTCTAGATGTGCATAAAGTAGATAACGCATGCCAGCATCAGAAAGCACAAGGTAGAAAACACATGCCACCTTAAACTTCAGTTGCTTGCCATCTTAAATAAAATAACAAGAAATCAATACGAACATGAGTCTAGGTTCTGGCCCGACAACTATTGTATAGGGAATTTTTAGACTTACTAATTCTGACTTAACGTGAATACTGTTCTAGTGCAGCACTTGTTTGAACTCATAAATCAAATCAGAAGCAGCCAAGGTCGATAGCAACTCACATTTCAGGTAGGGCGGACCGCACAGCGCAGGCACGCAGCCCACAGGAGCACCGCGCTCTGGCCGCCAGGCGCAGCCGGCCAGGTGCTGAGCCGCGGCTGCTGCTGCCTGCTGCCGACCGGGACCGGCCGTCTCTGCTCTCCCGCGGGCCGCGGCTGCTGGCTGCCTGCCGACCGGCCACGCGCTGGGACCTGTGAGGGGGAGCGAGCAGCTAGGAGAGGGAGCGGCCGAACGGGGAGCTGCTGCGGCGAGCAGGGGGCGGGGCAGGGTTGTGGACTGCGGAGCGGGATGCGGTGAGCAGGGGGCGTGGGGTGGGGCGGAACGCATGGTGATTGGGGAGTCATCGTTGGTGCGGATCGAGTCGAGGGACAACCCGGTGCGGGCCTGCGGGCAGAAGGGGAGGCGGGCGGGGCGAAGGGGTTACGTGGCCTGTGTTTAGTTCGCGAAACGAGGATGTTTGGATGTTGTTTTGGAACGTTGGAAGAGTTTTTTTTTATACTAATAAAAAAAACTAATGTCTGAAAAACTACGAGACGAATTTATTAAGTCTAATTAATCCATTATTAGCGCATGTTAGAATTCTTGTAGCACTTATGGCTAATCATGGACTAATTAGTCTTAAAACGATAAATCTCGCGATTTCAACTAATTTGTGCAATTAGTTTTTTTCGCTACATATTTAATACTCTATGCATGTGCCGCAAGATTCGATGTGATAGTTTGGGGTGAAAATTTTTGGGAACTAAACCAGGCGTGTGTTGACGATTCATGTTTCGTTTTGTTAGTGGAAGAGACTCTTATCAATTTATATAGTCTTAGATTATTTATGAAAAACTAAGACAAAAAGTTTGTAATATGTTTTCAAGAATTTAAATTAATATACACATGCTGTCTCCATTTTGGAAGCTTCAACCTTAGCACCTTTTTTTTGCACGATTATTGTGCTGGTATTATCATTTCTAGTCCATCTTCGCTCTTCCTCGTTATATATATAGGCTTTTCTGTAGTTGGTCATAGAATAAGTTATTCTGTAGCCACCTCCATTTACGATAATTTTATATACTAATTTATCATAAAGTGAATACATATTTACGATAGTTATGTTACTATTTACCATAACGTTATAGTAAATCACTTAGTAATGAGTTACTGTAATCTCGTAAATTAGCATGGTAATTATCGTAACTCAAAGTGGCCACAGAATAAGTTATTCTATGGCCAGCTGCAGAACAGCAGTTCTATATAAATATAACTACTATTCTATAGCTGACTACAAAATAACTTATTCTATAACCACTTTGAGCTACGATAATTACTATGTTAATTTACGAGATTATAGTAACTCCTTACTAAGTGATTTTACTGTGACGTTATGGTAAATATCCGTGCCAACCGGACCAAGTTACCGCACCAATTTACGTTATGGTATATATATAGGGAGAAGCTATTATGTAGCTAGGTATATACGTAATTGCTTATTTTGTAGCCGGACCAAGTTACCGCACCAGACAGATCCATCCGTGCCAACCGGCGCAAGCGCGCGAGCATTTACCGGATCGGGAGTTACTGCTGGGTAGATGCCCGGCGTGATTTTGGATCTGGCGAGCTGCCGTGTGCATGCATGCAAGAAATATAGTGGAATGAGTGGTTATTACGAGAATACATGAATTACCATACCGAGAGCATACAAGTGAATTAGCGTATGCATGCACCGTGCAATAAACTATTGTATATGGACTATGGTAAATAGATAAGATATTTAGGTAGTTACCAGAATACCGTATGCAAAATATTCTTGTTACGAGAATACAACATACCTTAAAATAGTAAGGTTACGAGAATACTATTGTCCACGAAAAATAGTAAAGAATATATTCTAGTAAATAGGAATGGGTTACGAAAATACTCTACATGCATGCTATGGGCTAACTGAAGAGTAGTATACAAGTTGAACTAATGTAATTGTTCATGTGTTACGAGAATTTGAGCACAGTGACTAAACCAATTTTGTCATAAGCTTATTAAAATAATTTGAATGTCTCGGACAAAATTAGCATTAAGAAAAGATTTACCATAATTTAATGGACAAGTTACTATAATACTGCATATTTACGAAAATTCTGTTTACAACAATACTAATACTATTTACAAGAATTTGCACTAATAATATTTACGAGAATTGCTACTCGAGAGCGATTGGATGCGTGCTTCAATTTCACGTGAAAGAAACTGGTCTCACAGGATCTTGCCACCATAGAAGATAGAACCTCTGGCCGCCGCCGCCTATATCAGTCATCAGAGCGCTACTGCTTGAGCCCGACATCAGGGAGTCACCGGTGAAGGTGCGGACGGGCTTGTCAACGAAGCAGCGCCGCCGGAACAAAAGGATAGGCCTGGCTGTTGGGTACACCCTGCCGAGACCTGCCGCCGATGAGGACCCACCGCCGCACTAGGTTGTACACTATCGGTTCTTCTTTTGGATGTGCGTGAATCTGCAGGCGACATCTCGAGGTGTGCTGGCGCGACGCCATCGCTTTTCGCCTCCGGCCACACCACGGGCCCCGCCATCTCCCTTTGGGCGTGCGCGCCATCACCGTGGCGTGCCATGCGCGTGAGTTGAGGTGTCTTTGCAACCGCCACCACCGAGGTGTGACATGCGCTTGGCGAAGTCGAGGGTGCGGTGCCACCGCCGGAGCGCGTCGTGCACGCGGATCGAGGATGCGCCGCCACCGCCGGAGCGCGTCGTGCGGCGACTGCCGAAGCGCGTCGTTCGCACGGATCGAGGGTGCGCGGCCGGTTAAGTGTCGCCGGCAGGGGATAGCAGTTCGTGCTCAACGGCAACCACCGCACCTCCCCTGCTCCTCGTGCTTGAGGCGGAGCTTGGTGTACCGGTTGGTCGGCTGCCGCTGCGCCAGCGCCCGCCGCAGAGAGCAGCGTCATTGCCGCCCACCTCCTGCCCTCGTCGCTCCCACGCAAGACTTGCCCAGCGTCCGTCGCCGCAGACGCTCGCTTGGCGTCGTCCGTCGGCCGGCGCCGGCGTGAGCCAGCGTCGCTGATGTGATGATGCGATGAGAAGGAGGCGCGCGAGAGGGCCACGATCTGCGATGGTGCGGACGTATGTGAACAGGACCAATCTAGACTTTTCTCTGGAGAGATGGAAATAAGCGTAATTTTTAGGTTAATTATTGGACTAGTATTTATTGTCTTTACTGATGCCGTCTTTACTAGTGCGGCGGGTGAATGGACGGAGCTGGGTGATGCTCGGGCTCGAGATCTGACTCAGATACAGAATGCGTTATTTTGTCGTCAGCCATAAAGTAGTAGTTATATATATATATATATATATATATATATATATATATATATTATAAAGATTAATGATTCTAATATTCAAAGGAGCATAAGAAGTCAAATCTGTGCATTAAAGACTCAATCCTGCATGGTATTAAAGTCCCTAGTGCTCTAGCACCACATGAAACTGACAGAAGGACTTGTTTGGTTTCTTCTCCTCCTCTAAAATTCCTGTCACATCGAATGTTTAGACACATGTATGGAGTATTAAATATAGACTAATTACGAAACTAATTGCACAACTTGCGACTAATTTGCGAGGCGAATCTTTTAAGCCTAATTAGTTCATGATTTGACAACGTGGTGATACAGTAAACATGTGCTAATGATAGATTAATTAGGCTTAAAAATCGTCTCGAAAATTAGCCTCCGTCTATGTAATTGGTGTTGTAATTAATTTATATTTAATGCTCCTTATTAGCCTCTAAACATTTGATGTGACATAAATTTTAAGAGCGACTAAAGAACCAAACACCCCCGAAATGTGACACTGCAAGATTCAGTCTACTGAACAATAGAAGAATGTAAGGTCTTGTTTAGTTTCTTTCTTTAAAGTTTACTTCCTATCGCATCGGATGTTTGGACATATGTATAGAGTATTAAATATAGACTAAAAAATAACTAATTGTATAGATTGCGACTAATTTGCGAGACGGATTTTTTAAGCCTAATTAGTTTCTAAAGTGGAGATGACGGGAAGTGGAGATTGCATAGTTTCAGCACTACAGGAAGTGGAGATTACCAAGTCCACAGCAACATTGGCACATCTACCAAATCTACAGCAACAGACCTGCTTGTCCACTCTATAACTGGAATGGCTGTCACCTCCGCTTTAGAAACTGTCGGATTTCTGCAATCAGAGAGTTTGTTCTTCTGGCAGTAATCTCCAACTTCGGAGCTTGATCCTATACCAACAATACAAAGCAAATAGCAAAACGAAGGATGCCATAGTATGCTTTTGGACTCTATGTTTTCTGTGAAACAATAGATTTGGAAAGAGTGAGAAATCACGTGCACTCTTGGATAACTGAATAAGAACAGAAACTTAGTTGATGCCCACACAACGAGGCAGCCGACCAGTAATAACAAAAAAATGAACTGCAGCCTGCAGGGCATAGGCAGGAGTATTATCAGCACAGTAAGTGACATTTTCTCTACACTTTAACTTTTTAATATCAGTGCAGCTTACTGTTAGATAACTAACCTGTGCCAGTAGGACAGACTGCAATCTGCATCGCCACCAATTTGTAGAATTCATTCATTCAAGAAGGCCAAAAGTAACACATATATATTAATGTGTTCCTTGAAAGTAAGCCTCTAGTCCCATGTCCAGTGACGTTCCCAATCAAATGAGGAGAGTAAAACCACTGGAATCTGGAATGTCCTAGAGGATCCTTCCAAATCCCAATGCCAACAGAATTGTATTGTGTTGTGGCCACGAGAGTGCCAAGATGGCATGAGGGTACATGGCAATTGGCGCCGCTGTCGTGGGCACCGTTCCTGCGAAGAGAGTCGCCCCGCCACCAGGGCTGTGCGAGATGCAGATGGGGAGGAGAGAGGACTGGGGTAAATCAGGTTTGATGATTCGAGTGGATCTCGCCTCGTGCTCCATGGATCCACCACCGAAGGTCGGGGTGGCCGTCACGGTGGGGAAGGCCACCGCTGTATGCGTCGTCGTGGTGCCGCTGCCGTGTACTCGCCAAGGCTTCCGTCATCGCCGTCGCCAACTCCTCTATGAGATGGGATCGGCAGGAGAGTCTCGGGTGCCTAGGGTGGCGGTTATTACTTGTCTGTGGCCAGAGGCGCGAGGAGCGGCAGGAGGCGGCGATCGGATGGGAGAAAAAAAAAAAGCGGGAAGCAGGGGCGGCGGGGAGGCGACGATCGGACGGTAGAAGAAAACTGGGGGTGGGTACATGCGGGCGGGTAAGAAAGCGCGGACGGTGAAAAAATACGTCGAGGAGGAGTCGTCCATAACGCTAAACACGCAGGTTTCAAATGTTCGACGTGTCCACCTGTCAATCTAAGGTTGGTGGGGAAATTTACGGTGACAATGGATTTTTAGTTCCTTCGCTGATTTATAGTATATATATAGATAGATATTGATATATATAGATAGATAGATAGATAGATAAGCAAATGACACAATCATTCATAAATAAATTCTTGTTCGTCAAAATTTACCTCATGTCGTGAGATCCGCGAAGTACGTTGAGTTGTATTGTTGGTGTTTGTTGCATTTGCATCTCTTCTTGAAGTTCCTCTATCAATATTTTCCCTTCCGTCTCTCGAGGTGCCTCCATCAACATTTTCATTATCATTTGCTGGGGTTAATTTCCTTTTCAAAAAACGTTCCATTGTGCTTTGATTGCCTATCAAATTATTCAATCAATAGACTTAAAGACTCAAGTAGATACTGAATGTACAATTAGGTGTACTATGATTAAAAAGTCACCAATTTACTTACGTGACATGTTTGCTGCAAGCCTTGCAAGAGAAATAGAAGAAAACTTGTACTTCTCTACTCTCTAGTATCTGCTCTGTTTGAACGCAAGCAAAAGATCAAAAGCGATAAGCTACAAGCATCTCACAATTGTAGATTGGGGATTTGGGGAATAAACAGGGATTTCGTACTTCAGTAATCGGAGTCTCGGAGAGTATCGCCGGCAGCGGCGGCGGCACCGAGCAAAGGCCACGATCACGGAACCGCGACCGCGATGTCGACGAGAACGCGATGCCGTGCCGACGCGGAAGTTGGAACTTGGAAGGTCGGACGGACTATGGAGGAGACGAATCATCGATGCGGCAAGCCACTGGCACGGATTGGCGATCGCATTGGCGCTCTCCTTGCGACATTGCATTGGGCTCTGTGGGCTCCTACGTTTTTTAGAAATCCGTGGGCTCCTATGTAGGCCTTCTATCTCACAAATTGGGCTGCCTGTTAGCTGGCTGGGTTGCTGTTGTGCACTTGTGCTGGGTTACCGGGGTCAATATATTTTTTTTTAATGGGGTCAAGGCTGGTAAAAAAAATGCACGTATAAGGGAGGCCTAGCTACCGACCCGGGTGGCGTGCAGCCACCCGCCGAGGCGCCGACCCCTCCCTCAAAAAAGAAAATAATTCTCTCTCTACTTGCTTTAAGTTATTGGACCGAATTCAATTGTATTACAGGACGTTTCTCACGCACCGTGCAGGCAAACTAAGCAGCAGCCATGAGCTAAAGCTAAAAATGCTGATGTCAGCACATCTCATGTTTTTGAAGTAAAAAAAATCATCATTTCTAAACCAAGTATCCTAATTAAAACTCGATTGCACCATCATGTTTGTCACACCCAATTTTAAGGATAAAATTGAATGCACAAAACTCGTGTGTGCCCTGGGAATCAATCACACACACAAGTGACCAATCACAATAGTATCATCACGATTGTCTCATACATCGAGTTATAATAAAACTTAGTCTTATACATCACAGCGGAATAATAAAAGATGATAAAACTCTCGTGGCCGTCTTCACGGGGAAGGTCAACTGGTTGACCACAAGCCTAATAATCCTCCCGGAAATCCTCATACCCGTTGTTATCTCATTACCCATCCAAGGATTTTTATCCAAGTAAAGAAAATAAACAAGTGTAAGTACATTCCGTACTTAGCAAGCTAACATGGGGTTATGAAGCTCAAAAGGTTAGACTACAGTTAGCTAGAGTTAGCATTTTTAATAGGTCAAGCTTTTATTCTCAAGTATTATCAAGTTATGCTTAAACTCCCATTTAATTCCCATAAGAACATATATTGGAGTCATATGTACCATATATCATCACTAAACAACTTTATAAGATCATCATCAAGTATCCAGTTATTACAGTGAGTTTTTCGGGCCGCTCAGAATCGTGAGCACGGTATTTGTTATAATGATTTGTTACCCTCGCAGAGGTGGTGCACATTCACCATGAGTCGTGATCCCCATATGCCCGGGTTAATTACTCCCATGTCACTTCCAAGGTGAGCAGGCAGGGTACACTATGAAGCCATTTCATAGGTTTCCCTAACAAGTTAGGGGCGCTAGGTTTCCTTGGCGGCGGAGATGTAGGAACCCCCTTTCCTATGGCACATATCCATCATGGCTATACACATAGGAGCAGAGGCAGTCCTATACCCAACGTGGCAAGCCCCATTTTGCGCCAAAAAAGGTAACCTCTAACTAGCTAGAAAAGGTCCTATTATTGAGCTAAAGTCAGAGCCATATGACTCTCCGGTTGCCTTGTCGGTCACCCAGCTTTTTGCCGACAGATAAGTCCTTATGGAGGGCAGGAGCAACATGAACAAAGGTCATTTGCTCTTTTCGCCCTATGGAACAGTTGTTATACATCATGTCACTCACTTTGTTCCATAGTATTATTCATCAACATGTATATCAAGTTCAGTTAGAGCACTAGCAATCTACCCATATGCATTTAACCCATAGGAGACAAGGAACAGGATAACAATCACTAGGATGTCCTTACGGGTATCAAAATTAGACACATGCAAATGAGTAATTGCTTAGAATGAAATAGGACATCAAGGAAGGCCCATGTTATACTTGCCTTGGTTCACAAATTCGTGCTGGTCCTGCTGGTCGTCGAAGAGTTCTTGGTCTCCAACGTTTTCCTCACCGTCTGAACGCGACCAACACGGCAACATACAACATTCCAAAAGCATTCATGCAAAGCAAACATTCCTATCATTAGAACAGTACACCAACAGTATTGAAAACAAGATAAAATGTTTGTAAAACTAACCTACGTTTCGCTACGATCACGTCAACGCGAAGTTCACAAAAACGGAGCTACAATGCGAAAGTTATGATTAAAGCGGGTTTTCCAAAAGCCCTATATTTAATTAATTCTAATCATGAAATTAAAAAGTTCCAAACTTGACTAACAGTAGCTCCAACATGTAGCTTATGAAATTACGAAGCTAACGCGATTTGAATGGGTCAATTCGGAGTTAAAACGACAATTCTATAAGCGAAAGCAGTTCGAATGGCATTTTCAGTAAATAATTGAAAGCGTACTTTTGACTTAACAATGAAGTTTACGCTTTCTAAACAGGTTTGCGCATTCGGGGAAATACGCTAAGGACGCATGCGGGTTAGGACTTAGAAAATCCAGGGACTCTTTAGCAAATTTACCCCGAAGGGTATCTTCTATTTCCGGCCGTTGATCGCGCGATGGATGGTTCGGATTAACACAGGGGGTTTCATTTGCCACGGAATAAAGTGACTCGGCGAGGCAAGCCATGGCCGGCGGCGTGGAGATCACCGGCCGCTGGTAATTCAGCCTACGGGCCTCGTTTTCGAATCCGAGAGCACCGGGAGAACGAGAGGAGCGAAGGCGAACACGTCCATGCCAAGAAATCAGCCGGAGGGGAAGGCCGGGCGGCGGACACCATGGCGGCGGCCGAGAGCATTCGGCGCAGACGCCAAACGGGCACTAGACACCATGAAACTCAAATTAAACGGCTTGGGGAGGTAAAGGGGATCATGGGGAGTCTCACAGTGAGGAAGGATGGAGACGGAGGCGGCTCGGTGACGGTGGGCCATGGAGGGTGAGGACGGCGGCCGTGAGCTTCTCCGTCGTCGGTTCTTGGCCGAGAGCGAGGCTAGGGCGAGCGGGCAGCGAGGGCGAGAGAGGGGCTCGGCTCCTATTTATCGAGGCCGAGGAGCGGAGGGGACGCCCCACGACGCCTTGATCGTGGCGGCGGTTCTTGCTTCTGGCCAGGCTTGGCGTGTTGCCGAAAGCCTTGAAAAAGAGAAGCGCCAGCAGTGGGGGGGCAGTTGGCAGCGACCATGGCGGGGGCGGGCGGTTGGCGGCCGAGTGGGTCGTGATGGGCTTCTTTGGCCGAAATCAAGCCTTGTGGCAAACCGGGCTGGCACTGTGAAATTTGAGGTCTGGTCTTTGGGCAGCATGGGAAAGAAATGGCCATGGGGCGAAAGTCGAGGAAGAGAGGAAAGAGGAATTTTCCTTTTCTTTTTCCAAACAAATTTTCCAAAAGCATTTTAAATACAAATTTCAATTAGATTTTGAACTCATTTGGAATTGAATCAAAACCATTCATCTCAAAATAAATATGCAACAGCATGTATGCATCACTTGCAGCTAACCTTATATTTGATTTTAGTTTTCACAAAATTATTTATTTCCTATATTTCAATGCTCACCAAAATTGCTTAAATAAATCAATTTGGTTATTTTTAGAAAATGCAAATTTAGGGTGTTACAATTCTACCCCCCTTAAGATGAATCTCGTCCTCGAGATTCGGGTGATTGCTTACTCAAACAGTTGGGGATAAGTCTTTCTCAGATCCTCTTCTCTTTCCCAAGTAGCCTCATCTTCTGTATAACGATTCCACTGTACCTTGCACATCTTTATTGTTCGGCTTCTCGTAACTCTTTCGGCAGTTTCCAAGATCTTTATCGGATACTCTTCATAAGTAAGATCTTCCTTGACAACAAGTTCTTCTAAAGGAATTTGTTCTTCAGGTACCCTCAGACACTTTTTCAACTGGGAAACATGGAACACGTCGTGCACACCGGACAAGCTCTCAGGCAATTCCAACTGATAAGCTACTTCTCCACGTCTCTCTAGGATCTTAAAAGGTCCTATATATCTTGGGGCTAACTTTCCCTTCATATTGAATCTTCTCACACTTCTCATTGGTGACACTTTCAGGTACACATAATCATCAATCTCGAAAGTCAGCTCTCTTCTGCGAGTATCAGCGTAACTCTTCTGTCGAGACTGAGCTACTCTCAAATTGTCTCTAATCATTCTTACTTGCTCTTCCGCGTCTCTAAGGACATCAGGACCAAACACTTGGGTTTCTCCAGTCTGATTCCAGAACAAAGGTGTTCTACACTTACGTCCATACAACGCCTCGAAAGGTGCCATCTTGAGGCTCTTTTGATAACTGTTGTTGTATGAGAACTCTGCGTAAGGCAGACTCTTATCCCAACTATCACCATACTGAAGTGCACATGCTCTCAACATATCTTCCAAAATCTGGTTGATCCTTTCAGTCTGTCCATCAGTTTGTGGGTGGTAAGCAGAACTGAAATTCAACTTTGTTCCCAAAGATCTATGTACTTTATGCCAGAATTGCGATGTAAATTGGGTGCCTCTATCCGACACAATTTTCTTGGGAACACCATGTAAGCACACTATTCGTTCCATGTATAACTCTGCTAATCTTGCACCATTATATGTAGTCTTGACTGGTAAAAAGTGAGCGACCTTGGTGAGTCGATCCACTATTACCCATATTGAATCATAACCTCTTTGAGTGCGGGGTAATCCTACAATAAAATCCATGCCAACTTCTTCCCATTTCCATTCAGGGATCTTCATTGGTTGTAGTAACCCTGCAGGTCTTTGATGCTCAGCTTTCACTCTTTGACAAATGTCACACAAAGCCACATATTCTACCACATCTCTCTTCAAACCATACCACCAATACTTTTCTTTGAGATCCAAGTACATCTTGGTACTTCCGGGATGTATAGAATAAGCAGACTCATGGGCCTCCTGCAGAATTGCATCTCGGATAGCTTTCACTTCCGGTACACATATCCTTTTCCCGAACCAAAGAGTTCCATTCTCATCCATTCTGAAACCGGGTGCCTTTCCAAGCACTACATTCTCTGCTATCTCTTTAAGTTTTTCATCCTCCAATTGTCCTTTGCGTATCTCCTGCTCTAATGTAGGCTCTATCACCAATTCCATTGCATTAGTGACCAAGCTCAAGTTGAGATACTCCATTTCAGCACACAACTCTGCTGGCATAGATGTTATCTGAATTCCATTGGCATAGCTCTTTCTACTAAGTGCATCTGCTACGACGTTTGCCTTTCCCGGGTGATAATGTACTTCCAAATCATAGTCTTTGATCAATTCCAACCAACGACGTTGTCTTAGATTTAGATCTGATTGGGTGAAGATATACTTCAAACTCTTATGATCAGTATAGATATCACTCTTATGTCCAATCAGATAATGTCTCCAGATCTTTAAGGCATGAACCACAGCTGCCAATTCCAAGTCATGAGTAGGATAATTCAACTCATGCTTCCTCAATTGTCTAGATGCATATGCCACCACTCTTCCTTCTTGCATAAGCACACATCCGAGACCCAAACGGGATGCATCACAATATATAGAGAAGTTCTTGCTTAAATCGGGCAAAATTAATACCGGAGCTGTAGTCAATCTCTTCTTTAACTCTTCAAAGTTTGCACGGCATTTATCCGACCATACATACTTAGCATTCTTTTCCAACAGAGCTGTCATAGGCTTGGCTAGCTTGGAAAAACCTTCAATAAACCTTCGGTAATATCCAACTAATCCCAAAAAGCTACGAATCTCACTTACAGTTGTTGGTGGTTTCCAATTCATTACATCTTGTACTTTTGCCTGGATCCAATTGCTATTCCACCATTGGAGACAACATGACCCGTAAAAGAGACTTCCTTTAACCAAAACTCACACTTGCTCCGCTTTAGCGTACAACTTATGTTCTCTAAGCTTTTGCAAGACCATCCTTATGTGTTCCGCATGTTCTTCTTGGTCTTGGAGAATATTAGTATGTCATCTATGAATACTACCACAAATTTATCCAGAAACTCCATGAACACCTTATTCATCAGATACATGAAGTATGCAGGTGCATTGGTCAATCCAAAAGACATAACGGTGTACTCATATAGTCCATACCGTGTAGTGAATGCTTTGTCTTGGGTATGTCCGAGTTCGAATCTTAAGTCGATGATAACGGATCGGAGATCAATCTTGGAGAACACATGAGCTCCTCTCAACCGATCAAACAAATCATCAATCCTAGGCAAAGGGTATTTATTCTTGATGGTAACCTCATTAAGTGAGCGGTAATCCACACACATTCGTTGACTACCATCCTTCTTATCCACAAAGATCACAGGTGCCCCCCATGGGGAAGAACTGGGGCGTATGAAACCTTTTCTTGCAACTCTTTTAGTTGTTTCTTAAGCTCTTCTAACTCATTAACTCCCATTCTATATGGACGTTTAGCTATTGGTGCGATTCCGGTAGTAATTCAATAATGAATTCAATGTCTCGGTCGGTGGCATACCGGTAAGTCATCGGGAAGACATCGGGAATTCCTCCACGACACGATCTTGTTCATTGATTTCACCATCTAGCTGATTCAATCGTGGTGTGAAGGGGTGAGCTTGCACTACTACTTCTACACGATTCTATCCCCATTGAGTGATGTCACAACCATGATTTCTCTTGACTTTGAATCAACTTTGCTCGATGTTGTTTCATCCAATCCATTCCCGAGGATAAGGTCAATTCCGCTACATTCTCAACACAATAGGCTTCACCTTGAAGTCTACCCCCTTAAGGAAATGCTAGTTGAGGGCTCCAATAAGAAGCGGGCATACTACCTCCCGGGAATTCACTAGTATTGGTTTTTCATGGCACACAAAGGTATGCTATGCATTCTAACAAAAGCTTGGGAGATAAAAGAATGCGAAGCACCAGAATCAAAAAAGTACAGTAGTAGCAGAAATAGAGTTGATTATTTGAACGTACCCAACATAACCTCAAAGCGCGTCTCTGAAATTTGCATCGAGATGACACATAGTTCACCTTCATTTGTGAGAGGTGGGCGGGCGTTGAACTTCGATTGTTGGCCCGGTTACGAGGTGCTTTGCCGGTTCTCGCTTCTTAGGACACCGATGAGCATAGTGACCTACTTCTCCACATCGGTAACAGCATTGGGATTGTTGGGCACACCACTCTTCACAGGAGCATTGTTAGGCACTCCTGGCGTGTTGCGTGATTGCTAATCTGCATGGGGACGCGCTGATTTCCAAGCATTGTCGACATCTTGAGGCGTTCTTTGGGCGGGTTCCGGCCGAGGATACCGACCACGGTTTCGATGAGTTGGTCCTTGATTCCTCTGCTGAAACCTTTTTGGGGATAAGCACGTGGTGAGTGTTGCTTCGAAGCTTGCCCTTGGAGCCTTCTCTTCTTAGCTTCCATCTCCTTGCGCTTATCATCAATCACGATTGCGCGATTCACCAAAGACCGGAAGTTAGGATAAGTATTAGACATCATTTGGAGCTGCGATCCATCATAGAGTCCCTTGAGGAACGGCGTTGCTTATCCTTGTCATCTCGCCACATCATTAGGAGCGTAGCGAGATAGTTGTCTTGAACTTGTCCCGATATTCCGCCACAGTCATTGATCCTTGCTTGAGAGATCTGAATTCTTCCGCTTCAGTTCTACTAGTCCATCAGAATATGGTATGATCGGAAGCTGTCCTTAAATTCCTGCCAAGTCATATCGGGAGCATTGTTGGGACGTCCGAATCGGAATGATTCCCACCAATCTGAGCAGCCCCTTGGAGTTGCCGGAAGCGCATACAACACCTTCTCCGTGTCGTTGCATTGTGCTATGTTGATTGTTTCTCCACAAAGACGCAACCAATCATCGGCCTCCATAGGGTCTCGTGGCATGTGTGAACACGGTGGACGACCTTTCATAAACTCTCCATGCTTATCTCTAACCTGGACAAAGTGTGACCTCTTGCGGGTTCATTGTCCAAGCGCCTGCATCATAGCTTGCATCATTGCGCTTGCATTCCCAATATCTCATTCCATGGTCACGGTGGCGGTGGTGGTGGGTTTATGAGGGCATCACGCCCACGACCACGGCCTCTGCCTCTTCCTCCTCTTTATGGCCATCTGTTTTCCAACAAATGTGCAAAATTTAGGAATTTTTCCAATTATAGAGAGCTTACCAAAGATAAGAAACAATGCTGAAAATTCTCTGAGCAAGATACAATTTCAGCAGTTCAGTAAAATTGTTATAACTTGAGTTTCAGAGATCCAATAGAGGTGCACCAAGATTCGTTAGAAAGCTTAGGACATCAGTTACAACTTTCATTTAGACCACTTTTACAGATTCGAACTCGCACATAGTCAAAAATAGAGCTAAACCGAGACTGTTCTGAGTTCCAGACAGCGCAGGAACATCAACTTGTGACAGCTAGATCTCCCAAATATGAACAGCTATTGACGTGATTCCAAAGAAACTTGAAAGATACAGAGGTCTAGTTATCTCCACAAAAATTTCAGAATTTTTATCATCCCAGATTTCGAGTTTCCAGATAAAGAACACAGGCTGCTCCAGAAATCAGCACAGCAGAGATAAGATAAAAAGATACTTCTGCATTAAGATTTCATTCTAAATTTAAAGTTCCAATCTAAAGAAGTTGTGGACATGCCCACAAACTTCCAGCAACCAAGCAAAATACCAACTCAACCAAGTTCACAAATCAAACATCTAATCAACCAAGTTCACAAGACCAACAAGACTAATTAAGGACACGAACTAACGACATGATAGTCTAGATCAAGGCACCTAACATCTATGGAGCGGTGTCAATCATGGTGAAGGAACAGGCGCTTCTTCTTGTAGATGGAAGGCTGTCCCAGCTGTGCACGAAGTTCATCCACTTGTTTCAAGACGTCTCAAGGCGCTCTCGAGATGCACGCAGCTTTCTCCTTTGACCTCATCATCCACTCCCCGCATAGCGTGGACATGCTTTGCACCGTTGCCTCCAAGTGTTGGGTCATTCTCTGGTGGAGCCAAAACCTGCCAAACACCCTCATGATCATTTCGAGGAAGGAACCAAACGATCCTCCCTCATGGCCTCAAACGACGACCATGGTAGTGGATGTAGGCATTCTCAGGCTGCATCCTCCATGCCATCCAAAGCATGGGCTCTCTGGCAGGGGCATGTGGGACGATCTCCACCTCATGTCCATTAATGATATCATTCCATGCGGTGACCACCAGCTCTACCTTCTTCCAGAAGGTAGCCTCCGGTGGGTGCTTGTACTCGCTGCAGATGGTAGGTGATGGAGGCGTGCAAGTCGGGGAAGTAGTCGTCAAAGACGTGGGTGAGAGAGTGTGGTAGTAGGTCTGTCTCTGGAGCTGGCTTGAAGTAGTACTTGCACTTCCACCAATCTCCTCGTCCACCACGGAACAGTGGGGATGGTGCGAGGTGTAGGGGAAGTAGCCGTCGACTCCTCGGTGTAGCTACCACAGGTAGTAGACAGCACGGCGATGGTGTAGGAGTAGGTGTAGGCGTCGGTGTAGCCATCTCCTCGTCGTCGGAGATGATCACAATCTCCCTCTCCACCCGGTGGGGCGCAGCAGGGGTGAACATGGCACGATAGTTTGGCGGTCTTGAGGCGAGCAGTCTTCGGATTATGAGACATCTATAGATTTAAAGTGAGATAGAAATTAGAATCAACAATTTTAAATAATAGATTAAGGTATGAAAAGCATAAATGTTTTAATAAAATAACAAGGATAAGTCAGTAAGCAAGAAACCAGAGGAACAAAGATGCTAAAACGACCATTTTCTAACTAGGCTTGCGTCCTACAGTCAACACGGCTCTGATACCAATTTGTCACACCCAATTTTAAGGATAAAATTGAATGCACAAAACTCGTGTGTGCCCAGGAATCAATCACACACACAAGCTGACCAATCACAATAGTATCATCACGGTGTCTCATACATCAGAGTTATAATAAAACTTAGTCTTATACATCACAGCGGAATAATAAAAAGATGATAAAACTCTCGTGGCCGTCTTCACAGGGAAGGTCAACTGGTTGACCACAAGCCTAATAATCCTCCGGGAAATCCTCATACCCGTTGTTATCTGTTACCCATCCGGGATTTTTATCCAAGTAAAGAAAATAAACAAGTGTAAGTACATTCCGTACTTAGCAAGCTAACATGGGGTTATGAAGCTCAAAAGGTTAGACTCTGGTTAACTGCAGTTAGCATTTTTAATAGGTCAAGCTTTTATTCTCAAGTATTATCAAGTTATGCTTAAACTCCCATTTAATTCCCATAAGAACATATATTGGAGTCATATGTACCATATATCATCACTAAACAACTTTATAAGATCATCATCAAGTATCCGATTATTTCTGTGAGTTTTCGGGCGCTCAGAATCGTGTGAGCACATTTGTTATAACAGATTTGTTACCCTCTGCAGAGGTGGCACATTCACCATGAGTCGTGATCCCCATATGCCCGGGTTAATTACTCCCATGTCACTTCCAAGGTGAGCGGGCAGGGTACACTATGAAGCCATTTCATAGGTTTCCCTAACAAGTTAGGGCCGCTAGGTTTTCTTGGCGTGCAGATGTAGGAACCCCCTTTCCTATGGCACATATCCATCGCGGCTATACACATAGGAACAGAGGAGGTCCTATACCCAACGTGGCAAGCCCCATTTGCGCCAAAAAAGGTAACCTCTAACTAGCTAGAAAAGGTCCTATTACTGAGCTAAAGTCAGAGCCATATGACTCTCCGGTTGTAATTGTCGGTCCCAAATTTTTGCCGACAGATAAGTCCTTATGGAGGGCAGGAGGAGCAACATGAACAAAGGTCATTTGCTCTTTTCGCCCTATGGAACAGTTGTTATACATCATGTCACTCACTTTGTTCCATAGTATTATTCATCAACATGTATATCAAGTTCGGTTAGAGCACTAGCAATCTACCCATATGCATTTAACCCATAGGAGACAAGGAGCAGGATAACAATCACTAGGATGTCCTTACGGGTATCAAAATTAGACACATGCAAATGAGTAATTGCTTAGAATGAAATAGGACATCAAGGAAGGCCCATGTTATACTTGCCTTGGTTCACAAATTCGTGCTGGTCCTGCTGGTCGTCGAAGAGTTCTTGGTCTCCAACGTTTTTTCCTCATCATCAATCTAACGCGACCAACACGGCAACATACAACATTCCAAAAGCATTCATGCAAAGCAAACATTCCTATCATTAGAACAGTACACCAACAGTATTGAAAACAAGATAAAATGTTTGTAAAACTAACCTACGTTTCGCCACGATCACGTCAACGCGAAGTTCACGAAAAAAAAAGCTACAATGCTAAAAGTTATGATTAAAACGGGTTTTCCAAAAGCCCTATATTTAATTAATTCTAATCATGAAATTAAAAAGTTCCAAACTTGACTAACAGTAGCTCCAACATGTAGCTTATGAAATTACGAAGCTAACGCGATTTGAATGGGTCAATTCGGAGTTAAAACGACAATTCTATAAGCGAAAGCGATTCGAATGGCATTCTGTAAATCTGAAAGCGTACTTTTGACTTAACAAATGAAGTTTACGCTTTCTAAACAGGTTTGCGCATTCGGGAAATACGCTAAGGACGGCGGGTTAGGACTTAGAAAAATCCAGGACTCTTTAGCAAATTTACCCCGAAGGGGTATCTTCTATTTCCGGCCGCTGATCGCGCTGATGGACGGTTCGGATTAACTTTGGGGGGTTTGTACCGGCGGAACGGTGACTCGGTGAGGCAAGCCATGGCCGGCGGCGTGGAGATCACCGGCCGTGGCGGGTAACAGCCTCTACGGCCTCGGTTTTCGAATCCGAGAGCACCGGAGAACGAGAGGAGCGGGCGTAACACGTCCATGCCAAGAAATCACCGGAGGGGAAGGCGGGCGGCGGACACCATGGGCGGCGGCCGAGAGCATTCAAGCGCCATGTAAGCGGGCACTAGACACCATGAAACTCAAATTAAACGGCTTGGGGAGGTAAAGGGATCATGGGGAGTCTCACAATGAGGAAGGATGGAGACGGAGGCAGCTCGGTGACTGGTCACATGAGCGGTGGTGAGGACAATGGCGCACGTGAGCTCTCCGCAGGTCGTCGGTTCGAGAGCGAGGGCTAAATCGAGCGGGCAAAGCAGGGCGCGCGAGAGGGGCTCGGCTCCTATTTATCGAGGCCGAGGAGCGGAGGGGACGCTCCCACGACGCCTTGATCGTGTAAGTGGGATTCTTCACTGCAGCCACAAGGCCTGGCGATTGCCGAGCCATGCTGGGAAAGAGACAGCGCCGACAAAGTGGGGCCCGGCTGGGCCGAAGCGGGCGCGTGGCGCGGTTGGCGGCCGAGTGGGTCGGCGGGCTTATTGGCCGAACAGCCGAGGTATGACCGCCGGCACGGCTAACATGTAATAAGTCTGTGTCTTGGGTCATGGAAAAAGAAATGGCCATGGGGCCGAAAGTCCAGGAAGAGAGGGAAAGAGGAATTTTTCCTTTTCTTTTTCCAAACAAATTTTCCAAAAGCATTTTAAATACAAATTTCAATTAGATTTTGAACTCATTTGGAATTCGAATCAAAACCATTCATCTCAAAATAAATATGCAACAGCATGTATGCATCACTTGCAGCTAACCTTATATTTGATTTTAGTTTTCACAAAATTATTTATTTCCTATATTTCAATGCTCACCAAAATTGCTTAATTAAATCAATTTGGTTATTTTTAGAAAATGCAAATTTAGGGTGTTACAATTTTCCTTACGATAGAACATCCTATGTATAAGAACAGCATATATATATCATGAAATGTAAAATAAAAAAAATAAAATTAGTAAAGTAATTAATTATAGTTAAATAAAAAGAAGAAAAAATGCTACCGATCATCACAAATACGTCGTAGAACATCACATTAAGACTACACAAACATTACTAAATATAGCATTGAACATCACTACGTGAACATCACAAATATCATAAAAATATAAAATAAAAAATAAAATTAGTGTAGCCAAATAAAAAGAAGAAAAGATGCCTACTGAACATCACAAAATATATCCTAGAACATCAATGTATGCGTACTAAACATCATATTAAGACTACATAAACATCGTAAGTATAGCATAGAATATCATATGTATACTACGTGAACATCACAAATATCATGAACATGTAAAATAAAAATAATAAAATTAGTGAAGTAATTAATTAGAGTGAAATAAAAAGAAGAAAAAATGCTACAAAACATCACAAAATATATCCTACAACATCAATGTATGCTTACTGAACATCACAAAATACATCGTAAAACATCACATTTCTACTTGCGGATAAAAAAAACATGATAGAACATTATATGTATATTACACGAACATCATGTGTCCGTAAATAAAAAAAAGTGAAACATAAAATTATAAATAAAAAAGAAAAGGAAAATAAATGAATGAAAGGTAAGGAAAAAGAAAATAAAAACATATAATAAAAAAGGAAAATAGAAAAAGGGAACAAAAAGAACAATAAAAGATCATCGAAAAAAATAAAAAGAAAGGAAAAGGAAAAAGATATAGAAGAAAAGAAAAGAAAAATAAAAAAGAATAAAAGATGAAAAGAATAAAGAATAAAAGATGACAAGAATAATAGAACACAGCAAAAAATAAAAAGAAAAGAAAAAAGAAAAAGAAATAGTAGAAAGGAAAGAAAAAGAAAGAGAAAAAAGAAAAACTACCTACCTGGAACCGGAACCACATGAGCGCATGCACTCCGCGAGCGCTCTTGCGGACGTCATCACGCACTGGGCCTGCGCCGCGTGGGCTGTCTTGGGCCGCTGCGCTACTTTTCTGGTGCGTGGAGGGGGGGTCGGCGTGGGGCTGCCGTCTGACTGGTCAGCAGCGACGCTTTCCGCGTATAAGGTGTTGTTAGCAAGTCGTTGGGGTCAGCCGACCCCGACACGTCCACATAGATTCGCCTTATGCCCTTTTCCATTTACAGACCCCTGACACGTCCACGTAGAAAACATCATCGCTTATGCCCCTTTTTCCATTTACAGACCTGTCCATTATGATACCTATAATCACCTAAAGGCCCGTTCGTTTCACGAGGAATGGCTCTCAGGAAAAATTCCCGCCGGAATTGCTAGCTAATTTATACAAGGTTTGATTAGCTAGAAAAATTCCTGGCCTCATCCACTCCTAACCGAACGAGCCCTAAAGAGGAAGGCCACATCCCTTTTGCCTCTATCGGTTGCGCCTAGCTATTTATGTGTGTGTGCTCAACTACTGATCGATGTCTGATGTTTAGCATCAAGGGAACTTGCCACTATGATGATCGACTCTGTCTTTTGCAAACCTCATGACTGTGAACTATGTAGTTTGTTGTTCTAAGCTACTAGCTTAGGTGTTCGATTGTTGTTAATTCCTTATCGTAAATTATAACGAATAGTTATGTAATGTATGGTTTAATAGAACCATTAATGTAATGATGAAGGGTGTGTAACTTATGGCTGAAGAGAACCATGAGAGCTACAGTGGACATACGAACCATATCGTTGCTTCATGATTCTATTAGCATGATATGATATATGCTTGATCTTAGCTAGGTACTAGCACTATGGTGATGGTGGCAATTACTATGTGTTGATGTATTTGACTGACATCTTAACTTTACCATATCTAATTATGGAGCCATGTCTATCGAGCATAGACTAGCTTTTGTTCTTCAAATCATGATAGGGCGCCTGAATGGTGCCAAGTTCAATCCAACCCAATTTAACTCACAACCAAAACACTATAAAATCTGGGTTCAACCCAACCCAACCCCATCTAAATCCCCCATCCCACACACTAAGATAGCTGGGTGAGGGTTAGAGCATCTCCAGGAGCGTGCTCACCAGCTCCATGCCTAGGGCTTCCTGCACTCTCGCCCATGCCTACGCTCGCCTCGCACGGCCCCACCTGCGTCGAGCAACACACACGCGACTCACGCCATGCCTGCGCCCGCACGCTGCAGGGTAGCCCCGCCCCGCGCAGCGAGCACGCGGCGCCGGTCCTGCCGCTCCCGTCTTTCTGTTTAGGTGACTCACAGGAGTTGAGAGACAGAGTGGAGAGTGAAAGAGATGGATAAAGGGCATGACTGTCATTTCTCGTCTGTCTTTTATGGGTTTTTATTTTTGAATTGTTTATTCCACTTTAGGTGACGGTCATCCAAACCAGGGGCAAACGCTTGCTTCATTTTAAAATCGCATGAGTAAAATCATAAAGTTAACAGAAGACTTACTTGGATCAGTGCCATTATAACTTTGTTGTTTTGGAGGCACACCATTACAACTCGAGAAATTGGGCTGGTGCCATTACAATTTTGGTGAAAGCTGAAATACGCCACTATCTAACGCATGGGAGCTACTTAGGCCCACATGCAGATGATAGTATTTTCGTATAGAGCGAAATGCCCCCGCTACATACTCTCCCTCTGCACTGACTGGCATATGGGCCCCGCTTGTCATCTTCTTCCATCCTGACAGTGCGTCCAGCTAAGGGGCGGCGCTCCCCGGCGATGCAACTACCTGGCGGCGCGGTCCTTGACGTCATGGCCAGCTAGGGCGACGATCCACGGCGACGCGGCTAGCCTAGCGGACCCAGGCAGCGTGGCTACCCGGCAGCACGGTTCTGCAGCGGCGCTCCAGACGTCGCGGCTAGCCTAGGGCAGCGGTCTTCAGCACGGTGGGCCTAGGGACGCGCTCCCCGACACAGCGGTCGCCCTTGGGTGGTGTGCCTAGGCCAAGGGCGTGGCTCCACCGTCGATGGAGCAGGCGAGGGGCGCCATCGTTGGCCCCATGTGCCCCTTGCGTTGCCGATGGAAGAGAAGAGTGTGTTGTCGTTGATGGAGGAGGAGAGGGCAAGCGCTCGTCAACGTTGGCATAGCAGCCCCCGCGCGGCTAGCCTCGGCGGCTAGTCACCTAATCGCCCGGTGATGGCGCGGCACGGCAGCTCGCTCGACGGTAGTGCAGCAGCCTCGCACGGCGTGACTATCCCTACGTAGCCAACCGCCTGCTCACCTAGTGTGGTAGAACCGTTTAATCTAATGCCTTCCAAGAGTACTTATCTTCCATTAGATACTAAGTACTCAAGGGTGGACACTAAATTACGCAGTTCCGTCGAGCACACCTCAAGGGAGAACCCAAAAATCCATAATTTTCCATCAGAATCATAAATAGGAGAATAAAGCTTACAACATTTTAGTCATTCCTTACATCA
Organism: Miscanthus lutarioriparius; assembly: GCA_904845875.1. Taxonomy (NCBI): domain Eukaryota; kingdom Viridiplantae; phylum Streptophyta; class Magnoliopsida; order Poales; family Poaceae; genus Miscanthus; species Miscanthus lutarioriparius. The sequence continues at coordinate 136,101,260 of CAJGYO010000007.1, read as the reverse complement.
CTTTCCATACAACATCAGAGTATAATATTTATTGTTTATAATAGCGGAATGTAACCATATTATCAGAGTTTCAGCGGAAACAAAATCATTTAATGACAAGTTAAACATTAAGATGATGATCCGTTATATACATCATAATAGGTTATAAGTTTTTTTTATTAGAAAACATTTTGAACCAAAGTTTCAAATAAACTCTATTATTCGCAACGTTAAGAAAATCCTCGCTGAGCCGACCAGGAGGTTTCCACACACAAGTGTCAGCTCCACAAGTTCCTGTCACCTGCAACAGGGTAGAACAAACCCTGAGTACTCAATTGTACTCCGCAAGACTTACCCGTCAGGAGGAAAGAAAATACTCCAAGTATATGCAAGGCTATCGGCTTGTGGGTTTATTGCATCTGCAGGGAGCATTACTAAACGTGCGTTCTTATATTCAATTTTATTAGCAGTCATCATTAGTTCATTAACTAACCATTCTATGTAAGCACATGTGCTACTTTCAAGCAGGTGGTAAGCAATCAGAACCATTTTACTATCTTTCATCTTCCAGTTCTTACTACGGTGCTAGATTGTAGACAAGTCGTTTCGGATTACCCGACGATTCACGAATCAATGTGCCCAGCTGGGTACTTCAAAACACACGCTCCGCTTGTACCCCAGGCACAAGCAGGACCAACCCATCACTCTCCTGTCAAGGGGTCCAGGTCCCCGTCCAAACTTGGACTTCAAGCCCCCACACCTGAGTCTCAGACCCAGAGTGGTGCTTAGACCTCCACCATCCCCGCCTCCAATCAGTCAGTCCGGAAAGAGCTAGAACCCACGACAAAAGAGCAACGAGCCTTCCCTGCTTCCATAAACAAGTATGTGCTTATGATAATAAATCTGTGACTTGACTAGAACCCAATGCAACGGTCGGTCCTTAACCGACACAGGCGGAACAAGTGCAACCCGAGCCTCGCCCGAATGCCAAACCAAGTCCAGATCCAAAGTACCATTCCGCTTGGTCTCCAATTGTCATTCATATATATACCAGGTGATAATAATATAATAGCAATAATAATATCTTTCCTATCTCTCGCGAGTGACAGGCAATCACTCGACTTGTACCGGAGTCCTGTAGCATAGTAATCTACACGATCCTGTCATACTAGTAAAACTCATAGGATAAGGATATATATATGCAATTTGGTTTCATTCAACTCCTTAAACTTAATGCACACACATAAAATAAAGTGCAGAATAATAGAGGTTATGCAACGGGGCTTGCCTGGATAAAATATAGCCAAGTTAGCTTTTCATCACGGTGGCACGATCATCAGGTCACCATCTGCTTCTGCTACTCCAGACGACTCTACGATCCAACATCACTCCTATTATGAAATACGTGGATACAACGCAGGGACGTAAATAATCCACGGCAACCGCAATTCTAAAATACGATTACGTCTTGCAAGCTAATAAGCTAGCTCTAATGACTAACATACTAAGTCATGTATCCACGTTGTCAAGTGAGGCTCGTTTCCGGGGGAAAAATTTCGCTCTACAAACCCCCCAATTATTTTGACATTTGATTAAATATATATTTTCGTAGTAGGGCTCATTTAGTTACCTTAACAAACTAATCCCTATGGAGCTACAAAAATTACAGTGAGCACCTAATAATGTTAGAAATCTACTGTAAAAATTTCAGAGCCAACACTACTACCAATTCATCACAACAATTCCTACAAGTTTATGTTTTAACAATATTAAGTATCTCGAATTAATTAGATTACTCTTGAAAACTCTATGAAACTATGTAAAAAATACACTAGAAGATAGATGATGATTTTAGGAACCTAACCAAATAAATTTCATAATTTTTGGTTAGCTACACAAATTGGCATTGAATTTATAAGTTTGGCTTAGAAACTAAATTAGCAAATACTTGGAAAAAGAGAAGGGCTGACCTTAACCCATCTGGCCTGCCGGCCCAGCGCGGGGCGTGGGCGCGGGCGTGCCGCGGCGGCCCAAGGCGGGGGAAGCCCGCGCGCGCCCAACACATTTGCAAAGGAGGGCTCATACTCTCACTATTTCAACTACGCCGTGCTACACTGTTCCATCAACCTCAACTTTTGCACAAAACACCCCGAGAGACACCGTCTTCACAACAACCGGGTCCCCGCTGCGCCCACGCGCGCTGGCATGACTCCAGCCGACACTGCACGGCCACGCCGGCCTATAGAGACCCCCATCTACACGCCTGTGAAGCCGACCGAGACATCTGAACTTGCGCGCGGTAGTAGAAATCGGTAGCACGTCCAACTGTGCACTAATTTCACCTACCCATGTCGACAGGGAATCCGCGTGGTGGCGCGACTGCTCCGATGGGCCTACGCGCTAACGGAGGAGTAGCGGTGGCGGAGAAGCATTTGGAGCTTACTGCGGTCCGCGCTGTGGTGGTGGTTGAAGCCGAGGAGGGTTGAGGTGACCCGGCCATGTGAGCTCGAGCACGGCGGTGACGCTCCACGGTGGTCCCATCGCGTCACCGCATCATCGACGAGGGTCCTGGCCAAAACAATGGGAGCACTGGCTAAAGGTGGTCAGGGCGAGCCTAGAAACGCCCCCAATCGAACCCTTACCTCCGAGTTGGGGACTTACCCCTGAGCGGTGATCTGTTCCAGAGATAAGATGGCCGACGGCGAGCAATTCGTCAAATTGATGGTAGGTAGGTACTCGGCCGGGAATGGGGAAGGTAGGGTGCCTAGCTGGCTCCCTAAGCCGCGCACTGGTGCAAGCAATCGGGCCGAGGAGCCGTGAGCAAGCAGAGCCTACCGACGGCGGCACGGAGCTCTAGCCGCGGTGGTTGGGCGAAAGAGTAGGCGAACAAATGCAAGAGGGTTAAAACGTCGGCCTCGGCCACTAGCTGCCACCAACACGGGCACCCAGGCGATGCGACGGACAGACCTGGCATGGCGTCCATGACTTGAAGCAGCCAGACCCGAGCGGCGCGCCGACGTCTGTTAGCTGATCAAGGCAGGCAGGGAAATGTCACCATCGCTTCTGTGGTCGGCCACCGTTGCGACACGGCGGCAGGCTCCAAGGCACAAACGGGCGCAGTAGGTAGAACAAGGGGCGAAGCTAGTGCCACGTCGATCTGACAGCGGCCACCAAGGCATTGGCCCAGCCCTGCACGTGGTGCAGCGGCACGGCATGGCCAGGACAGCACGAGGGCGCAGAGAGGCGAGGGGCGCGCCACGGCGTTAGTGGGTACACGACAGCAGCACACGCGCTGGCCCGCAGGGAGAAACCGTGGCCGGCAACAGCCGAGCCTCACGCCCGCCATGCGCATGCACATGGTGACCACGAACACCGACCGAGCGGCTCCTATCAATGGTGTGCACGAATTTTAAAGCTCCGACCAAAACCAAACCAGCTCGGTTAAGACTAAACCATATCGACAAGGCTTAAGAAGGTATATACGGCTACCAGTAGTAGCAACAAACTCAGACAAAGATGAACTAGAGAGGAAGATAGAGCCGTGCCCACTTGGGGTGCCCAAGGTCAAGAACTAGCTGGCCAACGGCACGTTCTAGCTATTGACGTCATTTAACTAGTGATCAAAACAAGCACTAACCAAACCAACCCCTATACCATCACAAAGCACTCACTTTGATGCACTCAACAATACCAAAACATGCAACTAGTGTTTAAACATTTTTGTTAGAAATTAAATGCCAAAATAATATTGTCTACCACCCTTCATACTTAGAAACGTTAAGGTTTTCAGTTAGGACTAAGTAACAATTAACTCTTTTGTCGCAATTTTTAATAGATCTAAACCTTGCTAACCTCAAGCAACAAATACTTCATGCCATAGTCCATACCTTATACTAACTCGTAAGAGCAAAATATATAAGCACCATTTAACTAATTCGCTCAATATAATTCGCCAAAAATGGTATTTTAAACATAAATTCAAGCGTTTGCCGACTTAACGAAAAGAGTTTATCTTAACGTCAAGTTAGATTTTAGAGCTCCCAAAGCACTAGTTAACAACATCTATTTTCTCAAAAGTTAATGTTGCATTTCCATCTACTAAACTTGTATTTTAATTTTTATTTAAGTACTAAATACAAGTTATATTTTATTCTAGTTTATAGAAATTGCTTTTCGTGCCAAACCATTAAAACTATTTTTCCTATTTTCTTATTAGGATTTTCATTAGCGCATTTAAGTAAACTAACTCACTATATTTATAGATCTACCTCTCAGGCCATAATCTCAGTGCTTAGCGAGCTCGTAACACCAGAGGTGTTACACCTAGTGACGGCGCGGTTGTGCCGTCGCATGCGCTCGCCGGCTATCAAGCTATGGCGGCAGGCCCCAACAATGCATGACCAGAGACGGAGAAGACAGAGAGTGGGGAGTAGGACTGTGTGTAAGGCTGACTAGTGGGCCCCACGTGTCAATGAGTGTGAGAGAAGAGGAAGGAGGCAAGCTTGTCCATACGGATATACGGTACCCCTCTATACACCGGTTTCAAGTCGTCTCTAGACGTACATAATGGTGTATCTTAAATATCCGTAGAGTTCCAATGACAGTGATATAGTTTCTTAAATAGTAATGGTACGCTTAAAAACGGTACAATTATAATGGCACTGATCCTATTAACGCTTAAGAAAAAAGAAGGGGTAAAATCCTGTGCAGGGGCAAAAACACGTTCTAAAAAAACGAACAGAGGCCGGCACGCCCCACGCAGCACTCCCTTCCGGGCTCCCGACGACCGCGCCTGTGTCTCCGTCTTCCGTGGCGGCGCCCCTACCCCTCGAACCCGTACGGCCGACCTCGCCTTCTCGGCTAGCCAGCAGCCACCAAGCCTCCGGCCGGCCGGCTCCCGGCGCCCCAGCGCAGATCTGGCCACTGGCAGCCGGCCAACGAGGTTTGCCCCTGGCCGGCTGCGGCCTGTTGCCTTCCGCCTGCCGCCTGCCCGGCCCGCCAGCGGCGACTGGCCAGCTGGCCAGGGCGCCAGGCGCCCAGACCCCAAGCGGCCAAGCCTTTCTGCCCTTGCCCGGTTGCCCCCACAGTGAGCCGGACAGTGAGTATTCTTTTCTGATTAGTGATTATTCATCCTGTTTTGATTGACGAGTGCCAATTGTTATTTTCTAAAAATTGCATTATTCATCCTGTTTTGATTGACGGGTGCCAATTGTTATTTTCTAAAAATTGCAGTGCAATATTTTATACCGTGGGGCATATATGATCTTTTGGTTATGAATTCTTCTTTATTTGGTATTTTTCTACCATATGCTGTATTTTCAGAGGGAGTTGCCTTGTATAGTTAGTAAATTGATGTGTTGTACTTGTACACTCAAAGCATTCATTCATTAACTTAACTTCACTCTAATGTACTGACCTGACTTGAACAGAACTATTGCAGTTAATTAGGATGGGGTCATCTTAGGATTTTCTCCTTTGAGTCTGATTTTTAAAAATCAAATATGGAAAAACTCAGTTGAACCATATATTCTATTCTCTATCTTGTTCTTCCTGCACCTCTACAAGGTCCTTACTTCTATTTTCTGTAACTATAACTTTTAACTGGAGTCTTTTGTATATTAATTAGATGGTGTAGAGTTCCAAAATTTCAATGATATGCAAGTAAGACTGAAAGTCCATGCACATGCTGCAGTTATGCACTCTATCCCCTGTGTATAATGGCAGTATGATGTTTCTATCTTTTAACCATTCCTGTGTAAGTTCGGAAACTAGTTTGTCACTGAGCCATATTGCAGTTATTAATTCATCGAAGCTGACTAGGAATTTCTTCTCTGTGTAGCCTGACTTAAGGGGCCTCTTAGGAAGGAGCGAATAATGGGAAGTAGGCAAATTGTTGCTGTTCTTCAAGTAGGTGGAGAATTTTCAACAGATGATGATGGACGGATGTCCTATTATGGTGGAGAGGCTCATGCTATGCATGTGAAGAGTGATTGGACTTTTAAAGCGTTTAAACATGAAATATCTTCAACACTCAATAATCTCAAACTTGATTCCTATGTGTTCAAGTACTTCCTTCCGAGAAATGACAAAACTTTGATTTCAATATCAAATGACAAAGACTTGAAACGCATGGTTGAATTCCATGCGGAGTCAGAAACAACTTACATATATGTCATGAAGAAGGCTGACAACAGGTATAATTCTGAAAGGAGAAGTATCATTCGTAGTAGCTTTCCAAAAATGATGTGGTACATTTTTGCAGGCTGAAGATCTCCATTGCAGGCGCTGACGCTCCTGCAGATTGTGCTGTGATAGCAACTACTCCAGATGGATCCAAGCGGCAAAAGATTTGTGCTAGTTGGGAGAATGCGATCACAGGAGCTGGTCAAGTGTTTCAAAGTGCAAAGGAATTCCGAGATGCATTACACAAGTATGCTATTGCTCATAGGTTTCATTACAAATTTGTCAAGAATGACTCTTCTCGTGTAACCGCGGAATGTACTGATGGAGGGTGTGCATGGCGTATACATGCATCAAAGTCTCATTCAAAGGAGTTCATGGTCAAGAAAATTTTTGGTACTCATACTTGTGAATCAGAGACCATCAAAAGTCATCGTTTGGCATCTCAGAAATGGGTTGCTAGTGTTATTAAGGAAAAAATACGTGATAGTCCAAACTACAGGCCAAGAGATATTGCGAATGATCTCCAACGTGAATATGGATTGTGCCTCAACTACTCCCAAGCTTGGCGTGGTAAAGCAATAGCCCGAAAAGAACTTTACAGCTCAGATGAAGAGGCATGCAATCAGCTACCTTGGTTTTGCCAAAGGATTGTTGAGACCAACCCTGGAAGTGTGGCAACAGTAGTGGCCTTGGAAGATTCGAAGTTTCGATTTTTTGTTGCATTCCATGCCTCCCTTCATGGTTTTGAGCATGGTTGCAGGCATCTTCTCTTTCTTGATGTGATTTCTGTCAGATCAAATAAACACTGGAAGCTATTAGCTGCTACTTCAGTTGATGGTGAAGGTGATATCTTCCCTGTTGCACTGTCTGTAGTGGATGATGAGAATCAAGAAAATTGGCATTGGTTTCTTGAGCAGTTAAATGATTCATTACCTGCACTTGGAGCAATAACATTCATATCTAATGGTAAGAATGGTCTGTGGGACGAGGTTTCTCTTTTATTTCCAGATAGTTATCATGGATACCATGTCAACTGTTTTATTGACGAATTCAAGCAGCAGTTGGATGGCAGTTGGAGTGAAGAAGTAAAAGATACGATGGTTGCGCATCTTGAGAAAGCCATTTATTCATGCAAAGTTGATGAATTCAATCAGTATGTTGAACTCATCAAAACTGAATCTGATAAGCTTGTTGAATGGCTTTTGGAAACTAAACCAGAGCGGTGGTCAGATGCCTTTTTCAAAGGGTCACGACTTGGCCAGTACACTTGCAATGTTTCTGAGGCAATTTCGGATTGGATTCCTAGCAGATATGAGCTCTCAGTAGTGCAGTTGGTTGACACGATCAGATGCAACCTAATGGAGATGATGTATACACGCAGGGAATCTTCCAATACCTGGACAGAAGTCTTAACACCATCAGCCAATCAGAAACTTCAGGAACAGATGAACAAAGCTCTCACACTCAATGTTGTTTGCTCAACTGGAAATGATGGAAATGGTCATGTGTTTGAGGTGTGTGATGACTCGGTCAATGTTGTCAACATTGATACATGGGAGTGCACCTGCAGAAAATGGCATGTTTCTGGGATTCCTTGCTCACATGCAATTGCGGTATTTGACCGTACTGAGCAGTGTCCACTTGACTACTGCTCCAAGTATTTCACAACGGAATGTTACCGCTTGACTTATGCCATGTCCATAAATCCAATACCTGATGTTTTTGTACCTACCGCAGCAGGTGACCCATCACAGGGCACGACGACATTACTTTCAAGCCCCATTCTGACCCGAAGACAAGTGGGCAGACCAAAGGAAAAGCCAGCTGATCCGCGTATTGCAATCAAAAGAGCAGTGCGCTGCAGCAGATGCAAGGGCTATGGGCACAATAAAGCAACTTGCAAAGTCCCCATCTCAGCCTAGTTATCCCAAATGTAAATTACTTGGTAGTCGCTTTCTCTGTGCTTATGAAGTATGAACCCTAGTTGAACCTTAATGTGAAATGACATCGCTTACAGTGGTGGAACCAGGTATTTTTATTAAGGGGGACCGGGCAAACATGATGACACCACGTAAGTGCAAGTGTGATAAATATACACATCAACCGTATGTTTCAATAGCTTTTTCAATGCTTATACACATGTAGTTAGTATTCATAACGAAAAATCACAATATTATAATAAGAAATGATATTGAATTGATGACATGTTGTCGTGTGCATTAAAATATTTGAAGGAGTGTTAAAAAGTTTTCATTGTGTGTGTGTGTGTGGGGGGGGTTGGGGGGATGCCCTGTTAGCGCTCCTCTGGTTCTGCCACTGATCGCTTATTAGCTGCCGTACTATTATTTGTTGATTAAAACATAGAGCAGTGTTATTGCCGATGTGCTTGAGGTTTGGCTAACATTATTTTGAATCAGAATTCAAATGTTTCCATGTGGGACGATTTGGCATCGAGAGACCAATAGCTGCTTTGGGTGTCGTTGTTGTTGATTGGGCTATGAAATCAGAACATGTGCAGGCTCTGCCCAACAATTCGAAGTACGTTGAGATTCCTATGTGAAAAATGAGGTCTGATAAGCTTTAATTTGAGGTTTGTTTAGCTTTAATTTGAGCCCAATTATTAGGCACGTATAAGACTGGCTATTCTTATTCCAAAAACCGAATGGGTTGCAGCTTTGCCATTATATATAGAAGTAGGATGATTTCAGCTCATCTTTGCTTCTTGAGAAGTTGCATCTCATCAAAAGCAATAATATTAAATGGGCTTTCGATAAAATCCCACAACACCTTAGCACACAAGGGACTTCTATCCTTTGTCAGTTCCTCCAACTTATCAGTTCATTTGCATACAACCTACCAGTGTATTTTATGCAACAAAAAATACATTTCTTTTCGAAAGATCACAAAAAATACATTTCGTTTGACAATGAATATATAAGTTATTCTAATAACTTGCCAACAATGATATGATAACAACACATATGGTGATCAAACAACGAAAAAACATTTTTTACAGGGAATCTCTGTGTACATATGGTGATCAAACAACTTAAAAACATTTCTGTGTTAGCATTCCAAGAAGTATAAAACATCTATGTGGAACGTAACACATTAAATTTGCATATATTTGCATCTAGAGGCAACTACAACAATTTTTGCATGCAACTATGAGGAACAAGTGGTGGTAATTCCAACAAAGCCTAAGCAGAAGAACAACCATGAAGAAGAACAAATATGGCAGATGAGTTGTCACTTATCATCGTCCTTAGATAATTTTGATGGGGAAGATTATTTTTTTGTCATGTGGGGCCTGTTCGGCTGGTATTAAAGCCGGCTGAAGCTGATTTTTTATGAGAGAAAAACACTGTAGATTATAACTGATAAGCCAGCTGATAAGTTCAAGCGAACAGGCCAGCAGCTTTGCCAAAAAAAAAAAAAAGAGCATATGTTCGCATCCAAAATAGCCATGGACACAAAATACAAGCACTAGACTGTCCGGTGTGTGCACGCCGGATTGTCTGGTGTGTGCATTTCAGGTGGAGTCCAAGATGTATTCAATTTTTGTTTAAAAAAAAGATGTATTCAATTTCTATGTTTGTTTTGGATCCGTTTTGAGATTGTTCCGTGATGTATTTGGGCATTACCCCATGAATGAACTTCTACCCTATAAATACAAAGGGCCATGAGCCCATGAACGATTAAGTGCAGCTACAGTGCCAATTGTCCGGCGCTTTTGGCGATCTGCTATTTGAGCATCCTAGCGTTGTGGTGTGTGGTCGTCTTTTACGCCAACAGAAGGTAAACAATTTCAAGCATTTTAGTGTCATAAGTAATATTTATTCAAATTATTGCTTAATTTGTCAATGAAAAAATATGATTACCCCTTTCTTCCTCAGGTTTGTGAATAAAGGTCATAATCAGTATTTGTCAAAGGTTCACTATGAGAAACGTGATCTCACCGTGCATGTTTTTGATGACATCATAGGAGGATATCATCACATTAGTGACTACAAGTTTTTAGCTCTTGTTTCTAAATAGCCACCAAAATCATCCTATTTTCTAAGAGTTACATCAAATCCTTCTAAAATTCATAGGAGATAAGCACAATTTTTATGAATATAAATTGTTTTAAATATTTTATTGCTACTACTAAGATATATTAAAATTCAAGTAATACCGCCTAAAAAATCTTCAAGAAAGTAAACACATATAGTATTCTATCCTTTGGCTATGCTTCAACTATAATTTATTTATTGGTATACTACTCACTAATGGGTGGATTAATCGTTATTTGTGAAAGGTTCGCTATGAGAATTGTCATCTGGCCATGCATGTTTTTGACGACGTCATAAGACGATATCATCACAATAATGACTTGTACGATTTTTTAGCTCTCGTTTGTAAGTAGCCACTTAAAACCATCCTATTTTCTAAAAGTTACCTGAAATCCTACTAAAAATCATGACATGACGAAACACTTTTATATGAAGATAGACTGTTTTAAATATTTTACTACTACTACCAAGATATATTCAAATTCTAGCAATCGGTCAGTACAACCTTATTTTTCTATAAGTTCAGTAAAGGAAGGATATAGGCAATTTAACCCATTTAATCTCAGAACGCAACAAACCTATGTGGACCTAGGACAGGCCAGCAATAGGAGAGCCACGGCGACACACACTGCCCAACCCTAGATCTCGGCTTGCTTATTGCCTGCCTACCTGGGCCAAGCTAGCGCCCAGACGTCCGAACGGACGCGCACACACCCACGTGTTGCTGCTGCGCCCTGCGCGTGCTGCTGCTGGACCTGCTCGCACCTGCTGCTACGCCTGCACGGGAGAGCATGTGTGTGGGCCCAGCTGTGTGGGAGAGAGAGAGGGAGCACAATGTGCGTACCCTTGTGTTGACCTCGCTGCATGATGCACTGTGGGGTGGGGGGGGGGGCACACCGCCTGGTGGTGTAGGGGCGCCTGGTTCTGTGTCTGCTTGGTGCTGACCCGCTCTGGCGCTCTGCAATCTGCAGGCGCGCATGCACTTTGACGGACACTGACTGCCCATTGCGTGCACATCTGACTATTGGAGTGCATACGTGCTTGCGAGTCAGAGCACGTAGGGAGCTACACTTGCTGCAGCATACATCTGAAACAAGGTGAAACATTGTAAACATACGCTTGCAACATATATGTGTATAAGTCTGAACCAGGTGAAACATTTGGAACACACACTTGCAACATATGTCAATAATCCCTACAACATATGCAACATCCAAATAAAACACATGCAACATCAAATGAAACAGCTGAAATATTTGGAACACACACTTGCAACATGCTTCTGAAAAATAGCTGAAACATTTGGAGCATACACTTGCAACATACGTGTATAGCCATTGCAACATCTGCAACATCTCGATCTACTTTTGCAACATCCAGATGAAACACATACAACATCTAGATAAAATATCTGAAACACTTGAAACATACGCTTGCAACGTGCGTTTTCAGCGTAATGTTACCTTGGTGCTTGGACAAATGAAGGCTCGTCGCCATAGAGCTCATCGACACGGAGGTCGGCGACGGCGCATGTAGCTCGCTGGTGCGCCAATGGAGTGGCGAGCACTACGTGACCCTGGCTGAGCGCCTGCTCAGCGGCCTGGGCGCGAGGCCATAGCACCCCTGGGCGAGCACCTGCTCAGTGGCCTAGGGAGCACATGTGGGTGGCCGCGAGCACCCCTAGTGTGCAAGAGGGCAGGGTCAAGCACCTGCAGCAGGCATAGCGTGGGCCTACGCGTGGACCCCGTGGGCAGGGCAAGCATGCGATGTGTAGGGGTGAGCAAAATAGTAGTACATGTAGGCACGCGTGGGGCCGACCGGTGGCAGGTCAGCGTGGGGCCCATGTGACTGCGTGGCAGGGGCACGCATACGCACGTAGCATGATTCCCGCGTCTTCCTTTCACGTGGGCCAGAGGGTGCTGCTGGCCATTGGGGAGGCACGTGCGTACGAACTTTGACAGGCGCGGGACAGTGGAAGCCACACCGAGTGTGGGAAGCCACATCCGATCCGTCCGAACATCCTCACAGGAGAATTACCGGCAACTTTGTTTCACCGTAACCAACTCTCCTAGCATCTACTCTCTCTGTCCCTAAATAACTATCGTTCTCGCTTCGTGGGAAATAACTTTGACTAGTTTTATATAAAAAATATTGATATTTATGATAATTAATATCATTAGATAGATCGTTGAATCTATTTTTATAATAAATTTATTTAAAGATACAAATGTTGCATGTATTTTCTACAAATCTAGTCAAACTTACAGTACCAAAACAAAAATTGATAGTTATTTAGGGACGGAGGCGGTACCGCTCTTCCCCAAACATGCACTAGCCTCACGTCCCTTTGAGTTACTAATATACTGATGTAAAACTCATTAGTATATGAAAGGAACTGCAATAGCTCTTTTCCCACAATGTGCACCACTCTCAACAAAATGTAGTTTGTAGAAATTTTGGATGCTTAAAAATCGAGCAAGCATACTCATATACGTCTTTTATCCTTTGCTTTGGCTATGCTTCAACCAATAATTTGTTTGTTGGTATGTAGCTCACTTGTGGCAGTGTGCTACTGCATTAAGAGATTGGTGATCTCACTATGCATGTTTTTCTATAGAATCATAATAGGATATTATCACATAAATGACTATAATTGGTTTAGCTCTCCTTTCTAAGTAGCCACTTATTAGAGCATCTCCAATAATTCCCAAAAAATCAATTGGTAAATCAATGAGTTTTCCATGTGGCTAAAAAAAGTTGGGAGCATATTTGTTGAGCTTCTCCAACAGTTTCTAAAATCCCACTCCTACAACTTTGCATCAGGAATCCTAGACTATTTCTAAATCACCTTAACTCTTTTTATACTTTATTTCTCTGTTATATATTTACATTAGGAACCTTGCCCTGCTCTTTATTCTTCCTTATATCCTTCCACCTCCAGATTGACCAATCAATACACGCGCGTATATTTCCGTGCGACTGGGTTGATTTTCCCAAGTGTGGGAAGATTGGGAGTTAAGATAGGGAGTTGTTGGAGAGTAGTTTTTTCAATCTTGCTAAAAAATTCAAGATTGGGAGCGGGTTTTGAAAACCCTTGGAGATGCTCTTAAAACCATCCTCATATCCTCGGGGGCGACATCGCAGGCTCCGACGGCGAAGCGGGCATGGCTCTAACCATTGTAGAGCGACGATCACACATGACGCTCTCCCCTACCTGGCACACTAGCTGTCATAGGTTCATAATCACGGCAAGCATCGGAATTGTTCATCGGAGGTCGGTGTGTGGGTCTCCGATGGCTCAGACACTCAAAACACAGAAGGGACATAGATCGGTTTATCCTGGTTCGGCCTTCTGAGCTCTACGTCCACCAGTATAGTGATCTTCATGTTAGGACTGCCCAATCAGGGGTTACAATGTTGGAAATCAAGAGATATTAGTAGGGGATCGCTCGGTGCTATCCTAGAGTTCTTCGGTGTGTTCTTCAGCCCCTTCTCCTCTAGTTGAGTAAGGCCGAATCCCCTCGCCCCCTATGGGAAGTCGTGCCTCCCCTTATATTTCGAGGACATGGTGTACAAGTTGGTTCCTGTTCTAGTCTATGGTCTATACACCAGGTGTATGCGTCCTCTGCTGCGGCGTTGCTGGATGTCATCTTGTCATCTAGGAGGGGACCGACAACTCCACAACTACTCCCTGACGTCGTTGCCATAGTATGGCGCTTGACCGTTAGGGGCTGCCTGCTGTTGTGTGGCCTTTCCCATGTGAGCCTTCTCGAGGCTTCCTTGGTGAACTTAGGGAGTTTTTTGTTCTGATATGTCACGCCCGTTGCGTGACCCTGCCAAGAGAGTGGCCAACAGAGCCTTGCGCCCGTTGAATGAGCAGATGGTGTAGCATTTCCATACCTATTAGGATCTAGGCACCTGATAGTTCCCTGGACCGACTTCTAGCCAGGTTTCAGGATGTCGGTTGTTGCCTAGGTGCTAGCCCAAGCATCGGGTAGGCTAGGGTGGAGGTCAAGCTAGGGCTACCGTTGTCCGATATCCTGGGGCTGTCACTGAGCCCCCAAGTGTTGAGCAACAGCTAGGGGCGTGCTCAGCTTGCCCTGACTACTCCAAAGGGTATGCACAAGATGGGTATAGCCCCCGAGCGATCCATGGAATCGGTCGGGGGGAGGGTCTGTCGGTCAATTTCCTCTTTCCCGGGGACTTAACATACCCCTATGTTAGACTCTCATCAACATCCAAATTTAGGGACTAATGAGTTTACCAAGTAATATTGCAACTTTTAGTCCCTTGGAAGATTTAAATGATGGCTTGGACTAAATGGCACCCGTCAATTCGAAATTTGAAAGGCGTTCGATCCCAAGTGGTTTAAAATTCTATTTATGTTTTGATATGAGTTTACGTTTCGTAGCACTAAAGAGGGATGCAATTCTAGCTAGGTGGTCTGAAGAAGATAGAGTGCTCAAGTACATAAATAAAATCATATGAGAGACACTCAACCACTGTGAAAGCATCTAGTCCCTAGTGGGTTTCGGTGATTAATGATGGCATAAGATTATTGTGACTAACGTGTGTTTTGTAGAGGCAATTTAAGTTAGGTCACGATAATGGTGATTTTTTGGGCAATCAATGGTTTTCATGCCCCTATCGGTGGAAATCATTTCGATTTTCAAAGGATGGACGACAAGGTTAAGGACGGACTAGTTCTAAGTGTCGATTGGTGTTGGAGAGACACTTAGAGTAGTTTAGGACTTTGTATTTCCTTTGGCCGTACTATTAAGGAGGTATGAACTAGTAGCTTGACCTAGGTGAGTCTAATGTGCTAGGTGTGGTGCACACTTGTCAAACTTAACACTAGGTAGCTCAGCATTGGCCCAAAGTTCAAGTGGAACAAATCCTATTCACAAAGAATTTGAATTGGAAGTGAAGAAGGGTTTGAAACATGCTCTGGATTGAGGTCCGAAGGGCACGTGGCAGGCCCGGGAGCTTCTTAGGCGTAGGTAAGCTTTGGACCATGAGTTTATGAGCATCTAGACTCTGGTGACTAGGTCTAGATGCCTAGGGCTGTCTCCAAAGCATCCAAACCTGGGGAACAGTGCTGGTTCGGACCGACTCAGAGCTAGGTCCGGAGCTTTACAGAAACATTCTAGAGAGGATATTTGGCTCCGGACCCGGTCCGGAGGGGGTGTCCGAACTATGGCTTAGGGTTTGGACCTACAACGTTTAGTTTTGGTAGCAGTACTTGCACTCTAGGGTATGTTAGAGTCGCATCGAGGTGAGTTGGTTGAACCCCTTGTGAGTCCGGTCCGGAGCTCACGCAAAAAGTGGGAATTGGCCCCCAACGGCTATGTGGTTGAGGGGGTGTGTAAATACATCTTCTACTTGTCCAATTCCCCTCTCTTGCTCATTTGTTTAGCTGAGAAACACATTTGAAGTTCAAGGGAGTGCAAGAGCCTAGTGGGGTGATTGAGATTTGATAATCCAAGATTAAGGACCTTATTGGTGCATAGGGAGTAGCACATGTGCATCCACCTTCCTCATTAGGCTTGTCATGGTCAAGTGAGAGTTTGTGCTTGTTAGTCTTGGTGATCGCCATCACCTAGATGACTCGGTGGTGATTGGGAGCTTGGTGATCACCCGGTGGAGCTTGTGGATGACCCAACTCATAGTGTGAGCGGTTGTGGGCGATACACCGCGACAGAGTGTCAAAGAATCAACCCATAGAGAGCAAGCTACACCCTTGCACGAGTGCTCCAACGAGGACTAGTGGGGAGTGGTGACTCTCTGATACCTCAGGAAAACATCGTCGTGTTCCTTTCCCTCTGAAAGCATCTAGGCCCCTAAGTGGATTTCGGTGATTAATGTCAATACAAGATTACTATGACTAACGTATATTTTGCAGAGGCAATTAAGTTAGGTCATGGTAATGGAGATCGATTGGGCAATTAAGGTTGTCATGCCCCTACGATATAAATCGTTTCGGTTTTCAAAGGATGGACGACAAGGTTAAGGATAACTAGTTCTAAGTGTCAATTGAAGTTGGAGAGACACTTAGAGTAGTTTAGGACTTTGTTTTTTTTCCTTTGGCCGTACTATGAAGGGGGGTATGAACGGGTAGCTTGACCTAGTTGAGTCTAGTGAGTTAGGTGTGGTGCACACTTGTTAAAACTAGCCCTAGGTAGCTCCTATGAATGCCTAAGATCCTTTGGAGCTAACTTCATTCACATATGATCGAGAGCTAGAAGTGAATGGAGGGTCAAATCACTTGGACCGGGACGGTGGCTCGGCATGCGACTGGCGCCGCCCGGCCGCAGGTCCGGTCAGTTCATTTGACTGTGGAGAACAAGTCTGGAGTGACCGGACGCTGGAAGGTCATGTGACCGGACGCTGAAGGCCAGCGTCCGGTCGACTCCAGTAAGGGTCTAGACTTGAGAAAGTGTGACCGGACGCGTCCGGTCAGTGGTGACCGGACCCTGAGTATCCAGCGTCCGGTCGTTTACAGTAAGCATCCAAGATCAACCGGACGCAGCCGGTCGGTCTTGACCGGACCGGACTGTCGTCGTCCGGTCATCACTTGGAAACTGTTGCGCGGGTTGAACTGACCGGAGCGTCTGGTCAATATGATCGGAGCGTCCGGTCATCCCACAGAAGCTCATAACGGTTCGTTTTTCAGGCTACCTTATAAATAGAAGCTCCACTCGTGTGTGAAGTTACTTTTGCTCATTCCAACAGCTGAGAAACACATTTGTGAGTGCCAAGAAGAGCAAGGTCCTAGTGAGGTGTTTGTGATTTGAGAATCCAAGAGTGAAACCTCATTAGTGAATCAAGAGTAGACAAGTGTGCATCCATCTTCTCATTAGGCTTCGTGTGGTCAAGTGAGAGTTCGTGCTTGTTACTCTTGGTGATCGCCATCACCTAGACGGCTTGGTGGTGATTGGGAGCTTGGTGATCACCCGGCGGAGCTTGTGGGTGACCCAACTCAAGTTGTGAGCGGTTTTGGGTGATTCGCCGCGACGGAGTGTCGAAGAATCAACCCGTAGAGAGCACTTGATCCTTGCGCGGATCAAGGGGGAGCTACACCCTTGCGCGGGTGCTCCAACGAGGACTAGTGGGGAGTGGCGACTCTCCGATACCTCGGCAAAACATCGCCGCGTTCCTTTCTCTCTCTATTTACTTTGAGCACTTACTTTGAGTATTTACTTTGAGCAATTCAATACTTGTTTCACATCCATAGAATTGCTTGCTAGAGTAAGTTTGGAACATAGGTTGTGAGGTTGTTGTGCATTAGTTTGACATAAACACTTTTCTAGGCACAAGGGGTTAATTGGGCTCTGATTATTGCAAGAAAATTTAGAATTAGCCCAATTCACCCCCCCTCTTGGGCATCTTGATCCTTTCAATTGGTATCAGAGCCTCGTGCTCACGTTTTTAAGCCTAACCGCTTAGAGCAAGATGTCTCACGGGGATGGACCTCCTCCTATCTTCGAGGGGGATGATTTTCCATATTGGAAAATTCGCATGGAGGCTTACCTAGAAGCTCTAGATGTTGGAATTCTTAGAGCCGCCTCTCAAGGGTTCCCAACACCTAAGAATGCCGCACAACTCTAAGGCGATGAAGTAAACTATGAAAAATGGAATGCAAAGGCTCGCAACACCATCTTTAGAGGCCTTTGCAAAGATGTGTTCAATCGTGTAAGGAACCACAAAGACGCCCATGCTCTATGGTCGGACGTTTGTGCGCTCCAAGAGGGAACCAAGAGTGAGCGTGAGGAACGCTATCATCTTGTGATTAAAAAGCTAAATTCTTTTGAGATGCTTCCCAAAGAAAGTGCTAATGAAATGTATTCTCGTTTAAATGTTCTTGTAGAGGAAGTCAATGGGCTTGGACTTACTCAAATGTCACCATCCGACGTTGTGAGAAAGATCTTGAGTGTCCTCCCCATTGACAAATATGGGCACATTGTAACCGTGCTACATCAAGGTGATGATAGTAGTGATGATGAGCAAGCTAGTGATGATGATAGTGATAGCGATGATGATTCACCCACATATGATGATCTTGTCAAAATATTAAGAAAATACACTAAGATCATTAGAAAGAGTCGAGCTACTAATGAAAAACTTGATGCTAAAAATGATTCACTTTTAGCTAAGTGTGATACATTAGAAAAGGCTAATGATGAGCTCAAAGAAACAAATGATTCTATATCATCCAAACTCAAGGAGCTCAAATCTTCTAAGAAAGAGCTTAAAGATAAACATGATAAACTTGAGTGGGTGCACAATGAGCTTATCACTAGTCACAACAAGCTAAAAGATGAATATACAACTCTAAAGATCAATTATGATACCCTTGTTATTGCACAAGAATTCTTACCAAATGAGCCACATGTTGCTACTAACCATGTTGTTAAGATTGATATAGCTACCTCATGTGATGATTTAATTGATGAGAGCATTGAGCATGGATCTAGTAGCAAAGGCAAGCAAGTGGTTGAGTGCAATGACTATGATGAGTATGTCAAGCTCAAGAGTGACAATGAGAAGCTCATGAAAGATCTTGAAGAGATGAAAAGTCACAACACCATTGTGATAGAAACTCTTGATCATGACGAAGATTTGATCCTTGATAATGAGAAGCTAAAAAAAGAAAACAAGAGACTCAAGGAAGAGAAGAACAATGATATTCTCAAGGAAGAGAACAAGAAGCTCAAAATGGAGAAAGAGCATCTCAAGGTGGGATTGAGCAAGTTTGCTAGAGGCAAGCATCTCCAAAGTGAGCTACTCATGAATACCGTCATGAAGATGGATAGAAGTGGCATTGGTTATATGGCAAGTGTAGAGAAGAAGAAGGCTCAAGCTCAACACCAACAATCAAAGCCAAAGCTAAAGCCAAAGAGATGTTTTGAGTGTGGACAAGAAGGCCACTTTGCTCATGAGTGTCAAACTCCACCACCACAACCCTTGCCCAAGCATGCTAGACCCTTTGCTTTCAATGCTCACTACATGCTTAGAAAAGATTCTAGTGAAAAGATGAAAGTCATGTTCTTAGGACCCCCCAACAAAAGTAGGCCTAAGAAGATTTGGGTGGCTAAGTCACTTGTTGAGAAGGTGAAGGGCCCTCAACAAGTTTGGATCCCTAAAGATTGAATCTCTTGTGTGTAGGTGAACTACAAGACCGGTGGAAGTCATTGGGTTATTGATAGTGGTTGTACTCAACATATGACCGGTGATCCTCGTATGTTCACCTCACTAGATGAAGAGGTAGATGGACAAGAGAAAATAACATTTGGAGATAATTCAAAGGGCAAGGTTAAAGGATTGGGCAAAGTGGCAATATCAAATGATCATTCCATCTCCAATGTGCTCTATGTTGCCTCATTGAGTTTCAACTTACTATCCGTTGGGCAATTGTGTGATCTTGGCTTCCAATGCTTATTCACCGAGAAGGAAGTTGTTGTATCCAAAGTAAATGACAAACAAGTGATATTCAATGGATTTAGATACAACAATTTATATCTAGTTGACTTCACCTCCGAAGATGCAAACTTGAAGACTTGCCTATTCACCAAAACAACACTTGGGTGGCTATGGCATAGAAGACTTGCTCATGTTGGGATGAGCTCACTCAAGAAACTTATGAAGAATGATTTGATGAGAGGATTGAAGGATGTGAACTTTGAGAAGGACAAGCTTTGTAGTGCATGTCAAGCCGGCAAGCAAGTTGCAAACACTCATCCAACCAAAGCTTTCATGTCAACCACAAGAGTACTAGAACTCCTACACATGGATTTATTTGGACCAACTACATACAAGAGTTTGGGAGGTAATCTCTATTGTCTTGTGATTGTGGATGACTACTCAAGGTATACATGGGTGTTCTTCCTTCATGACAAATCCAAAGTTGCATCTTGTTTCAAGAAGTTTGCCAAGAGAGCTCAAAATGAATTTGAAGTGAAGCTCAAGAAGATAAGAAGTGACAATGACAAATAATTTGACAACACAAACATAGAAGCTTATTGTGATGAAGTTGGAATCAAACATGAAGTCTCCGCAACCTATACTCCTCAACAAAATGGTGTAGTTGAGAGAAAGAACCGGACTTTGATCACTCTTGCAAGGACAATGCTAGATGAGTACAACACCCCCGAAGCTTTATGGGCGGAAGCAATCAACACCGCATGTTATGCATCTAACCGCCTATTTCTTCAAAAGTTCCTTGTCAAGACACCGTATGAGTTGCTCAATGGGAAGAAGCCGGACGTCTCCTTCTTTAGGGTGTTTGGTTGCAAGTGCTACATCTACAAGAAGCGGCAACACCTAGGGAAGTTTCAAAGACATTGTGATATAGGTTTTCTTGTTGGTTACTCATTGAAGTCCAAAGCATATAGAGTATTTAATCATGCCACCGGCTTGGTTGAAGAAACATATGATGTGGAATTTGATGAATCTAACGGCTCCCAAGGAGCACATGAGAATCTTGATGATGTAGGTGATGAACCATTGAGGGAGGCTATGAAGAACATTTCGGTGGGAGACATCAAGCCAAAAGATGATGAAGATGATGTATAAGTCATTAACCAACCTTCTTCATCAAATGTACCACAAGATGGCGAAAAAGATGGGAGAGTAGAAAATGAAGATACTCATATCTCTTATGAGCAAATGGTGGTACAAGCACAAGATGTTGATGCTCCACAACCTCCTCCTCAAGTGGTCAATAGAAGAAACACACCTCTCCTACAAGATCATCCACAAGATCTCATCATAGGGAGTCCATCAAAAGGTGTAATGACTCAATCTCAAAAACTTACTTCATTTATTGCTCATCACTCTTTTGTCTCTTGCTATGAGCCTACCAAGGTAGAAGAAGCTCTTAAAGATCCAGATTGGATCAATGCCATGCATGAAGAGTTGAACAACTTCACTCGCAATGAAGTTTGGAATCTTGAAGAGCGACCAAAAGGTGCAAGAGTCATTGGAACGAAGTGGGTGTTCCGCAACAAGCAAGATGATCAAGGTGTTGTTGTGAGGAACAAGGCAAGACTAGTTGCAAAGGGGTTCTCTCAAGTTGAAGGTTTGGATTTTGAGAGACCTTTGCACCGGTTGCAAGATTAGAAGCCATCCGTATCCTTCTTGCATATGCATTACATCATGAAATGAAACTATATCAAATGGATGTGAAAAGTGCTTTTTTAAATGGCTTTATAAATGAACTAGTCTATGTTGATCAACCTCCCGGGTTTGAAGACCCTAGATATCCTAATCATGTTTATAGGTTATCCAAGGCACTATATGGGCTTAAGCAAGCCCCAAGAGCTTGGTATGAGCGCCTTCGGGACTTCCTCATTGAGAAGGGTTTCACCATTGGGAAGGTCGACACCACACTATTCACCAAGAAGCTAGATGGGCATATCTTCATTTGTCAAGTATATGTTGATGATATCATCTTTGGATCATCAAATGAAGACTCATGCAAAGAATTTGGTGAATTGATGTCGAAGGAGTTCGAGATGTCAATGATCGGTGAGCTTACATTCTTTCTTGGTTTTCAAGTCAAGCAAATGAAAGAAGGCATCTTCATCTCTCAAGAGAAATACACAAAAGATCTTCTCAAGAGATTCAAGATGGATGAATGTAAGCCAATCAAGACACCAATGCCTATAAATGGACATCTCGACCTAGATGAGGGAGGTAACCCGGTTGATCAAACTCTCTACCGTTCTATGATTGGTAGCTTGTTATATTTAACCGCATCTAGGCCCGACATCATGTTTAGTGTGTGTATGTGTGCTAGATTTCAAGCGAGTCCTAAGGAAACACATTTAATTGCCGTAAAAAGAATCCTTAGGTATCTTAAGCACACACCAAGCATTGGTCTTTGGTATCCCAAAGGAGCTTTATTTGAATTAATTGGCTATTCCGATTCGGATTACGCCGGATGCAAAGTTGATAGAAAAAGCACATCCGGAGGGTGCCATTTGCTTGGTAGATCACTTGTGTCTTGGTCCTCCAAGAAACAAAATAGTGTGGCTTTGTCCACGCTTGCCAAGCGGAATACATTCTTTGCGGGTGCCTGTTATGCACAAATATTATACATGAAACAAACTTTGCTAGACTATGGAGTAGTTCTAGAGAAAGTACCTCTTTTGTGCGACAATGAAAGTGCGGTAAAACTTGCAAAAATAATCTGGTTCAACACTCTCGCACCAAGCATATAGATATTCGCCATCACTTTTAAGAGATCATGTGGCTAAAATGATATATCACTAGAAGGTGTAAGATCAGAAGATCAATTAGCGGATATCTTCACAAAACCGCTAGATGAGGCTACATTTTGTAGATTGTGGAATGAGCTAAATGTACTTGATTTTAGTAACTTCACTAAAAATTGAGCTTGTGTTGTCCCTTGCATTCATTGTAGTATACAACATGTTTAATTTGTGGCAATGCACATAGGGCTTGTCTAACATGGTTAAGATAACCGCTTGAAAAGCATGTGAAGAAGCTTAACCTTGGATCAAACTTGACAAGCAACTAGATTTACTTCAGTAGTATTGTATATGCATGAATGTTGTTTTATCAGTTTGTTCCATTTGCCCTCTTGTTCCTATTTTTTAAAAAGAATTATAGCCTAAGGCAAAATATTTTGAAAAATATGAGGGTTTGAGAGAGGTCACTCACATCGGTCCCAATTGGTGTTTATTTGGATCTTTTTCAAGTTGGGACTTGATTGGGGAACAAGCGGTGTGAAGGAAGGTTGGAGGTTCTTTGGAAAAGGTGCATCGGACGCTTTGACCGCTGCCAGCTCTTGTCGGCGTCCGGTCGATTCCTGAGAGGTGAAGCTCGCTTTGAAGAAGGAGTGACCGGACAGCTGCGTCTGTGTCGTCCGGCGGGAAGGATTCGCGTCCGGTCGATCGAAGTGTGCTCAAGTTGTTTCGACCGGACCACACTGCGTCCGATCATGGACCACCGGACGCGTCCGGCCCCGATTCAGAGGATTTGGACCTCTCTCGAATCGACCGGACGACTGGTGGTAGCGTCCGGTCGCTACCACCAGAAAGCGTCCGGTCGGTGGATCTCGCGCGTCTTCAGGACTCTTTTCGGTTTCCTTTTCTATCGCGTTTGGGGGACTACTTAACCATACCACCGAAAACCATCGCAACCTTGCCGTCTGCCCTAGCCCGAGCTGCCGCCTCCACCGCGCCGCCGCAGCCAAGCGCGCCGCCATGCTCCTGCCTCGCCGCGCCGCCCCACTACGCCCGAGCCTCCCCACGCTCTCCCACGCCAGCTCGGCCCGCACCTCCCTTGCCGCTTTCGCAAGGCCTCCTTGCTAATAGCAGCGCCACTGAGGCTCGCCCAGGCTGCCAGTGTCTCCCCGAGCGCCCGTGCCTCCGGTCTTCCAGGGTCATCAAGTTTCATCGTGCCCTAGTCCTACCTCCTTCATCGTTGGTAAGACCAAATTTTTCAATTTGCTCTGTTGTGACCTAGATCAAGCTGCAGTCATTGATTCCCCATTGCTTTCAGATTGTTTGACCTAACCCTAGCCGGCTCCAAGTTCCCCGCGCGAAAACTTATCTTTTCTCGGTTCGCTGATCGTCAGGTAGAAAGCCATTCGTTTCAATTTCGCATCTGCATTGCTTTCTCTATTAGGGTTTCACATCTATTAGCAATATGGTATTTATTTGTATATCCATCTACTCTATCATGCAGCGAGTCGGTTCCGTTGTGGTTCTTGTGGCAGTTGGCAGTCATCTCGGAGCCAAGCTCGCGAGTAAGGATCGAGGCCAAGCCTTGAGAGGTTCAGTTTGTCTGTTGATCCTCATCAGCGTTAGTTCACCATCTGGTCAGTTCAGATGGCCCGCACCAAGAATGTTGGTGGTGGCCCAGGTGATGATGATCGGAGGCCCCCGCCTCGCCAGCCAGCCGGATCGAAGGGCAAGTCAACCAAGCAGGTGACATCCAAGAAGCGGAAGTACCCTGACGCAGAGACATCGAGAGCAGCAGCTGTTGCAGAGGCCGCAGAGCGTGCCGAGAGAGGTGGTGCCAGCAACGGAGTTGTCATTACAGATCAGCCAATTTCACCAGCATTCAGAGCTGCGCTTGAGGAGGTTGAGCGTCGTCACGGTAGTCCAGCTGGGAGTGTCACGTCTGTAGGACGACGGGTTACCATTGAGGAGGGTCCATCAAGACTGCAAGAAAGCCCCCAAAGCGAGCCTCAAGAGACCCAGGAGGCCGACGAGACAGAGCCGGCACCCCAGCTTCGCCGCTCTGGACGGACCCGTGTACCAGTTTCACCGAGGCCACCGACACAGCGGAGGGGATCACGTCCTCCACCTAGACCACAGGGTCCACCTCCAGTGGTTCACCTCGACTTGAGGGCCGCTACCGCCAAAGAGTGTTCAAAAGCATTGCGTTTTGTTGAGTTTGAGGTTTGGTTTCCCGAGGAGGGATGAGAGAAGCGGTGAGGGTTTCTACACGCCCACTGCAGGAGGATTTCTACAATGCTTATCTCAACGGGGGGGTAGTGTTGTTCAGATCTCGGAGAGTCTGCCGAGATAGAGTCTATTGTGGCGCGCCGGAGAGAGCATTCGCCATACTTGTCATATTTGCGGGTCCATGATTTGATTGGACATGACGGGGATATTTGTACCATCTTGGGTTCGTCGGTTCTATGCTTCACTCTTCATCGATCCACATCACAGGTTTATTCACTTTGCTTTTGAGGCAAAGACTACAGAGTGACGAGTGATAGGGTCGAGAGAGATCTTGAGGCTACATGAGCGACTGTTAAGATACATGAGGCATTATGGACAGCAGGAGCCTCCCAGGCGCCCCTCACGGAGGTTTGGTGCCTCCTCTGATTTAGTGCGACATTGCTTCAAGGAGCCTTTTGGAGAGGGGTCGAGGAGGAACCCCGGTGACTTGACTCCCATAGCGAGAGTGCTAGAGGCTATTATCGGGAGGACATTGCTTCCCTGGTTGGGATATAGAGAGGGCTGACTCGCCATGCCTCACGGCTTCTTAATGCCACGATGCGTGCAGACAAGATTTGATATCTGGGACCTCCTTCTTTTAGAGATGGAGGACACTATATTTGAGGGATTCAAGGGTCGCAGTAGCTTCCTTATGCGCCTTTGGATCACGTTTCTTATCCGCAGAGTAGTGTGTGATAAGCCCCCCGGTATGATGGATGAGTATCTGGTGTCACCACAGAGTTCCAGACTTACAACCTATCACGGAGGATCGGACACACTACTCTCTCGGGCACCAGACAGCCCTAGCCATCGTCGTCCCGGCGTGCAGAGTCCGCAGCTCGGCAAGATGAGATCATCGGAGGGATTGTAGCCCACCGAGGAGGAGGAGCTAGAGGCATAGCAAGAGGTGAGCGAGAATACGGTGGCAGCTCTAACGGCGACTACCGGCCTATACCTTAGATGCCTCCTCGCAGAACCACGATCGATGCAGAGGCGGTAGCTCGATCGCTGCTCCACCCGCTCCGCGAGACAGACCACGCTCTCATTGCTATTCTTGAGCGGATGCAAGCAGGATCGAACCACGAGCGAGCACGAGAGAGAGGTTGCCAACCGCGCGATTTGAGCTCGTTAGGGCCGAGTTCGGTGGCAAGAAGCAGCAGCTCCTTCAAACACAAGAAGCGATTACTTATGCAAAGAAGCGGCTCATGGGATTCATGCAAAGCATGTAGTGATAGCCATTGGGGTTCCACCGCCACGACCTCCTACCACCGGACGACTCAAAGAAGACAACCCGGTGGGCTCTAGAGTCGAGGACAGCCTCCGGCTCGATTTGCTTCACCGCCTATACAGTGTCCCGATGGTTAGCCTCACCCGTGGTAGCTCCGCAGTTCACTCCACTTCAGACGGGCTTCACTCCAGAGCAGCCTTCCTCGCTATTCGTGCCTGACACGTCAGTCTCCAGGAGTCTTGGAGCATCTTTCAGCGAGTTGACCGGCATGCCTACTCCGCCTCATATGCATTCTGCCGGTCCGTCTATAGTAGACCCAGTCGCTATGACTACTCAGAGGCTCCCCTCGTCTGTCGCATCGTCAGATCCTACGACAGACATACTAGCAGCTTCACAGGCAGCACCAGCTCCAGCTCAGACCCAGACCGCTTCAGCGACACTTCCTGCCTCAGAGGGTCAGTCAGTTCAGAGCTTAGGGTCAGATGATGATGGTACCCGGTTCCAGCTTGCCCCTCGTTCTTCAGCGCCCGGCTCGTCTGCTGCAGCCTCGCCGTCCGACCCCTAGGTTTTGGTGTTTTGACACCAAAGGGGGAGAGGGTGTACGAGTATGTAGTCTCAGGGGGAGCTACATTTAGGGGGAGCTAGTTATCTAGTATTAGCCTATTATATACATTTGGAGTTCTATTTGTGTGATACACTATTACTTGTGTATTCGTGTGTTTACTTTCATGCATACTATTATATATATGTGATAGTGCTATCTACGTGCTTGTGATATTTAACATGTGTGATTTCTACCTTGCATTATCTATATGTCATATCACTTGTGTTATGCTTATTTGTTTTTGCTTCCGCTTATATACTTCGAAGCAAATGAGCTTTGTTACTTGTACTCATGCTTAATTCATATCCTTTGAGTACATTGTGTTGGCTTGGGCCATATAAGCTTGCCTAACTCTTTTGTTCTTAATGACAAAAGTTTATATGAACCAAGCCCTTCAAAAACCTCACTCTTTAACATACTCGAGGAGGTATTGTCATCAATCACCAAAAAGGGGGAGATTGAAAGCATCTAGGCCCCTAAGTGGATTTTGGTGATTAATGTCAATACAAGATTACTATGACTAACGTATGTTTTGCAGAGGCAATTAAGTTAGGTCATGGTAATGGAGATCGATTGAGCAATTAAGGTTGTCATGCCCCTACGATATAAATCATTTCGGTTTTCAAAGGATGGACGACAAGGTTAAGGATAACTAGTTCTAAGTGTCAATTGAAGTTGGAGAGACACTTAGAGTAGTTTAGGACTTTGTTTTTTCCTTTGGCCGTACTATGAAGGGGGGTATGAACGGGTAGCTTGACCTAGTTGAGTCTAGTGAGTTAGGTGTGGTGCACACTTGTTAAAACTAGCCCTAGGTAGCTCCTATGAATGCCTAAGATCCTTTGGAGCTAACTTCATTCACATATGATCGAGAGCTGGAAGTGAATGGAGGGTCAAATACTGACCGGACGCTGGCTCCGGTGCGACCGGACGCTGGCCGCAGGGTCCGGTCAGTTCATTTGACTGTGGAGAACAAGTCTGGAGTGACCGGACGCTGGAAGGTCGTGTGACCGGACGCTGAAGGCCAGCGTCCGATCGACTCCAGTAAGGGTCCAGACTTGAGAAAGTGTGACCGGACGCGTTCGGTCAGTGGTGACCGGACCCTGAGTATCCAGCGTCCGGTCGTTTACAGTAAGCATCCAAGATCAACCGGACGCGTCCGGTCAGTGCTGACCGGACCCTGTCAGCGTCCGGTCATCACTTGGAAACTGTTGCGCGGGTTGAACTGATCGGAGCGTCCGGTCAATATGATCGGAGCGTCCGGTCATCCCACAGAAGCTCATAACGGTTCGTTTTTCAGGCTGCCTTATAAATAGAAGCTCCACTCGTGCATGAAGTTACTTTTGCTCATTTCAACAGCTGAGAAACACGTTTGTGAGTGCCAAGAAGAGCAAGGTCCTAGTGAGGTGTTTGTGATTTGAGAATCCAAGAGTGAAACCTCATTAGTGAATCAAGAGTAGACAAGTGTGCATCCATCTTCTCATTAGGCTTCGTGTGGTCAAGTGAGAGTTCGTGCTTGTTACTCTTGGTGATCGCCATCACCTAGACGGCTTGGTGGTGATTGGGAGCTTGGTGATCACCGGTGGAGCTTGTGGGTGACCCAACTCAAGTTGTGAGCGGTTTTGGGTGATTCGGCCGCGACGGAGTGTCGAAGAATCAACCCAGAGAGAGCACTTGATCCTTCTTGCGCGGATCAAGGGGAGCTACACCCCTTGCGGGTGCTCCAACGAGGACTAGTGGGGAGTGGCGACTCTCCGATACCTCGGCAAAACATCGCCGCGTTCCTTTCTCTCTCTATTTACTTTGAGCACTTACTTTGAGTATTTACTTTGAGCAATTCAATACTTGTTTCACATCCATAGAATTGCTTGCTAGAGTAAGTTTGGAACATAGGTTGCGAGGTTGTTGTGCATTAGTTTGACATAAACACTTTTATAGGCACAAGGGGTTAACTAGGCTATTCGTAGAATTTGATTATTGCAAGAAAATTTAGAATTAGCCCAATTCACCCCCCCTCTTGGGCATCTTGATCCTTTCACCCTCTCTTTACTTTAAGCATTTACTTTTAAGCAATTCAATTGATCTTTTTACATTCCTAGAATTATCATGCTAGAGTAGGATTGGAACCTAGGGTGCAAAACTTTTGTGCGGCAGAACAATAGACAACACTTCTAGGCACAAGGGGTGAAATGGGCTAAGCGGTAGGACTTAATTGTTGTGAGAAATTTTAGATTAGCCTAATTCACCCCCCCTCTTGGGCATCTTGATCCTTTCAATTAGTATCGGAGCCCGTGCTCCTTGAATTAGGCTTAACCGCCTAGAGTAAGATGTCCCATGGGGATGGACCCCTCCCTTCTTCGAAGGAGAGGACTTTCCATATTGGAAAATCCGCATGGAGTCATATCTTGAGGCCATAGATGTTGGTGTGCTTAGATCCGCTTCACAAGGAGTCCCAAAACCTAAGGATCCCAAAAATGTTACTCCAAGTGAGCAAGACCACGAGAAGTGGAATGCTAAGGCCAAAAACACCCTCTTTAGAGGCCTTTGCAAGGATGACTTTAACCATATGTGGAACCACAAAAACGCCCATGCACTATAGTCGGGCATTTGTGCGCTCCATGAGGGAACTAAGAGTGAGCGTGAGGAACGCTATCACCTTGTAATGAAAAAGCTAAATTCATTTGAGATGCTTCCTCATGAAAGTGCTAAGGAAATGTATTCTTTCTTGAATGTTCTTGTAGAGGAAGTCAATGGGCTTGGACTCACTCAAATGTAACCATCTGATGTTGTGAGAAGATTCTTGAGTGTCCTCCCCATTGATAAGTATGGGCATATTGTGATGGTGTTTCATCAAGGTGATCTTTCCACTGCTACTCCAACTCAAATATTGGGGAAGATCAATGCACATGAGATGTACAAGCACATCACTCCTCAAGTGTGATTTTCTTCCTCAAAGAAGAAAGATTTGGCATTCAAGGCTAGCCAAGAGAAGAAGTGCAAATCAAGAGATCAATGAACTTGCTCATGATAGTTCAGGTGATGATGAAATTGATGATGCAAGTCTTGCTCTCATGGTGAGAAGTACCGCCAAGATGCTAAAAAAGCTAAACAAGAATAGCGTCAAGTTTGATGGAAAGAAGAAGGAATTCTTCACTAGTAGAAAGAGGAAGCCCATCTCCAAAATGGATTGCTTCAATTGTAGTGATCTTGGTCATCTAGCTCATCAATATCCTAAACTCAAGAAAGACAAGTACAAGAAGAAGAATAAGAACAAGCAAAATGACTCAAGTGATGATAATGAGAAGAAGAAAAACAAGCCATATAATAAGGATGGGAAGAAGAAAGAATGCCACAAGAAGAAGAATGGCAAGGCTTATATGGTTGGTGATTGGCTCATGGATATTGAATCATCAAGTGGCTCATCCGGTGATGAAAGTGATAATGACGGCACTTAGGGCTAATTTCTAGAGTTTCCCTCATCGGAAGTTCTGACGGACATCTTGAGTTTCGACACTCGGAACTCCCAATAGGCGTCGAAAGTCCCGACGTACCCTTAGTCAGCCCTAGGTTAAGGCCTTCGAAAGTTGGCTCCTAACTTCCGACCGTCGGAAGTTCCGACAGGCATCAGAAGTTCCGATAGGCGTCAGAAGTTCCGACGGTCCTTCATGCATAGCCTGTCAGCCTGTCCATATTGTTACCCAT
The DNA here is from genome assembly GCA_904845875.1 of Miscanthus lutarioriparius. Taxonomy (NCBI): domain Eukaryota; kingdom Viridiplantae; phylum Streptophyta; class Magnoliopsida; order Poales; family Poaceae; genus Miscanthus; species Miscanthus lutarioriparius. The sequence continues at coordinate 136,071,035 of CAJGYO010000007.1, read as the reverse complement.
ATAAAAACTTGGCTATCAGCAGTCCTAACGCAAATCGCCAAAAGTTTCGACAGACCTCTGAAAGGTCACTTTTGAGCTAGATCTATATATATCTCTTCTCCTCTATTTTGACTGTTACCCACTTATTCATTCACGACCAATCTTTAGACAGAACATCCTCCTAGCATTTAAAGCCTCCTTCTCTTCTCCTCTTTGCTCCTAGCTTGAAATCTTGCAAGAGTTTGAGTTGAGAGAAGGGATTTTGTGAGAGAATCATCAAAAGCAAGCTTGAGCACTTAATTTTTTCATCAAGCCAGTTGGATTTGTATTTGTTACTCTTGAGGTTGTGCCCCTAGCCTGCTCAACATCGCCCAGGAGCTCTCGATCTGTGGGAGAACCTCTAGAAGTTTGTATTACCCTTGATTTTCTCGTGAAGAACTCGAGTTGACCTTTGTGGTTACTTGGGAGAGGCAAGGAGGTGGAAGATACTCCGACCTTTATGGTTACTTTGACAATGAGTACGTAGGTACTCCATAGTGGGGTCGCCGAACCTCGGGATAAATATTTGTGTCCCGTGTGCTTGTTGTTATTTTGATTGCTTGGAATTACTTGTTCTTTGTTGTCGCTTCCTCTCTCTCAATGTCATTCTTAGGGTTTGGCCCCGATCTACCATTTGGAGGTGTTCCGAGGCCAAAGTGGTTCAACATCTTCATCTATCTACTAGGAAGTGGGGTAAAAAGAAGATCCAAACTTGAATTGCAAGTTCCGGCCCAAACTATCGGAACTTCTGACAAGTGCTGATCCGATGTTTCAAAGATTTTTCAGATATGCCTATTCACCCCCACCCCCCTCTAGGCATTGTAGACCCTTTCAGAAAATATGGACACTTTCAATAAAATCTTCAAGCAAGTAAAGATGTCTACATCTTCTATCCTTTGGCTATGCTTCTATTAATAATTGGTTTATTGGTGTACAACTCACTTCTGATAATATGCTACTATATTTATCATTATTCATGAAGAGTTCAACTATACATGTTTATGACTGAATTATTGAAAAATATCACCACATAAATGAGTACATATTTTTAGATCTGCTTTCAAAGTACTGCCCCATCCCAAAAAGGTTGTTATTTTAGAAATGAATCTGGTCTTTTTGGGACAGATGGAGTATCCTCTTAGAACCATCCTTTTTTTTCAGGCTACGGAAAATCCTACAGAAATCTCAAGACATAAACCATCACGTTTTTTAAGTTTAATTATTTTAATCATTTTGTTGTTAGTAGTAAGATATATATATTTAAAATTCTTGCACGACAAAGAATACATCTTTCTTTTCTATGAGTTCAGGGCGTATTCGCTTGATATCCGGACACAGTACGCTGCCAGTCATGTAAAACTTCACCACACACTCAACTAAACAACCTTTTTGTGAAGGGACATAACTAGTTTTATCTCTTTTTGTCTCAATGTGCCTCAAACATATTTGGACCTAGAATAGGTCAGCAACAGGAACCGTGAGGATGGTCATGGCTTGGCCCTAGCCTCGGCATGCATCGCAAGCCTACTCCGCATTAACTCATCTCGTCCACGTCTGTTCAGTACTGCTTAGTGAGATTAGCATCCAGTCCCACTCCACTAAGCACCTGTTGCAATCTCCAAAACACGCACCAGCCTTGCGCCCCCTAAAATCTTTTAGTATTTCATCACATAAGTGACTCATCTATTTTGTATCTTCCTCTCCGAGTTATTATTTTATTGTTGTACAACTCATGACTGGCTCGTAGAAAATGCAATAACTCTTTCCCCTTAAAGTGCACCCATCTCAGCAATATAGTGGCTTTGGAGATAGTTTAAAAAAAGTGGCTTTAGAGATAAATATTCAAGCAAGTACAAACATATACATCTTCTATCCTGTCCTACACTAACTCTCTAAGCATATGTTGCGCTCTCCAAAACACACACCGGCTTCAGGAGATCCTATAGAGATCTCGAGACATAAGTCAACATGTGTTTTAGACAAATGTTTTTAAATATTTTATTACTAACAGTAAGATATACTTAAATTCTAGCACGACTGACACTACATCTTTCTTTTCCACAAGTTTAGGGCATATTTTTTTTTCATGCCTTGGGAGGCAGTTCCTGGCTAGGTAGATGATTCTGGGCTTCTGGCCGCCTCCTGGTCCAAGCAACTTCACCATGCGCTTAACCAATTTGTTGATGTACAACTCGTGAGCGGTTGGTTGAAACTGCAATAGCTCTTTCCTCTCAAAGTGCGTCTCAATAACAAAATAGTTTTAGAAAATTTAGACACATTCAATAAAATCTTATGCATATTCTATTCTTTGGCTATGCTTCTATTAATAATCCGTTTATTGGTATACAACTGTCTACTGATAATATGTTATTACAATAACCATTATTCGTGAAGGGTTCAACAAGAAAATCAGACTCGATTATGCATGTTTATGACCGAATCATAAAACAATATCTCCACATAAATGACTAGAAATTTTTAGATCTCCTTTCAAAGTAGCCACTTAAAACTATCCTATTTTTTAAGAGTTATATGAAATCTTATAGATATCTCAAGACATAAATAAGCATGATTTTTATATAAATGATTTTAAATATTTTATTGCTACTAGTAAGATATATTCACGTTATAGCACGACTGGCAATGCATCTTTCTTTCTATAAGATTAAGAAATGTTTGCTTCATGCCCTAGGAGGTAGTACCTAGACAGACCAATGATCATGGCTGCCAGAAGATGCCGGTTGGTTCAGTCAATTGCACCGCGTGCTCAACCAAGGAGTTTCTTAGTGAAGCAACATAACTAGTTTGAGAAATTTTACAATGGTCGGAAAAAATATGAATCATCCATACAGCTAGATCGAACAGTGGAAACATAGGAGGTACTTATGTGAAAATACTTAGTGCTATCAAAATGGTGGGGACGGTACCAAAGTAGTTAGGATCAGTACCAAAATTCGTGGGCCAATTCCTAAATTTTTGTTTTACTTAATTTTCTCGGTTAAGGGTAAATCCATAATTTCCATCTGTTCTTGGAAAACAATCTCTAGTTTTCCCATCGCGCCTGCTCGGAGCTCCCGGTCCGCCGGTGCCGCGCCGACGGCCGCTGCTTGCGCCGCTGCCGCAACCGCTCCAGCCTCTCACCTCATCCCTGCTGTTCGCAGGCTCGCCGTCCGCATCCGCCCCGCCACAACACCGGACGGGTCCCTCACCCCTAACGCTCTCCCTGCTGCCGGCATGCGCACGCGCATCGGCTCATGCTTCGACGGCCGCATGGTGGCGCAGCAGCCGACGCGCCACGATGTAATGCCCGCCCCCGGCCCCCGCACACCTGCAATGCTCCTCCAGGAACGCCATAAAGGTGAAGCATGCGCACATCCTGGGAAGTCTGGCCACCAAAAACTACTAGCAACAAAAAGATCCGGCCAACCATGCACCAACTACGCTTCTGCAGCTGCTGGCAGTTGCTGCCTTGTTGGGGCGAGCAGAATGAGGCTGCGGCGGCGGGGTTGCCAGGGCGAGTGTATAGACGCCGGCGCGTCACGGCGGCTGCGTCTGCGCCGAGCGGAACAAGCCCCAGGACACCTCGTCCCTAGCAGCTAGCGTTAGAAGGCTAAAAGGTCAATTACCATTATGCCCTAAACAACAGTAATCATTTTTTTATATAAATAACCTTTCACAATTAAATGTCCAAAAAAATAGGAAAAACAAAAGTACCGAGAGGTACCATGGTACTTTCCCGACCATCGTAAAAGAGCTCAGCTAGTTTAACCTCTTTTGTTTCAACATGCAATAAACATATATGGACCTAGAAAATGTCAACAATAGGAGCTGTACGTGGGGATGGACATGGCTCGGCCTAGCCTCGACCCGCGTTGTGTGCCTACTCCACGTTACCACATCTCGCAACGTACGTCCAGTAGTGTCTAATGAATCACTACCATCCTGCGCTCTTCAAGCATCTGTTGCGCTCTCTCAACCACACATTAGCCTCACGTTCCCCTTCAATCTCATAGTATTTCCTCACATAAGTGACTCATCTATTTTGTATTTTCTCATCTGAATCACTAATTTATTGATGTACAGCTCATGGGTGCCTGGAAGAAACTACAACAGCTCTTTCCTCGCAAAGCGCATCCTTCTCAACAACAAAGTAGCTTTAGAAAATTTAGATACTATCGATAAAATCTTCTAGCAAGCAAAGAGATATACATTTTTATCTTTTGGCTATATTTCCATTAATAATTAGTTTATTGATATACAACTCAGAACTAGAAATATGGCACTACATTAATCATTATTTATGAAGGGTTCAACAAGAAAATTACCTCACTATGTATGTTCATGACAGAATCATAAAACAAATATCGCCATATAAATAACTATAAATTTTTAGTTCTCCTTTGCAAGTAGCCACTACTAAATACCATCCTTTCTCATACGAGTTACAAGACATCCAGTTAAAAACTGTAACACAAAAATAAGCAGATCTCGATTTTAAACATTTGGTTTATACTAATGAGAATTTATTTAAATTCTAGGAAAATTGGTTAATCCAGCATTCTTTCTCACAAGTTCAGTGATGGAAGGAGATAGTAACTCGCCGAAGTGCCTAACCATTTTTGTCTGGACATCCAACAAACACATGTGGACCTAGGACAAAGCCAAAAACAAGAACAATGCGGATGGACACGGCCTGGCCCCAGCCCTCGACCCGCGTTGTGTGCCTACTCCACACTACCACGTCTCGTCGGTGTCCGTCTAGTAGTGCCTAGTTAATCACTGTCATCCTGCGCCAAACCAACCCTCCAAGGATCTATTGCGCTCTGTCAAACACAAACTAGCCTCGTGTTCCCCTTGAATCTCATAATATTTCCTCTTATATGTGACTCATCTATATTGTATCTTCCCCTCGGTGTCATTAATTTATTGATGTACAACTCATGAGTGCCTGGTAGAAACTGCAACAGCTCTTTCCTCGCAAAGCGCGTGCTTCTCAATAACAAAGTAGCTTTAGAAAATATGGATGCTTTCGATAAAATCTTCAAGCAAGCAAAGAGATATACATCTTTTATCTTTTGGCAATATTTCTATTAATAATTAGTTTATTGATATACAACTAAGAACTAGTAATATGGCACTACATTAATCATTATTTATGGAAGGGTTCAACAAGAAAATTACCTCACTATGTATGTTCATGACAGAATCATAAAACGAATATCGCCATATAAATAACTACAATGTTTTAATTCTCCATTGTAAGTAGCCACTTAATGCCATCCTATTTTATACGAGTTATAGGACATCCATTTAAAATTGTAACACAAAAATAAGCAGATCTTGAATTAAACATGTTGTTTATACTAATATGAATGTATTTAAATTCTAGAAAAATTGCTTAATCTAGCTTTCTTTCTCACAAGTTCAGTGATGGAAAGAGATAATAACTAGCCAAAGTGCCTAACCATTTTTGTGTTGACGAACAACAAACATGTGTGGACCTAGGACAAAGCCAGAAATAGGCACCACGCGAACGGACACTGCCTGGCCCTGGCCCTCGACCCGCATTGTGTGCCTACTCCGCATTACCACATCTCGTCAGCGTCCATACAGCAGTGCCACCGAATCACTAACATCCTGCGCCATACCAACTCTCCAAGCATCTACTACGCACTCTCAAACATACAGTAGCCTCGTGTTCGCCTTGAATCTCATAGTACTTCCTCACATAAGTGAGTCATCTATTTTGTATCTTCTCCTCTGAGTCACTAATTTATTGATGTACAGCTCATGAGTGCCAGGTAGAAACTACAACAACTCTTTGCTCGCAAAGCGCGTCCTTCTCAACAACAAAGTAGTTTTAGAAAATTTGGATGCTTTTGATAAAATCTTCAAGCAAGCAAAGAGATATACATCTTTTATCTTTTGGCTATATTTCCATTAATAATTAGTTTATTGATATACAACTCACAACTAATAATATGGCACTACATTAATCATTATTTATGAAGGGTTCAACAGGAAAATTACTTTACTATGTATGTTCATGACACAATCATAAAACAAATATGGCCATATAAATAACTACAAAGTTATAGTTCTCCTTTGTAAGTAGCAGCTTAATACCATCCTATTAGGAGTTACAGGACATCCATTAAAAAAGTGTAACAAAAATAAGCAGATCTCAATTTTAAGCATTTTGTTTATACTAATAAGAATGTATTTAAATTGTAGGAAAACTGGTCATAATCCAGCTTTGTTTCTCGCAAGTTCAGTGATGGAAGGAGATAATAAGTGCCTAACCATTTTTGTCTTGACGTGCAACAAACCTGTGTGGACCTAGGACAAAGCTAGAAACAGGCACCGAGCGGAGGGACACGGCCTAGCCCCGGCCCTCGACCCGCATTGTGTGCCTACTTCGCATTACAACATCTTGTCAGCGTCCGTCTAGTAATGGCTAGTGAATCACTAACATCTTGCGCCAAACCTACTCTCCAAGCATCTGCTGCGCTCTCTCAAACACACCACGTCCCCCTGAATCTCATAATATTTCCTCACATAAGTGACTCATCTATTTTATATCTTCCCCTCTTGAGTCACTAATTTATTGATGTACAGCTCATGGATGCTTGGTAGAAAGTGCAACAGCTCTTTCCTCGCAAAGCGTGTCCTTCTCGACAACAAAGTAGCTTAAGAAAATTTGCATGCTTTCAATAAAATCTTCATGCAAGTAAAGAGATATACATCTTTTATATTTTGGCTATATTTTCATTAATAATTAGTTTATTGATATACAACTCACAACTAGTAATATGGCACTACATTAATCATTATTTATGAAGGGTTCAACAAGAAAATTACCACACTATGTATGTTCATGACAGAATCATAAAACATATATCGCCATATAAATAACTACAAATTTTTAGTTCTCCTTTGTAAGTAGCCACTTAAGACCATTCTATTTTATACGTTACAGGACATCCGGTTGAAAACAGTAACACAAAAAAAGTATATCTCAATTTTAAACATTTTGTTTATACAAATAATAATGTTTTTAAATTCTAGAAAAATTAGTCATAATCTAGCTTTCTTTCTCACAAGTTCAGTGATGGAAGGAGATAATAACCAACCTAAGTGCCTAATCATTTTTGTCTTGACGTGCAACAAACCTGTGTGGACCTAGGACAAAGCCAAGGCACCACGCGGAGGGACACGGCAAGGCCCCGGCCCTCCATCTATGTTGTGTGCCTACTCCGTATTACCACATCTCGTCAGCCTCCGTCCAGTAGTGCCCAGTGAATCACTAACATTTGCGCCAAACCAACTCTCCAAGCATCTATTGCGCTCTCTGAAAACACACTAGCCTCCCGTTCCCCTTGAATTTCATAGTATTACCTCACATGACTGACTCATCTATTTTGTATGTTCCCCTCTTGAGTCACTAATTTATTGATGTACAACTCATGAGTGCTAGGTAGAAAATGCAATAGCTCTTTCCTCGCAAATTGTATCCTTCTCAACAACAAAGTATAGCTTTAGAAAATTTGGATGCTTTCGATAAAATCTTCAAGCAAGCAAAAGATATATACACCTTTTATATTTTAGCTATATATTTCCATTAATAATTAGTTTATCGATATGCAACTTACAACTAGTAATATGGCACTACATTAATCATTATTTATGAAGGGTTCAACAAGGTTATTACCTCACTATGTATGTTTTCATGACAGAATCATAAAACAAATATCGCCATATAAATAACTACAAATTTTTAGTTCTCCTTTGCAAGTAGCCACTTCTAAATATCATCCTATTTTATACGAGCTACAGGACATCCAGTTAAAAACTGTAACACAAAAATAAGCAGATCTCGATTTTAAACATTTGGTTTATACTAATAATAATTTATTTAAATTCTAGGAAATTTGGTTAACCCAGCATTCTTTCTCACAAGTTCAGTGATGGAAGGAGATAGTAACTAGCCGAAGTGCCCAACCATTTTTGTCTGGACGTCCAACAAACATGTGTGGACCTAGGACAAAGCCAAAAATAGGAACAACGTGGATGGACACGGCCTAGGCCTGGCCCTCGACCCACGTTGTGAGCCTACTCCACACTACCATGTCTCGTCAGCATCTGTCCAGTAGTGCCTAGTGAATCACTAACATCCTGTGCCAAACCAACCCTGCAAGCATCTATTGCGCTCCCTCAAACACAAACTAGCCTCGTGTTCCCTTTGAATCTCATAGTATTTCCTCATATGAGTGACTCATCTATATTGTATCTTCCCCTCGGTGTCACTAATTTATTGATATACAGCTTATGAGTGCCTGGCAGAAACTGCAACACTCTTTCCTCGCAAAGCGCGTGCTTCTCAACAACAAAGTAGCTTTAGAAAATATGGATGCTTTCAATAAAATCTTCAAGCAAGCAAAGAGATATACATCTTTTATCTTTTGGCTATATTTCCATTAATAATTAGTTTATTGATATACAATTCAGAACTAGTAACATGGCACTACATTAATCATTATTTATGGAAGGGTTCAACAAGAAAATTACCTCACTATGTATGTTCATGACAGAATCATAAAACAAATATCGCCATATAAATAACTACAAATTTTTAGTTCTCCTTCGTAAGTAGCCACTTAATACCATCCTACTTTATATGAGTTATAGGATGTAACACCCTCGGTGTTACACTGTACGATTTTTGCTAAAACACTGTATGAGCATCAAACTTGTGTGTAAATATGTGTAATATAGGGTATTCATCGATATTCGGAACTTGAAACGTTCATTTGAAACAAGAAACAAATGTTACATTTCATGTCTCTTTGTATCGTTTGGGGTTCTAAGTGAATTTTTATCGACCAAAAATGCTATAGAACGTTTATGCGAACTTTAATAAAGTTTGTAGTACGAACTTCATAGGCAATGATAAAATACGTGCAGTCGGGGATGGGGTTCGCTATCTAGTGTATCGGGTAACTTGAAAAACTTGAAAATCGCATTCGACGCGAAATTATTAGGACTTAGCCGAAATTTCCCACGTCGGACAATGCGTTGACGAAGCTACGTTCGGCAATTTTTGTAGAACGATCGGGTTAAGAAGTGGCAAGATGCTTTGGCTTAGTTCGATAGCCCTAGATACCCTCTTGAGTGTAGAATATCTGGTTTGACTCTTGAATCATTGGGTTTGAGTTTTTGAACGGCTTTAAAAAGCATGCAAGTCACAGGTTGAGCAATGCCAGCGCCTGGGGCGCGGTCATCGCCCGGCTCTCGGCGCTATCAAGACCGACGCCGCCGTTGCTGCGCTGCTAGCAAGACACCCGTATGTTGGCTCTGTGGCTGCCGTCAAGGTCTCCTATTTGTCGTGCTTTCGGCACCACGGCACACACCGCCATATTGGGCCCGCCATGCACGCTTGCTCTGCCCCTTCCCATCGCGTCCGCCTAGAGTTGCTATTAATCGTCGTCAGTCGTGTCACTGTCACTCGCGATCGCTGCTTGTCTGGCGCCGCCTGCCCGTCGATTCATTGCTCCCATTGACATCGGCTGTGCGCGCGCGTGGGCTTGCCCTGCTTGCCTCATTCTCATGCTTGTTGCCGAGGCCACGCCAAAAGTTCCAGTCACGTCGCCTGGAAGGTCGCCGGCCGACCGAGCTGCGCCAAAGCCAACCAATGCGCTGGCCCCCTTTCCATGTACCGAGCACGTTTGGTGGTCGAGTGGAAGGACAGCTTCGTGCCTAACCGGGCACTGTTGTGGTGGTACAAGGGAGGGGTGTCAAATTGAATTTTTGCCGTCGCCGGCCGCCATAAGTCCATAGGCGCCGCCCCTGCAATTGGCCTCGCATACTCCACCGTTTTCCAATTAACCGTGCACACTACGAGCTCGAATAGTGAGCTTTCGATTAGAGTCATCTCGATGTTCGATCGGCCTACAGTGAGGTAAGGCGGAGCATTCCCCTCACGGCGGTTCGCCATGGCCACCAGAGCGAGCGCACGGCCTAGGCGTCGTGTGGTGTTTCGCTATTCCAATTAGGATGTGCATTACACAGTGATTGACTTGGTGACCTCGCTCGTGTAGTGGTTTCGCCGGCGGAGCCGCGGGTCACCGGGAACGTCGTCGCCGCTCTCGTCGAGAATCAGAGCGACCCTGTGTATGTGGCCAGTCGCCTTGCCATGCCCCGCGACCTCATCCAAGCCGTCCTACGTGTCGCTGGTAAGGCCATCTTGCTCCTAGGATAGGCGGTTGAGCCTATTAGTGGCTAGGTAGCCCAGAGCGCATTGGCGGTCGCTGGCGAGCTGGCTTAGATGCCGCTCCTAGGGCCAGCTCGGTTGGGCGTAGTAGTGATTCAATTAGGGCTTCAAGGTGGTTACTCTTAGCCTATAGATGCTCACCGAGTAGCAGTAGAGGCGTACGGTTAGACGATTTCACCAGCGTCGGGCTAGCACGGCCAGACCCCGTCGCGGCACGTGGCCATGCCTGCGTGGTGCGCCATTCTTGGCATTTGTTACCTCAATCCGTTGCGCGTGGCACGTCGAAGCTCATGGGGGTGCTGGTGAGTGCCGGAGAGGTCTGTGCTCGCTGGCGTTTGTCCGACGAGGCCGTGGCCCCTGTTAGTCCGGCCAAGGGCTTCATAAAACGTGAATTCGAATAGAAGTAGGGTCCTTGATGCGAAGCCAATGACTATGTTTAAATAGTGCTCGGGTTAGTTTCGCGAATAGGGTTAAGAACGGGGGCTTCTTCGCTAAAGCGCCAGCCGCGCGCAGGCTCCGCTGTGGGCCGAGTATTGTGGGCTGCGTCGCGAGCCGCTGAGTGGGCCACGCCGATTGCTGCGCATGCGCGCGGGCGGGACGCCGGGGTGGGCTGAGCCGTCGCTCGCGGGCCGCGTGGTAGAATTCATTTTTCAATTCTCCAGCGAATTACCAACATTTATTCAATATAATTTCTAGCTGAATTTTGATAAATTGTAGTAAATTGTGTAGTTGTCCAAAAATAGTAAAACCAATTTTGTTAGGTTCACAAAAATACTATCCACCTGTTAGTGTATTTAGCTTAGAGTTAGCTATGACAATGGTAGGTTCATAAATTCCAACTAGAAAAGCTTAGTATTATATAGATTAATAATTGTAGGAATTTTTGTGGTAAATTGGTGATAGCTATAGCTATGAAAATTTTACAGTAGGCTCACTAGATTATTATGTACTTGTTGTAAATTTTGTAACCCTAGAGTAGGTTGATAAATAGAGTAATTATTATCCTTGCTTTATCATATATAGTGTAAATCAGCATTAGGAGTAAGAATGCATGTAGTTGGTATAATAATGTATATCATACTTCATACTTGTTATTGATAACAATAGATAACTTAGTACCGTGGTCGGTATCACTAGCTTAGTAGTTAGACAGATGTATTTTTATTTTAAGAGTTGTTGTTGTTATATTATTAAGTATTGTATCATCATTTCATGCATGTAGATCATAAGTTGGTAGAGTTTGTGCCTGTCGATGAACAGAAGTACGAGGAAGTCATCGAGGAGTACGAGGAGGAGATCCTCGTGCAGGAGGGAGCCCCGGAGCCTTTTGGAGCTAACCTTACTGACCCGTCACCTACCCAAGGCAAGCCCCGGTGCATAACCTCTATTTTATGATAACTGAATATATATATATATATAATGTGTATTTAAGTTACATGCATTTTATGGAAACTACGTGCATAAATATATCCATCCATGAGTCCTACTAGTATAGGTCGAGTAGCTACTATGCTCAGGATGTCGGTAGCGTGGGTAACCTGTCGTTACTCATAAATAGGTGATAAATATGACTACTCATGACAAAATGGTGGAAAAAAATAGTGACCGGGCAAGGATATGGTTTGGGTACTGGTGGGTGTAAGAGGTTGTGTCCTGCGGATAATGGGGCATAGCTTGGTTACACTTTTTCCCTGTTTGGTCGGTTAAGGACCGGTCGTTACAATGGACGCAAGGCAAGCCACAGATCTATTGTCCCGAGCACATACTTGGGTATGGGCGCAGGGAAGACTTGTTGCTCTCTTATCATGGATCTGGCTCTTTCTGGACCGACTAATTGGAGACGGAGATGGTGGAGGTTCTTGCACTGCACTGAGTCCGGGACTCGGGAGTGGGGGCTTGAAGTCCAAGTTTGGATGGAGACCTGGACACCCAGGACAGGAGGGCGATGGGTTAGTACTGCTTGTGCCTGGGGTATAAGCGGGACATGTGTTTTTGAGGCACCCAGCTGGGCACATTGGTTCACGAATCGTCACCGGGTCGGTACGACTTGTCTTACCTCTAGCATCGTAGTAAGAACTAAAAGTTGAAAGAAGAAGAAATGAAACTGATTGCTCAACTATTGCTTAAAAGTAGAACAGGTGCTTATATAGACTGGCTAGATAATAACTTAATACGACTGATATTAATAACATAAATAAGGACTCATAATTAGCATTGCTTTCTACAAAAAGAAAACCAGCAAACCATAAAGCTTATCATATTCCTTGGACTCAGGAAATTATTCCCACTAGTCGGATAAGTCTTGCGAGTATATTGTGTACTCAGGGTTTATTTACCCATGTTGCAGGTGATGCATGAGAAGTACCTTTGTGTGGAGGATTCTTCTGGTGGGCTCAGACGAATCCTCGTTCTTATCTCTAGATGTTTATTTTAAATTTTGATGTTTATCATTCCGCACTCTGACATTTGGTAATGTAATAATGTAATTTCTAAGAATCTCTGATGTCTGAATGGACCTGTATTGTAACTCGTTCTCATTATTGGATCCTTGCGAAAAATGTGGATCTTTCAGGTTCTCCCTTGGGGTGTGCCTGACGGATACCGCCGCTGTAACTCGCTCTCGGGGTGCTTAGTGTCTGGTAGAAGACGAGCGCCTCCGTAAGCGAGTTATTTTGGGGCGGTTCTGCCACACAGGACATCCTGTTAAAAACTGTAACACAAAAATAAGTAGATCTTGATTTTAAACATTTTGTTTATACAAATAATAATGTATTTAAATTCTAGGAAAATTGATCATAATCTAGCTTTTTTCTCTCACCGGTTCAGATGGAAGGAGATAATAACGAGCCTAAGTACCTAACCATTTTTGTCTTGACGTGCAACAAACCTGTGTGGATCTAGGACAAAGCCAGAAATAGGCACTGCACGGAGGGACACGGCCCGGCCTCGGCCCTCGACCCACGTTGTGTGCCTACTCCACATTACCATATCTCGTCATTGTCCGTCCAGTAGTGCCTAGTGAAGCACTAACATCCCACGCCAAACCAACTCTCCAAGCATCCGCTGTGATCTCTCAAACACACACTAGCCTCGCGTTCCCCTTGAATCTCATTGTATTTCCTCACATAAGTGACTCATCTATTTTGTATCTTCCCCTCCCGAGTCACTAATTTATTGATGTACAACTCATGAGTGCCTAGTAGAAACTGCAACAGCTCTTTCCTCACAAAGCGCGTCCTTCTCAACAATAAAATATCTTTAGAAAATTTGGATACTATCGATAAAATCTTCAAGCAAGCAAAGAGATATACATCTTTTATCTTTTTGGCTATATTTCCATTAAGAAATTAGTTTATTGATATACAACTCACAACTAGTAATATGACACTACATTAATCATTATTTATGAAGGGTTCAACAAGGAAATTACCTCACTATGTATGTTCATGACCGAATCATAAAACAAATATAGCCATATAAATAACTACAAATTTTTAGTTCTCCTTTATAAGCAACCACTACTTAATACCATCCTATTTTATACGCAGGACATCGAGTTAAAAATGTAACACAAAAATAAGCAGATTTTGATTTTAAACATTTTGTTTATAATAATAAGAATGTATTTAAATTCTATGAAATTTGGTTGATCCAGCTTTCTTTCTCATAAGTGCAGCGATGGAAGGAGATAATAACCAGCCTAAGTGCCTAACCATTTTTGTCTTGACGTGCAACAAACCTATGTGGACCTGGACAAAGCCAGACACAAGCACCGCGCGAAGGGACACGGCTCGGCCCCGACCCTTGACCCGCGTTATGTGCGTACTCCGCGTTACCACATCTCATCAGCGCCCGTCCAGTAGTGCTTAGTTAATCACTAACATCTTGCGCCATACCAACTCTCCAAGCATCTGCTGGGCTCTCTCAAACACACACTACATGTTCCCCTTGAATATCATAGTATTACCTCACATAAGTGAGTCATCTATTTTGTATCTTCCCCTCCGAGTCACAAATTTATTGATGTATAGCTCATGGGTGCCTGGTATACATCAATAAATTTGTGACAACATGTTCGAAACAACAGCTCTTTCCTCGCAAGTGTGTCCTTCTCAAACACAAAATAGCTTTAGAAAAGTTGGTGGGTTTCGATAAAATCTTCAAGCAAGCGAAGAGATATACATCTTTTATCTTTTGGCTATATTTCCATTAATAATTAGTTTATTGATATACAACTCACAAATAGTAATATGGCACTACATTAATCATTATTTATGAAGGGCTCAACAAGAAAATTACCTCACTATGCATGTTCATGACCGAATCATAAAAACAAATATTGCCGTACAAATAACTACAAATTTTTAGTTCTCCTTTTGTAAGTAGTCACTTAATACCATCCTATTTTATACTAGTCACATGACATCCAGTTAAAAATTGTCACACAAAAATAAGCAGATCTTGATTTTAAGCATTTTGTTTATACTAATAATAATGTAATTAAATTCTAGAAAAATTGGTTAATATAGCTTTCTTTCTCACAAGTTCAGTGATGGAAGGAGAATAGGAAATAATAACCCGTCCAAGGGCCTAACCATCTTTGTCTTGACATGCAACGAACCTGCACCTAGGACAAAGCCAGAAAAACAGACGCCGCGCGGACGGACCCGGCCCGGCCCCGGCCCTCGACCCTCGGCATGCCCCTCGCGTGCCTCTGCTCCGCGTCACCGCATCCCGTCCAGCCAAAAGAGCCGCGCGAGTCACTGACGTGCAGCCCCACACCAACCCTCCTGGCATCCTCCAGTCACGCACGCACTGTCCTTTCCCTTCCGTTTCCTCCGGGCACCTGGAGTGCGCTGCGCTCCCGTCCGAATCGCCCCCCTTCCTTAACCCCAGCGTCGCTTTGCTCGTGCAGCTCTCTCTCGCCGTTCTCGCTCCAAAACCCCCCCCGCTCCCCTCACGCTCCCCACCCACCTCCTCCTCTCGAGGCCATGCCAAGCGCCCTCAACCTGACCTGAGCGCGAGCTCGATCCCCATTCCGGCATGGATCGCCCGCCGCATCTCGTCATCGACCTCAACGAGGCCCCGTCGCCGCCGCCGAGCGACACCCCGCCGGCGCAGGCCCCATCGCCGCCGCGGGAGTTGGCTCCGCCGGTCCAAGCCCCGCTGCCGCTGCCTCCGCCACCGCCGCCGCAGCAGCTTCCTCCTCTGCTACCGCCGCAGCTGCCCCTGGGTGCGCCCAACCAACAGGCGCGGCTCCAGCAGGAGGCGCTCGATGTGGTGCTTCGGTTCCACCGCCCCCTCGAGCTGAGGAATACTCCCTTTGGGCCCATAGGGAACGTGCCCGCCGGCTTGCTCCCTGGTCTGGGGCTGCCGCTGCTCCCTCTGCCGCCGCCGGCGCCTCACCCGGGGGAGGCGGGCTGTGGCCACCCGCTGCCCCCCTGCTCGTCCTGCGGCCTCCCGGAGATTCTGGGGGGAACCTTGGTCTGCGACGCGTGTGAAAGGGGGTTCCATCCCAGCTGCGTCCGCGTCTGGCCGCCTCTCCTCCCCCCGCCCCCGCCACCCGGCCACCCTGGCGCGCGGCGGCCCCGCGCCGCTACGAACGAGGACTGGATCTGCCCTGAGTGCGAGAGACGTGGCGCTCGCTCCACCCGCTGGAAGCTGGGTGCAGTTCAGCTTGACATCAACGCTGCTCCGCCGGAGGACCCCGTCGCAGTCATCGCCAACGACATCCGCAGGCAGTTACTTGAGCTCTTTTTAATTATTACTATTATTGATTATATCGATAGTATATTATTGGCCATCGAACTCCTTATTCTTACTGGCTATGAGTCTGAGTAACCTGCTGCTTGCAAAACGCTGGCACTAAGCAATCGATGATGGTAAGAGTGATGAACAGCAGAGCAGGGGATAATGCGTTGAACCTTGTTATTACTTATTCTGTTTGACTCTATGTTTGTTTTGGTGCTTGCTATTGTTATAGTCTTACAGAGTTACAGCTAGTTTGTTAGTCGCTGTGCTACAGTTTCGTTAACGGTATGTTGCCTTAGATTTTTTTTTTCACTGCTCTGTTCTAACTGTATTGCATTATTGTAGCATTGTATTTTCCTTCTGGCGTAGGATGTTTCTTGTATTTGTGTGTACCCTTTCTTGTATATTAGGCCCTTTGGGACCACAACACAGCGCTGCGTGATCAAACATAGACAATATATGTTGCTTTCGTCTATGCAGCATGGATACAGATACAAGTATCAGTATTGGTCGGATACGGATACGCACCGATACGTGGATACGTTTAACTATTTTTCATATTAGTATTCTAAAAGCAGTAACACACTAGCAGGAACTTGAAATTCCCTGCATTCTTGCAATTGTGCTGTTCTGCCAAGTGCCCAGCCTACCCATCCAATTCTCGAAGTCCTAACTTCCAAAATCCAAATGAGAATATATAAAATTATAAGCGATTAGTGCAGAAGTAGGGCTTGTCAAATCAAGGGATGAGGCTTTAGGCTTGGAGGAGATGGGTAAATCTCTGATCCAATTCCTTTCCCCTTTGACGAGACTAATTTGACACTGCGTTGAATCAAAGAGTCTGTAGATGATTTGACATGGGGAATGGGGTAGGAATAGGCTACAAAAGACAAGAGGAAACAGCGAAGAAATCACCGGTTCACCACTAACTCGTCATCGGTCTGCCGTCGATTTATAGCTGGCATCAAATGGGCAGCGTGCACCTTGCGGGTGGCAGGTGTCACCGCGGTTGCTGCCTGCGGTTGATCGCCTTATGGGCAGGGATGCTTGGACGGCTGGCCAGGCGAGTAGGAAGTTGGACAGGCTGGTGGCGTGCGTCGCTGCAGCTGCTCCCTGCTTGAGCATGCCACCGGATCTAGATCTCCTCGCAGGCGGGGAGAGCGGAGGGCAGGAAGTCGGGTGGCGGCGGCGGAGGCGTGCATGTTCGCCATTGCCTCGCTTGCTACCTGGCTCGAGGCTCGTGGTGCGCATGTAAGTCTGAGGGTTATAGTGGGCCTACTCAACTAGGCCGTATCGGCAAAACAAGTCAGTATGTCACCACCCACGTATCTGAAATTCTGTTATTTATTTATTTTCGACAATACTCCAGGGAGACATCTCCGTGCCGTATCCCACGTGTATCCGTATCCGAAACGGGATACGGGGGTGACATGACGTATCCATGCAACAGAGGCTTTCGTTCAAAACTTATAAGTTAGGCACCACAACATGTCTTTGACATGTTATGTGAGTCCCATTGTGAGTATATGGCTTACAACTGCAGCTGGAGGTCGAAGATAAAATCATTTGGAAATGGAATCAGCTTATAGAACACATTTTTTGGGAACGTACCGACGATACAAAACAAACTCCATTTGGAAGGCGAATGTGGAAAATAAATGCAAACTCTTCACGTGGATCCTCATCTAGAACAAGATACGACAATAATCTTGAGCTTCGAGGCTGGCCACATCACCATGCTTGTGCTCTATGCAATGGCCCACTGAAGACCAGCCACCACCTATGCTTGGCCTACCCCTTTGCCCAGGCGGTCTGGAGCCTTGTTACCTGTTGGGAGCACTTTGCCACTCTTGATGTGGCACAACATGCACACTTCGACACCCTAGCAGACTAGTGAGAGCATTCCCTCCGCTCGATCCCCAAAGATCGCAAGCGAGCTTTCAATAGCCTAGCTATCTACACAACGTGGAACCTTTGGAAAGAGCGAAACCGCATGATTTTCGAGAATACTCATGCCACGACCCTCCAAGTCGTTGGAAGGATCAAAGAAAGCGTGGAAATCTACAAAAGGGCACACTATATGCAAAATCAATAGGGACTAAGTTTAGTTTCTTATTGTTGGGGCTCCCTCGCTGGTTTGGGCATGCTTGTGTGGCTCTCTTCCCTTGATATAAAACTCTTCCTCTTAATTGATACGCAGAGCTCTTGCCATTTGCGTTCAAAAGAGAAGGCGGGGTACTCTTTACTCACCACCCTGGTTGATTCCTCTTTTGGTTGGGGCATCGCCTCAATCTCGAGGTTATATTGCCTAGTTGGACGTCATCGGTGGCTTGAGCTCTTTGTATCATTCGCCGCCTCGTGTCACCATCTTGCATCCATCGCTACCGTGCATTGGGAGCACCAGAGCACTCTCTTCAATTGTCACCACAAACAAGAACCTCCACTACAAGTTGCAAGGAGCACGACGATATCCCTTGTAGGTTTTATTGTTGGGCGTCAACTCCTAGGCTATTGCATCGTATGCACTCTGCCCCTCTTATGATTTGGCCTTATTTCGAGACACCATAATTGGATCCTCTTTCAACGGCGCTAATTTGTGGTGTGCATGTGTTTTTAGCTTTTTATATTCCGTGTTTTCAAAATCTCACTTAAGTCTCTTGCAAGTTCCCTTGGCTCATGGTTTTAATGGAGCTATGGCTGTGCCAAACAATGAGACCTTTGCCCTAGTTGCCTACATAACCACTATTCACACTCTTATGCTCGTCGCCTCTCAATTGAAGTAAGGAATGCCTTTCTTAGTGATGAGATTCATAAGGGTCTTCATGCAACAAATGTAACCCTCCATGACTCTTTCTGTAGGCTGGTGTACTGCCTATCGAAGGATTGTCATTGTCTTCGGTGCTTCATTGGCATTGTGTTCTCTTGTGTGATTGATCTATTGTATATGAAGGATCCTCATGATAGTCAAGTTGGTGGAAAGTTGCTCTCCGAAGAATCTAGGGTACCCTTTCTTCCGATATATGGACCACTCCTTTATTGGTCATGATTGGGTGAGCTGATTAGATATTTGTTCGCCATGTCTTGATATTGTCTCTACCTTGGAGACAACTTGGTGTTGTATTCCTCTAAACGCAAATGACTTGTTGACCCAGTTGTGGAGGTGTCTGACTATGTTTTGCCAAGGCGTCGTTGAAGCAGTTGTCGTAGCTTCTTCCTGAACTGAACCATCCTTCTTTGAAGGCTGCTATCATCGTCTACGATGACTTGAGTGCTATTTACATGTCCGCCAACCTAATCACAATCTCATCGAGATAGAACCCTACATTTAGCGCAACAAGATTTCTTTTGTTTGGCATGTCCTTATGTTGTCCCAATTCGTCGATATCTTCTCTGGAGGACAACGATTGTCACTCTCGAATCCTACGTCAATCACTTTGTTGATGTTGTTGTTGTGACTGCATGCCGTAACAATCAGTATGTAGATGTTGTCGATGCGGTTGCACGTGAGCGTTAATGTTTTCCTACACAACTAAACATGCCCTAATTTCTCGGAGATAAAGATCTATTGGTACCGTAGTATGCCTAATATATCTCTTGTGAGTGTAAAGTTATCTATGTGATTGTACCTAGCTTTACACTACACGGGAGATCAAAGAAATGCAACATTGTGTTGGCTTCACTATATGGGAGATCGAAGAAATGCAAGATCGTGTTGGCTTCACTATATGGGAGATCAAAGAAATGCAACATGTGTTGGCTTTCCGCAAACTTCAATTAGTTGTCTTTGCATCTATTGCAACCCCTATGTGATTTGCTTGATGCAAACATCCAATTATCTATTTGTTTTAATTGTGGTGAAGCCAGCGAGCCAGTGACTAAAGCTCATTGTTTATATGTTTGAGCATAACTCATGTTCATATGTAAATCGAGGATTCTGAAGCCTTGATGTCTCTATGCGTTAGCCTTGAGATGAATCTCTCTGTTTGAACACTTGGACTACTTGTTATAGCTTGTTTTAGCCTTGCATATCAAAACTTGGAGCTCAACTTAATAATCCACCATGGTACAAGTTTGTTTGAGTCTAGCTAAGTGCCTAAGGGGGTCAAATCTCCGACCCACCTTGAAGCCGCCCATAAGACATCTTTTCTTGCCCGTAAGCCACCGCACGCTCCTTCGCCTTGCTGATTGTTGTGCTGCCCGACACGGTAGGCGGCCCTAACACATGATTGTTGTGCTGATTGGTGATCCGACAAGACGTGGCCTCTTGTGGATAGTGGATCAAGGAGGCAGAGCTCGCCCCTTGTGGGTGGATTTTGGCAAGATACAAATTGTGCGACTCCTCTTGCACGCCTCCTCTTCCTATTGACCTCCATGGTCAATAGTGATCAATAGGGATGCAAGTGGGCTTGCCTCATTGAGAGATCTAACATTGATGAATTGGCAGCAATCCACCTTTAAGGGCATAAATGTTAATTAATGACCTACTTAAAAAAACTCGACCACAGGGGGGAACACCCCTAGACATTGCAATAAGAAGTTGTAGTAGAATTCAAATGCGGACCGGCAAAGGGAGACCCCAAACACACTGCTCTAACCAATACAACTCGAGAGAAGCTGGTACGACCTACCTCTCTCTCACGAGTAGAAAAGAGTTTTAATCCGTGCCGTGTGTTGTAGACAAATCCACATTTTCATGGTGTGACACAAAACAAATTGACGAGTGTGGTGTGTTGTATACCAAACCACACTTTTGAGAGTTCTAGCTACAAAATTCCCTATTTAGTCTACGACTATTGGGTATTGCTAACGATATGGCATATGCAGCTAAGAACACCTTGTTGCCTTCCTCTGTTGTATCCTTAGAAAAAATATTTCTATTTGGGTCCATTGAATCCATTAAGTCGTCTTTGCCATCATAGTTTGGATATTCGAGCTTATCGTAGTAATTAACGATGTCAACTTCTATAACAACTCAATTAGGGATGGATGAGGTTGTAAATGTGTCATATCGAGCCTTAGCTAATGCGGCCCAAAGTTGAAGCCCCTTTGCAATTGCCGCAAAGTGGTAGTTATTGTGCCAAAGTAAGCTTGTAGCGAGATACGTTGTGGTGTATTGCAATCAAAGGCTAGGATTATGACCTATGCTATGGAGATCATTGTGAGCACATTTGATGATACTGACGATGATCTTTGTGATGAAAGTAGGTCGCCCCATTTTGGTCAAGGGACCATCAATCTTTCTCCTAAGTCTCCATGCATCAAACAAGCCTAATGAATCTCTAGAGATAGCTATTTGTTCCTTTTGGACTTAAGCTAAGCTTTTTGTAGAACAATCATGGCCTTTATGCCATTATTCTCCAGTTCTACACTAGAGCCAATGACCACACTAGAGGCCATGTGGTTCACCGGCACTCTAGTGTGACCAAGCAGTAAAGGACCATGTAGACATTTGAAACACCCAGTACGGAAACTAATTAGGAAACTGGTTGTGCTTGAGTCTTTCTTCTGATTGAGTCTCCCATGTTACTTTATGACATCGAACCTTTTTTCCTCAAGGTTGCTCTATAATTATTGTTTGTAGACATTGGAAACATTAATCTATTTGTAAGATAAATCCTTTGGAGTTGTCATGGTCTGAGCCATGCAAGGTCCACAAGGCAACAATACTAGAGCCCCTTCAGCCGTTAAGTTCCTTTCCATTCAGGGGCGGATCTAACACCGGGTCAGCCGGGGCTCGAGCCCCCCCTACTGCCGCTGGAAGTATAGAGCCCCTCCTAAGCCCCCTACAGGTTTGTAATAATCATATAATCTTAGGGGGAGCTAAATGTAGAAAATGAGGTGGATGGATCTGATACTGTTACCTTTCTGGTCATAGTTCCACTTCCATCCTCTGTTTGCTCCCATATTAGTTAACAAGGGCAATTATGTCTCCTGCAAAGGAACTTAGATGCCTAGTTGCCTACTTTCCATTTCATGATTTTTACTAAAAAATAGTGTCACTTGAATAATATACATCTGAGTAGTTTATGGATTTGATTCATATAGTATATTGTGACATTATTTATCATTTTACAATACACCAGTGTGGTACACTTGATCATTTTCATTTTACAATACACCAGAATGGTACACTCGATTACTGGAATGACCCAGTGCTGAATGTTCTGTTCTAAGCAAAACACAATAAGCCATGGGAGTGGAACTAACAAGTACGCCCAAACACTTACTGTTATAGCTGAATCAAAATCAAGTGGGTAGTCGCTCAAAATAAGCTACAAACACTTACTGTTTACAGTTCCGGTTTTTTTAACTGTGCCAGTTAGGTTGTACAGAAAACTGTTATTTTCTTGATTGTCTATTTCCGTAAACAGACTTGGGGCTCTTGGTGGGTTTCAACTCTAGCCTACCCCAACTTGCTTGGGACTGAAAGGCTATGTTGTTGTTGTTGTTGTTGTTGTTGTCTATTTCCGTAAACACAAATGTATCTTGAAATTTTTAAACCTATTCATGCCTGATTTTTGCTGTTCTGCATTCTGGTTTTGGAAGGTCCCAAGCCTTGCAGTTATTTCCATTCTCATGGTATTTGCATGAGTTAGAATTTGGTGGGATCAAGTACCTCCTATGTGCTGCTTACCCATGGACGGGCCGGCATGCCACTTAATTTAGGCCACACAGATAGGTCCCACATTTCACTTTTTCTAATATGCAAGTTGCTGAGTGATGGATCCTTCTGCCTATTCCGTTTCTATTTTAATTTTATCAACATCAAAGGATACCATCCATTATTGTGGTGATTGAATCATATTCACATGTTAGAACGATGGCATGCTCATGTACTGTTATCACTCAGTGGTTCTAAGATAGCAATATTGTTTTTCCTTGTTTCAATATCAACATTAGTGCTGTTAGCCCTTAGACATGTGCTTTTGATGTAAAATTCCTGATCAAATTGTTACATCTCATTTGGGTCCTTAGGGAAACACAGCTCAGTTCTGTTGCACAGAAAGAACTTTAATAAGGTGTCATTGTGACATGATTGTTCAACCAGGTGTTCTAACATCAAAATTGTTGTAAAGGTGTCCATACACCGAATTTGGTCAATCAGGTCCTTATATTTATTTCTTGTACACAACCAGGCCTCATCAGATTAAAATCCCCACTGATTTTGTTCTAAAGAAGTTTGTGCCAGCCTTCGAACCTGGGCTGGTGATGGGGGGTTCATCGACCCCCAGACTTCAATGGTCTAACCATTGTAACTCTGGAGATTTGGCGGGCCTCATCAGATATACTTGCTTGAATTGGTGACGTGGAATTTGCCAATAAAATATTATTTAATTAAGGCGTTTTCTCTCGCTTTATATTGAGCTTGTAGACTGAGTCTATACACCGGCTTTCCCCTCTATATATACCCTATGCCCTCTCTCCTTGATAGAAAGAAAACCTAAGAATTACACAGAACCCCTAACTATTCTGCCCTCTCCTCCCCTGCTCCTAATCAGCGCCGCAATCCTGCTTCGGTCAACAGGGAAGTTGTAGATCTGCAAATCGGTTCATCTTGAGGTATAGATCTAAGCATAATTTTGTTTTCTAATCAGATCTGGGGTGTGAGCATAGTCACCAGAAACGGGATCGATCTGTGTTCGTCGTCCTAGGAATATCGCCCCCGTTCTGGGAACGCAGGAACAATCTCGTCCCTGCCTTCACAAGTAGGGCACTGCGTTTCTTGATCCCAGTTACTCAGCCCCATCGACCTGGGGACACTGTGATTATGGGCGAGGGTGGGGAACAAGGGCGCTGTAGTTTGCGATGCGCATTTTAGGGTTAAAACTAAATTCAGAGTATCTGTGTGAGGTGTTTAAACTTGCATCATATCACCGGTATTACAGCATTACTAAGATTTTGTCAACTTGAGAGAGCTTTCCGTGGATCTGATCCATGTAAAAAGTTCAATTAGTTGCCTTATCTGCTTGTTTTAGTGGGTAAATCTTGCCAACAGTGGGGGTTCTGTAATGGGATGAGTCAGATTTTGCAAGTGTAAAGAGCGTTTCCAGAAGACAACCTATTTATAGTGGCCTATCTGCAAATCCAACACCAATCCCCCACAGTTAGTGATGATTTGCAGCCTAGTGGCGACGACAACCATATCAGCATCACTGTTAGTTGCTAACTTAAAGGCTTGGTTGACGGTTGACACAAATAACTTGGTACTGGAATGTAATGGATAGTTTCTTCAAGTTCAGAGACACGACCTTTGTTTTCCTAATATTTAACTATAGTGCACATCTTGTCCCTATTTTTTTATTGTTCAAGTGTCTAGACAGAAAAATTTAAACAAATTAATATCCAGAATTGGAAGTCTTGCATTCACTACAGTAGCTTTTATCATCATCATTATTATTATGGAGCAGAAGGGCGGGCCTGGTGCAAGCGGTAGAGTCTTACCGCCTGTGACCGGAAGGTCCCGGGTTCGAGTCGCGGTCTCCTCGCATTGCACAGGCGAGGGTAAGGCTTGCCACTAACACCCTTCCCCAGACCCCGCACAGAGCGGGAGCTCTCTGCACTGGGTACGCCCTTTTTTTTTATTATTATTATGGAGCACTCCTTGTCATTGCCATGCTAGCTGTTTTTTCTTGTCAGTCCGGTTTGTGCTATGATCATCATTTACTTGAAACATCCATTCAAAGAAGGCACTTTTGATTTCCTGATATTCCATTTGCTATCTCTGGATGTAACTTGTTTAAACTTTAGGTCCTCTTTCTTACCAAACTAGCAATTATGTTCTACAAGCTGGAATGTCTTTGGTTACTCTGACAGTAACAATGCTCGTGAACTCGGTAGAAGCTTTCTGCTAAGTTCTAGCCTAATCATACAGACACTATTATCATAAGGTGGTTAATATGTTCTTGTGACTTCTGCAGGCAAAATATCTCCGATGGACCTCAGTTGACAGTTGCCAACTTGCCACATTTTGAGGGGGTTCACTTGCAGAATACTACTCTTTATGGTAAGTATAACAGATCAATCATTTACTTTTATTTGATGCAAGTGAGATTTGTTGTTTGTTAGCTTTTTAGACAGCTATATCTATCTCTGTTTATTAAAGAGGCTTTTAGACAGGGATTTGTAGTGCTAACTCTCAAGCTTAAATCCTTTTAGTGAGTATGTTCAGCGCCTAGCCATTGTGTGCCCACTTCTGTATGGTTTCTGGCTTCCAAAAACATTTGGCGTCTTACTAACTTTTTAAGTGAACTGCATGGTGTTCAGTTGCATATATTATAAACATATGGTTTCAAGTGTGAATATTGGTGCAACTTGTACTAATTATTATACATTGTTGTTGTTGTAGATGGAATGCAGTTTATGCCAGCATTTGATCTTGCCCAGTGTCTTGGCATGAGACAAAATTTTACTTCCATGGACCGAGATTTAAATGCTGATGGAAACGTACCGCAAAGGTCAGTTAATTTACGCCGAAGAAGAGATCTTCCACAAACATCAACATTACCCAAGGTTGCTGAGAACCATGAGTTAGGAAGTGCTGGCATTTCTATGGATCCATCATTTTTTAACAACGCAATCGAACAGAGTCCTAGTGAAAACAGAAGTTCCTTAAAGCCTCCAAAATTTCTTATGGAGAACAGTAATCATCAGCCACATCACCATACAGTGAGTATCTTGCTTTGTCCATTTCAGATTCTGCTTCACCATTCAATGCACATTTTATATGTCACTGTTATTTGACAGTACAATTTTTTTTGAGTCCCAGAGTTAAGTGTATTTTCTTTTGATACTGATTTGAACTACATGCATTTGTTGTGGTGAAACTCTAGGTTGCCCTACCTGTTCAATGTAGTGATTTTTTCATTACCAGCTTGGGAGAAATTGATAATCGGACAAGTTACCATAATTCCTACCAGATATGGCCGGTTGGGTTTACATCCTACTGGCATGATAGAGTTACTGGTTCACTGTTTGAGTGTGAAGTGATTGATGGAGGAAATTTTGGACCTTTGTTTAAGATGAGAAGGTTACCATGTTCAGCATTCCAACTTCCGGATGCATCAACCACAGTGTGCCCAAATGTTGTTAGAAAGGCTGATACAATAGAAACAAGGGAAGGTAGTGGTTCGATTGAAGATACTACTAATGATGCTGATGATAATATTTCTATGCTCTTATCAGATTTCTCTGAGACGAATCAAGATTTCTTATCATGTCTCGGTAATGATATGGAGGGTAAAGAGACTTTAGGGTGCACTAATGTACAAACTTCGAATATGACAGTGCCAGCTGTACTGTCAGATCCTGGGTCTTTCAGTTGGGCACCGACTATTGAAGCAAATATGTATGACAAAATTGGTGACTTCAGTTATGAAGGAACATCACCTTCCTCAGTCTGGAGGATGGTTTGTTGTGCTATGATGGAAGCTTGTGAAAAAATGTACAAGGAGCATGGCCATTTGGTATTATTCTGCACTCACAGTAGTGAAAATTCTTCATTTGACTATGAAAGTGGACGTCAGCGCACGGATAGTCCTTTCGATCTATTGGCTAAGTTTTGCTCATCAAATGGACCTAAGGTACCACGGTTTATAGAAAAGGAGAATGATGTGGAATCAACTTGTGCATTACTTAAAGAATGGTTGTATCCGGACAGAATCGGGTTTGATATGGAATTTGTTCAAGAATTTGTGGAATCTCTTCCTAAATCCAGGGCTTGTCCAAACTATCAGTTCTTGTGTAACAGGACTGGAATTAACTCTTCGCTGACGATTGCATGTGGCACACTGATAGCTGTTAATAAAAATAGTCCGTTGCATGGGGATGTCATGTCATACGGTAGACATGGATCTGTAGTGAGTGGGCCACAGGATCATGCTCAGCCTAGCTCTTTTAGCATCCGTGAGCTTCCTCCGGGAAATCCTATTAGCCGCAAGCTTCCACCAGAATTGGCAGGGGATGTTTTCCAGGTAGTTTTGGTTCCTGTTTCTTTCACTTGTTCCACTGTTTAAGGAAACACCTTTTTATTTGTTGATTTCTTGGTTCTAATTCTTGCAACTGGGTTGTCTGCACTTGCAGATATTCGAGTTTCTTGGACGATTTGCTGAAATCATCGGCCTGAAAGAACTTCCTTCAATTGAGCAAGTAGAAGATGAACTCATTGACCCATGGCCGATTCACGTGAATCAAAATGACAACCAAAACTACAGAGATCACACTCCACCAATGGATTCACCTGCTAATGTCTCTACATCGTATTCGAATGGTGAATCAGGTATAACTATTGAAGAAATGGTATCTGTGTCTATTCCAGTTGAAACTTCTTCATCACGAGAAGCTGCTCAAAATAAGTTGGCTGCCCAGACACTTGGGAGATGTAGTGGTTTAGTGCTGCCTGAGATCCACCTTGCACTCTTGAAGATTCTTTTCACCGAACTTGTATCTAGAGTTGCAATTTTTGTGGATCCAAAAATTGATTTAAAGGAATCCAAATCCAGACGAGGAAGAAAAAGGGACACTGATACTCTGACAAGAGAGTTAAAGATTGATATGCTGACTGCTAACAACTTGACTTGGCCAGAGTTGGCTAGAAGATATATTTTAGCTGTTTCTTCCATGAGTGGCTGCATGGATTTATCTGATATTTCTAGTCGAGAAGGAGTGAAATTGTTCCGCTGCCTACAAGGTGATGGTGGTATCCTGTGTGGAGCTCTACCTGGGGTTGTTGGCATGGAGAAGGATGCATCGGTGAGGAGTTTTCTTCTTGTTAGCTTTACTTGCACTTCTGATTTATTTAGATATGTAATTTGTCCAATTTGTCCTGTCTCTGTCTTCAAATTTAGACAGTTTCAGTGAGTGTAGTTTTCTTGCTTTGGTCATCTTTTCATCCATTTATGTTGAACTTCTTTGTTCTATGTATCAATTTCTATAATCAATACTTCAGCAGGGAGGCTGAATTCTATTGTATATGTAATATGTCATAGATTACACAATCTGACACGTGGGAATAGTGAGCCTTCGTAGAGGGAAATAAGTATTAAAGAAAAGCTAATTTAATCTTTCTAGCCATGCCAGCATCGGTAACTATTTATTTTCCGAATTATACTAGCGTATTGTTCATTACATGTGTTTTTCATTATTTGTTCTATACTGCTGCTGGGGAAGATTTCGCTGGAAAAGAAGCTAGTTCTTGTCCAGCTATGTCATATATTTTTATTTTTGATATCATATATCGTAATGGGTGCTGTGTTGCTTTGTGCTATGGTATCTATCACTCTTTGTTTATAATCCATCTCCCACAATTATGCATAGAAAAAAAATACTATGATTATCTACTTAGGAGGTAATTGTAAAATTTCTAGTTTGACAGCTATATGTGCATATCATTAGCAATAATCTTCTTGTATTTCAGCTGCTTGCAGAGGCTGAAACTTTGATATGCAATTCTTCAGCAAATGAAGGGAATAAGGTCTTTATGATGGATTACCAGGATGCTGATATTGTAGATTCTCCAGAGGAGCCTGCTAGTGACACTACATTACCAGATTGGGTGAAATCACTGGAGGCTGTGAGAAAATTGCCAACTAATGTGGGAACAAGAATAAGAAAGTGCGTTTATGAAGCTTTGGACAGAAAACCTCCAGAATGGGCAAGGAAAATTTTGGAGCATTCAATCAGTAAAGAGGTCTACAAGGGTAATGCATCTGGACCAACCAAGGTTTGTAAAGTTCCTGCTGCTACTAAGTGAGAAGAAAATTTCTTTTGTGTACTTCCTTACATTCTGCATGTGTTTACTCAAAGTAGTGAACCTTACTACATGTTTGTTCTTTTTAGTATGTCATTATATGCTATGAACTATTGGTACATCAAAGAGGTTGGTCACGTAGGCTTCGGATAGCCCTAGATATTATTTGTTTCTTAAGTGGAATATTGAGCAACCAATTTTGTTGGAATTTTATCTGGTTAGCTGGCCAAGGTTTACTACCTTGTAGAGACGCCTGTTCCCACTCAGGTGCTCTTCTAACATGCTTTTGCTTCTGTAGCTTATCTGATTAGGAAATTTGTTGTAGAAATTTAATCTGAACTTACTGCCGTCAGCACATTCTGATGAAATGTGACATAGTTGCAAGAAGAGGAATGGCACCAGGTTGGAAGGCCATTATACACGCATTCAAACTAAGCTAAAAACAATACATTTAGATTTGTCACAAAAGTTAATGAGAGGGAGGGACAAGAAATGAACTCAACTTTGGGAAAATTATGACTACGAGATTATTGGAAAATCTACTAAAAGGCATGTTTATTTTTCAGAAAGCTGTCTTATCCGTCTTGACAGAGGCCTGTCGTACAAAAGTGCCCCAGAATACAGAAAAACCAAGAAAGGAAAGAAATATTATCTCCATCTCAGAGGCTATCTTGAAAAGGTGCCGTATTGCCCTGCGGCGTGCTATTTCCTCTGATGAATCAAAGCAGTTTGCTAATTTGCTTGGAACAACACTAACAAATTCCAATGAGAATGAGGATGAGGGCATCCTTGGATTTCCTGGTATGGTATCTCGCCCTTTGGACTTCCGCACAATTGATATAAGGTTGGCTAAGGGAGCTTATCGCGGATCTTGGGAGGCTTTTCTTGATGATGTACAAGAAGTATGTTTTCTTTGACACCTTGTTCTGTATTATTCAGTGTTGATGCATGCTATATTTTTCTTGTAATGTGCCTTAGAGGAATCTCCTTGCACTTTTATGATAGCTTGAAATGATGTGTTATTTGGTACTGTCCTCTTCTGCCATTTTCCATGAAAAATAGATAGTTGTGTTACAGTACCACTTCCACTTGTAACCTTTTGACTAACAGTTTCTTTGATTTAGGTATTTTATCATTAATTTCATGACAGTTTACTGCTATTGCAGTATGCCTTTCTGGTCTTTAATAGTTTCATGACAGTTTACTGCTATTGCAGTACGCCTTTCTGGTCTTTAATAGGGGTCTAGAGCCTGGTTTTCATAGCCAAAAATTAGTCATTATGCCTGCTTTAGCCCATGGATTGCCGCATGTATTATGACTTAATTGTGAAAGAACCCTAGTGTTGTGTTAAGTTTAATTCAGTTATGATCGCAATTTACTTATCAATCTTGCTATTTATTTCAGTAATGCAGTGATACCGATATCCATGCGCCACTTTTATTTATTTGTATTGAAATGTGATGGCTTATTGTTCACACATCTTATGATCCATTCTTTCCTCTTTTTTGAGAAAATATTTTTAAACTATTATTATGTTAACTCATGAAGAGAGATTATTTTTTTGTTCTTTATAAGAATAGGAATAGCCCATATCTTCATGACACATGACTCCGTTTTTCTCTCACACATCATTAGTTCTGTAGACTGAGCTTTACTATGCAGTATATGCTGATGAGGTTGTCTAAGGTGGAGCCAAACTATCCAGCAAAGAAGCTGAGTCTAGAATAATGTATTTAGTTTAGTCTTGAAACTCTATTATTCTAATTCATGTGCTCAAAATATGAGCTCAGTTCAAGATATGCAACCAAAGAGAGATTGTATTTTTTGGAGCGCCTTTGCTTATATCTGTGTCTAACTGAGCAATGGAAAAAATTGTTAAATATATTTATTTATGTGGTATTTTAAAGAGCTGAGCAATAATTTGGTCAGTAGAGCCTTGAGCTGAGAAGCCCCTCCCTAAAGGATTTGGTATTCCCCTCGCTCAAGCTTTAAGTTCAAGGGGATGTGCCCCCTCCCCCCCCCCCAAATGTGTTTTGTTTTGGTCGATGTCTTTCGCCACTTCTACTTCAACTCTGCAAGAAATTCCATGGTCAAATTCAGATTATGGTGCCTTTGTGTTTACCTGCAGGTAATCCGTAATCTGCAAACTGCATTTGCTGATCGACCTGAAGTGGTAGTCATGGTTGCTGCACTGTCTGAGAGTTTTGAGTCATTGTATAAGGCAGAGGTTTGTTATTCCTATCTGTCCCTGTACGATCTTGCCTTTTATGTTCAGGGATGTGTGATTTTAGCTTACTATATTCATAAGAACCTTCCATTATGGTATTGTTAATGTGTCTTAAAGCTTGGTTTTCCAATAACTACTAGTTCATCTCTCTTAGTTCTCTGAAGTGATTGCAAATTGTTAACAAACTCCAGAGAGTTCCTTTTGTTCTGGAAAATTCTATTTTAGCACTCGCACTTGTAAATAGACTAGAGAGATTACACTAATGCCCTTTGACTATTATACCTTAACAAATCTATGATTCCCAGTGGTAATGTTTAGATACCAGCTTTATACATTGGCCTTACTGTGAAAATTTCTGTTTATTAAGTAGTATGATCATGATTTTTTTTACTGAACGTTCCTCTACATCGTTTACTTGGTTGGTGCAGGTACAAGACCTTGTTGAGAAATTTGACAAATATCTAAGCAATGAAAATGGTAACTCAGAAATCCACCAGGAGCTACAAGATGCTCTCACAGCAGCAAACAATAAGCTACCCAAAGCACCATGGGAGGATGGTGTCTGCAAAGTCTGTGGAATCGATCGAGATGACGAGAGCGTCCTTCTATGTGATACTTGTGACTCTGAATACCACACTTATTGCCTGAACCCGCCACTGGCACGCATACCGCTTGGAAACTGGTATTGCCCGTCATGTACTGCCCAAACTCATGTTTCAGTGCAAGAACAAAAGAAGTGCCTTGGGGAGGAAGCTCATGTTTTTATTGAGAAACTCAACAAGTTAGCTGTTGCGATGGATGAGAAAGAGTACTGGGAGCTTAGCGTAGCTGAGGTCTGTCTCATCTCTTTATCTTTGAATTGAAGTGAAGTTATCGGCTCGTCACTCTTTGAATGCTTTTTATGTATTTTGTCTAACGTTTACTTAAAAGCTTTAGTGTTCCTTCATCCTAGATAAAGGAAGTGGGTGAACACGCAAATATATCCTCTTAAAGTTATTTTAAGTGCTTAAGATTTTGCATTTGTGAGATCATATGGGCACTCAAGCTTCAGGGCTTAAACTTATCAGAACTCATCCTCTAGCAGAACACTTTTTTTTTCTTTTGTTGATATCTTCCAAGTCTTTTTCCCCAATCAATAATTAGGGATGCTTTCATCAGTTCATGGATGTGCTCCGCACTATATTTGTACTGTACTATTAAGACCCACTCTTTTTTATACAGCGCATTTTGACTGGTCACATAGATTTAGGAAATCACAGTTATGGAAGATGTTAGTTTGTGTTGTCAGCATGTTTAAATTCTTAGGAAAGAATCTAATAAGGACCGGTATAGAGGAAAAAGCCATAAACATAATCTACATGCAAGCTTTGTAATCTGCAACAAGATTACAAAACAAATAGGCCTTTGATCAGCGGGGGTTGTATTACCATGAACACTATTTGTCATCCTATTTTCTATAGCAGATAAGTGACAACCTTCTGATGTGTTATTTTGATCTTCAATTGCAGAGAATATATTTGCTGAAATTTCTATGTGACGAATTGCACAACACAGCTCTCATCAGGGAACATCTAGATCAGTGTTCAGACAAGTCAAATGATCTCCAGCAGAAATTACGTCATCTGAATTATGAACTGAAAGAGTTGAAGTATCGGGTAGAAATAAAAACTCAATATGCTGCACAAAGTAGATGGATGAAAAATGACCAAATAGGCAATAGTTCAGGACTTGTGGAGAATCAGCAGCGTGCTATGCCCACAGCCTCAGAGCATCTTGAAGAGGCTGAACAGGTTAATGTTGGAGTTAACCTCAGCAACCCTGCTGAAGGGGTTCCTGCTGGGCTATTGAATGTGGGTAAACCTTGCAGTACTGACAATGGCATATCCAGCACATCTGTTACTGAAGGAAGTAAATCTTTGGGACTTTCAAAACAACCATCAGAGATAGTTACTGACCGAACCGATCGGGACTCTATTGGTGAAGGATCCAAAAGTTGTGAGAAATCATTAGGTGGCAAAAGTGGTACTTGTGATAACTTGAATGTGGGAGAGGCTCATTCTGCTACAGTTATCAATGCACCAATTGGAGATTTGCCTGATGAAAATGCTAGGGCATCGTCCCAAGACAATATTGAAACATCGACATCTAAATCGGTTGACCATGATGCTGATAACAACGAATCAAATAATTTATTGGAGAGGATTTCACAGTTGCAGGATTCAATTAGCACAGTAGAATCACAGCTGAGTATGGCATTCTTGAGAAGAGAGTGCCTTGGTAGGGATTCTGTTGGTCGATTGTACTGGGTTATAGGAAGACCTAGTAAGTGTCCTCGTCTTGTTGCAGATGGAAGCATGCTGATACCCAAAGACAGAGACATTAGCATGGTTACAAGCCATTCTCAGTCAACATTTGATAGAGGTTGGAATTCGGCATCGCTTATTATGTATGAATCTGATGAAGAAATCAAGTGTCTTGTTGACTGGCTAAGAGACATTGATCCTAGGGAGAAGGACCTGAAAGACTCTATCTTGCACTGGCAAAAGTCTCTTTATCACCAGGCTAGTTTTCCCATCACTGATCCTCCAGTGTCCAAGTCTTCAAAGAGTGAACCACCTATGGAACTTCCAAACACCAAGGCTTTTATAGTTTTGGAGCAAAAGTATGGTCTGCAATTGGATCAGGACACTAGTGAGCTATCCAAAAAGAGAGGAAGGAAGTCAAAGTCGGGTTCTGAAGAAAGAGTATATCGCTGTGACTGTTTAGAGCCTCTATGGCCTTCTCGACACCATTGCTTAAATTGTCATGAAACTTATCTCACATTGATGGAATATGAAGGGCATAATGGTGGAAAATGCAACAGCAGTAACGACTTTCCTAGTGAAAGTAAAGAAAATGATGAGCCAAAACTGAAGGGTACCAAGACTGATATAAAGAAAAAAGATCCTGTAGATCATAATTGTTCCATCAAACCATCTAACAGTGGAAAATTGGAGTCATGCCCTTATGACTTTGAAGAAATTTGTAGAAAATTTATCACAAATGATTCAAACAAGGAGACGGTGAAGGAGATTGGGCTACTTGGATCAAATGGAATCCCATCTTTTGTGCCTTCACCTGCATATTTCCTTGACCCGCCAGCTCTGCTAAATGAAAATAAAAGAAATGATGATAAACTAAATGATTGGACTTCCTCATTGGAGGAATGCCAAGCTATGTCTGTCAAAATGTCTGGGCAAGAGGGATCCCAAGTTGGTCAAGATTTTTCTGGCAATGCAGGTGATGGGCAGATGCCAAAATCTAAGAAGCCTGTTAGGGATAGTACTTCAGCCAAGGAAGCACCTTCAACAGACAAACCAACAAGATTGCTAACTGTTAATGGGGGCTTGGTTCCAGAGTCATCACTGATGCCTGTGATAGGCAGGAATTTTCATAT
This sequence comes from Miscanthus lutarioriparius, assembly GCA_904845875.1. Taxonomy (NCBI): domain Eukaryota; kingdom Viridiplantae; phylum Streptophyta; class Magnoliopsida; order Poales; family Poaceae; genus Miscanthus; species Miscanthus lutarioriparius. The sequence continues at coordinate 136,036,588 of CAJGYO010000007.1, read as the reverse complement.
CCTGAAGCAGCTAAAGATAAACTTGCTTGATGTAGAAGCAGCTTTGCCTGAGGAAGCATTCAGAGCCTCCAAGTCTCAGCAAATAAGAAGACGTTCATGGCGTGCTTTTGTGAAGGATGCAGAATTAATATCATATGTACGTCACCCTATTTGTGTATTTCCAATTTACTGAATTTTTTTTAGAATAGTAATATTTGCATTTTCAGTGAGTTTCCAGGCACCATTTTTAGTTCCTAACAAATCTCATTACTTTCCTAAGCAGATAATCTCTTACAATTTTTTTTTCTTATTCCTAATTTATGACTTATTGCTCCTAATCTAAACTCCCATGCTACCTTGCATTTGAAATTTTGAATTTTAGGTTAGCTGCCCTCTATGTTTGACTTAAAATGACTAGTGCATGATCTGTAGTCTCCAAACTGAGAAATAAGGCAGATAACGAATCCTAGAATTTAAGATGTAATTAGCAAATTGGCAGTGTGACAGATCCAAGTGGTAGTGGGACCTAATCTGTAATCCTGTCTGTTCCTTCTAACTCAAGTCTGGGAAATTGCAGTTTTAGTTATGCTAGAAGCCTAGAGATAATTGTAGTATGATTCAGTTACTGATTAATCATGACTGTGCCTCTTTTAGGTGGTATTGGCAATCAACTTCTTGCAGAGCATGATAAAAGCCGAATTCCTGAAGAAAGATTGGTGGTACTGGTCCTCCTTCACTGCAGCTATCAAGACAACAACCGTATCATCGCTTGCGCTCAGGATCTACACCCTTGACGACTGCATCATGTACACAAAGGATCCTGCTCCAAACCCCGAGCCAGCTGACAATGCGAGGTCTGGAAACAAGGGGAAGAGGAAGAAAGACGCAGATTCATGAGCATCGTAATGACAGTGCTCCTGGCTATCTCTGTAGATTCTATCTACATTTAGAAGCTTCTCAGTTCTCCGGCAGCATAACAACGCAGTCAGGTAGATTGGAGATATAGATGATAGTGATACAGGTCACAACCTATGTGTGGCCTCTTACTGTAGATTCCGGTGTCCCAGCAAGGGTGCAGCCATGTTTTACCCGTTTCAGTCTTGTCCTACTTACCGGCCTACCATTGCGCGACTTCTGTTGTTGCTAAGGCTTAATCTCCGTAAATTCTGTTCGAGGGATGGCACCGGCAAGTGCTGGTGTTTAAACTGTTGCCTGATGGGTTGGTCTGTTCTAGGGGATTAGATGAGGTATATAGGTCGGTAGGATTTACCCCATTTCTACCCTGCTTCATTTTATTTTAGTGGCGGCAGTGGGTAGTCGTAGTTCATGTTTTTTTTGGTGCTGGGCATTGTTTGTGGATGTCCCCTGCAGCATCTGACTGCGCTAGGGAATTGATACATGACGAGTGTAATATTTTTTTTTTGACATAGAAGTTGTAACTAAACCGAAACTAATAATGATGAATGAAAATGAATCCCTATTCCTTTCCCCGTTTCTTCATGTCGTAAGAGTTTGTTGGTCGTATCTGCCATTCAACTTGGATGGGCGGAAAGGTTGGGTTGAACAGCCTCCCCATCTCCGCTAGGTCATTCGCCGCCATGTTTGTTGGTTTTGATCTGGGAACTGGGAGAAGATCAACAGAGTGAGGAAGATAAGTAGGGGAATGCTTTGTGTACATCGGAAACGACGGAGCAGGTGACGGTCAGGGCTGTGCGAGGCATTCTGGGGCGAGTACGACGGCGACGACCGCCTCTTGCCAAGAGATGTGGTCTTTCTTTCTTTGATTATTTCTGTACAAAGCCCCTAGTGTACAAGTACAAGAGAGGAAAACGACAACTTCCATCGCATGCGCAAGCAAGGTGGGACGGTTTTTTGTGCATGGGAACTCTTTTATCCTTTGAACTACCTGAATGTAGGAAATTTTCATGTTTGCGATATTTTTCTTTTGAAAATAAACGATTCCGGACAATTATAAAAGTTGATTTATTCTGTGACTGAGGGATGAAAACAGCTACTGATTAAGCATGACAATTGGGAAATGGAGCATAAAGAAACGTACAGACCAAAGGCCCTGTTGTACATATATGTGTCACTACACATGTATAATGTCCACTGAATCTCAATTATTAGCACATCAGAAAAGCTCTCGAGTCTCGACACACATTCGGGAAATAGAACACAACACACCATACAAGATGGAGTATTTGGGTCTGATTGGGCAGTTGCTTGTCTGATCTTGATAGTGGAGCACTGACTGCATCAACGGGAGGCTCTGCTTTTCATGGATTCAAGCACCGGAAGCACTTCAGTTGCCAAGTCCGGGCGATCTTTCCGTTTGTCATTGCTGCATTGTAGACCTAGACGCATCATTTCCACAGCGTCTGGTTTTGACCTGTCATCCAACTCCAGTCTAGAATCCACGAGCTGTTCACTGAGATTGTGTTCTTCTACATCATATCTTAGATTCTCTGGATCTCTCGCTGTGACTAACTGCAGCAGTATGATACCCAAAGCGTGCACATCTGATTGAGGGGTCAGTCTTCTTGTTCGGATGAACTCCGGGTCCATATAGTACCTGCTACCACTCCCAAATTCAGTAGTGTGGCCAGGTGTTGCTGTATCACTTTTATAATTTAAGAGACGGGCGATCCCAAAGTCGATGAGCTTGCATACGTTGTTTGCATCGAAAAGTATGTTGAATGGTTTAAGATCACCATGAGCAATTGGCTTAGGTTTGGCACTATGGAGGAACTCAAGAGCGGTGCAGATGCTCATGGCTGCTTCGATTCTTTCTTCCCATGAGAAGGATTCTCCATTGAGACGATCTAAAAAGGGTGCCGTTGGGTAAAAATTCATAAATTAGGGCGAGTCTCTTACTGCATATTCCAATTAGTGTGACCAGGTTTTCATGTCGGGTGCTTCTCAGGATCTCAACCTGCACTTTTCGGATCAGTGTTAACAACAGGATTCAAGAACACAAGCTTGCTATTTACATTGGATAAATCTATGTGGTTTGTCGGAAGCGCCTTGTTAGAGTAACTCCAAGACACTATTTATATCCTTCCTAATTGTTAGGAATAGAGATTTTGGTGAAAAAATACCATCCAACAGCTTTTTTAATTGGTTATCAAATATAGTAATCTTATATTCCGGATCTCACTCGCCAAAGATAGAAAATAAGAATGGCCCTCGTGCAAATAAGATAAAGAAAAACTATTGAAGAGTCGAAAGATATAGAAAACAATTTTTATGCAAATGACTCTCTGTATGATGATTTAGAGAGTAATATTTAGAAAAACTCTTAGAGTGCTCTTAAAGGGTGTAGTACATGCTTGGAGAACAAGAGCATGTTAGAAGCACTTGAGAAAAATATACTCCCTCCATCCCTAATTAAACCAACACCGAATTTGTAGAAAAAAACATCAATAGTTTTTCAAATCAACTAGCAAACTATGAAAATATATTTTATGGTGTGTCTAATGATACTAATTTGATGTTATAAGTATTTGTACTCTTTTCTACAAATTCAATAGACATAAAAAATATCAACTTAGGATAGCTTTAGAAATTGATTTATTTGGGGACGAGGGAGTACTATACTAAGCAAAAAAAAAGAGTACACTTCTATTTCAAATTATAAGTCGCTTTGGTTTATCTAAGCACTATATATGTCGATATATAGCAAAAGAAAAAACAAAAACGACTTATAATTTGAACTTGAGGGAGGAACACATAGCCAGTGAACGAGTTCTTCTAAGAATACGATTGAATCACCTTAATAAACTGTATACGTAATCATTATTTTAGTAAAACGTAGTAAGTCTGTTAGGTTCTTCAGATGATATTTATACGTAATATAAGATAGCATTACTTAGGAGTATTTATTATTTTACTTACCTCTTGGTTGAACTCCCGCTTTCCTTGCCTACTTCCATAATTGTTAATCTTTACAGCAACAATTGTGTTTCGAATTTCTGCCTTGTACACACTGCCATATCCGCCCGTGCCCAGATGCGTCCCATTATCAACTGCGTCATCTACCTCTGATGGATTGAAGTCGGTGAACATTGCTCTAAGCTGCAGGCATTAAACAAAAATTGCATGAAGAGAGTTTTCGATTAGTTTTTTCTAATAATCGCGCTGGGATGAGAGATCATATGGCAAAAATACACTTGGAATTATTTGGGGACAAATCCACGTCATAAAGTGCGTGAGCACAATGTGACTAAACTTTTCCGCATTTCGGAATCATTCAACAGCTACATTGTTTAGTCTTTTAGTTGATTTATAAAAATAGTACCTGTATAAAACATAAAAGTTTATTCGCGTGGATAGTTTAGTAGTAATAATTGCAAGCACCTTTATGAGCAGATGTAGCGTTGGGTTTTGAGGTTCTGGGTTCTAGCAAAGAAAGAGAAGATAAGCTGGGTGGGTACAATACAATGCAGGGTAGTGTTAACTAGCACGTGCTACCAACTGCTGCATGAGCTTGCTCCTCGAACTTGTCCTGAGTTCCCTCATCCAGGTCTTAGTATTTTCAAATTGCACATTTAGCTCTCTAGAGCTAAGTGTCATAAGTTCTCATCCAGATCCCGGTACTTTTAAATTGTGCATTTAGCTCCCTAAACTTATCCCAAGTTCTCATATATGTCCTGATAATTTTAAATTGCACACTCTGGTGCCTAAAGTTGTATTGTTCTACCATTACGGTACATCCTCACCTTCGCCAAACCGCACATGCCCGCCTTACCCACCTAGCCACGCAGCGCTGCACCATTCTCGACCTCCTACCCCGCGGTTGTCTATGTTACATCATCAGTGTGTTGCCACAGCCATGTTGCCACACTAGCCCATGTCATGCCCGCCGCACCGCCATGCCACGTGCTGCACTTACCCTACTGCACTACAGCGATGGCCCTATCATTGTCGAGGGAGGTGAGGAAGGCTGGGAGTGTGGGAACTAAGTGTGAAGAGATGGTGAGTATGAGCATGAGCTCCTGCTCGACGAGGGACCAGAAGGAGTGCAGTGGTGGCTGTAGTGGTGTTAAATGCGATTGCTGCGAGGCAAGGGCCGATGCTACGGTGAGGTGGAGCAGGAGCGAGTCAAGCAGAATCGAGGAGGGCCATAGCGGTGAATGCTTGGCTAGGACATGTGGTAGGGCAAACACGGCAAGAACGGTCAAGCGACGAAGAAGGTCCTAGGAAGCTAGTTCTCCACATGCAACCAAGTGTGTGGGGAGGGAATGGACCGGAACGGTACAATAATACAATTTTAGGGAGTTGGACGTGTATTTTTGAAGTACTAGGACGAGAATTTAGGACAAGTTTAGGGAACTAAATGCGTAATTCGAGACTTGGATGAGAACTTGAGATAAGCTTATGGAGCTAAACGAGCAATTTAAAAGTACCAGGACCTAGATGAGAACTCGAAACAAGTTTAGGGTGCTGAATATGCAATTTGAAAGTACTGGGACCTAAATGAGAACTCGGGACAAATTCGAGGACCGCCAGCGAAATTTACTCATCTTTTCGTACTTCAGAGCTTCTAGTTGAGCAAGGTTGAGAGAAAGAACTCGGCTTGCTGAGCAATACTTTGGAGTGTTTTGTGTCACGGAAGTTCACAGGTGAAGTGTCTAGCTTTAGAAAATTCAAGAGTATACACTGTAGCTACTCTGATAAGCCTGTGCTGAACTGAACAACACGTCCTCCACCCTGGTGGTTGGGGGTGTGTGGTGGGGTTGCAGAGAGTGTGCAGTATGTATAGCTAATACATTGTGCATGATTTTTCGCTGCAATAGTAGCGTGATCAGCACCACTCCATTGTTGCAGCCTCACCACTTTGTCTTCCCTGTGGCACCACCGCCTTAGACATCCTGGTCTCTTCGCCCTTGCAACTCTTCAGCACATGTCGGCCATCACTTGCAATAGAAGCTCATGTTCCTTGTGTCATGCCTGAGTGCCTGTCAGCTTGGAAAGCATATGCTACTACCATTTAGTAGTCCCACTTTTGTTACTTCTGCACCCTTGATACATCTTTAGTTCTTAGCACTTTCGGTTATCAATACTATCTTGTGTTTCCTGATGATTACAATCACTTCTGCTAGCCGATCCGGATCCCTTTAAGCCACAAATCTGACGTGCACCACCATATTGTTGATTTTACTGCCTATGCTCACACTCAGTTCCGTGGCATTGCTTTACGTCTTTCGTGCCTATACACTTCGCCGCAAAACAGCAAGGCAAAGTGCATGTTTCGTAGTTCATACCATCGACAACATTATCTGCACACTTGTAATCCACGTGTCCATGCCTCTGCCCTATTGGGCTGAAGCTTTGGACGCTACCACATACTTCCTCTGTGCCTAAATATTAGTTGTTTTTGTTTTTGAGAAACAACTTTGGTTAAATATATATTAAAAATATTAATATTTATAGTATATAATTAGTATTATTGAAAAGATTTTGAATCTAGTTTTTTTAATAAATTTATTTGGAGATACAAATGTTGCATGTATTTTCTACAAATCGAGTTAAACTTGCGGCATGCACATCAACGGCAATAATTATTTAGGGACGGATGAAGTATGTGCTAAACCGTTTACTGTCCTCCTCCATTCATTGTTATCACGTCTCCGGTCTCCTACCACTCCCGCTCCAGAAGTTCTTAGATTACTCCCAACCTTCCCACCAGTTCCCTGTGTTGGAGTCGGCTTCTTGTCCACTTGACCACTTGTCCTCGTCGCTTTGTTCACTTGACCACTTGCAGTCTCCATCCGTGTCGTCGCTGCTGGGTCGTCGCCCTGCTGCCGCCTGCCGGCAGCCGGCCTCGCCCTGTGCCAGCGGCCAGCTGCGATCGCCCGCCGCCCCATTTGCCGTGTCTTGCTGCGGAATATAATCAGCCATCACACCGCCCGCCTCCTCGCGCCCATTCCGTCTGCCCGTGCGTATATGAGGACATGCGGTTCCCCTTACGTGTGCGCTTCCTTGGTTCGTCTTCCGCGAGGCACGAGGTAGTGCGTGGGCGGTTCTCTTCATGCCCTATTCGTTATCAGGCAACGTATAATATTTTTTCTTTCACGACAAATTAGTTTCAGTTAGCTTATCAGCCACGGAAATTATCAGCTGAACAGGCCCACATGTAGGTCACTCGAGTCCTCTAACTTATCGTCCTAACAGATCGAGCAGCTACCGATTGCATTTGCATAGACCAAAAAAAAAAAACGGAAAAAGAAAAGTGCTAACAAAAGCCCTATTTCTTGAGCATGTGACATCATATATAGAACCGTAGTGTAGCCTAACTGCTGCACAAAACACTCAGCCTGTTCGCTTGGTCGTATTTGGCTTATAAGTCATGGCTTATCAGTCAACGAATATTATTTTTCTCTGACACCAAACCAGCCAACAATACTTTCAGCCATGGCTTATAAGCTAAACCAGCCCAAACGAACATGGCGCATGTGGTTGCGTTCGTTCCAACTGCTGCAGCTGTTATTGCTACTCTCTGCGAGAGGAAGCTGCAGGTAATCTGTGAGAGGGAGCTGCAGCTGCAGAATATCAGCCTATTCGGCAGCTCGTATTCAGCTTATAAGCTTTGGCTTATCAGCCAACGAACAATATTTTTTTCTCATACCAAACCAACCAGCAGTACTTTCAGCCATGGCTTATAAGTCAATCCAGCCGAAACGAAGAGGCTATATAGCTACCGAACAAAGGCCCACGCCCATAGTTTCCCCTATGGTAATACCATACTGGTGTACTACCTACCATACCAAACGTATATATTATCCCTTTAATTTGTAGCGAAGATAATCGTGTCAGTTAGCTGTCAATAATTTGTTGGTAAAACCACTGTCAGATATAGTCTATATTATATATGTACTACTGGAAAAATATTGAAGAGCAGAACAATTGACGGCCACTTATAAGTTATGCATTGTTTTCTTTTTTCAACTTATATAAGTCATCAATCTTTTGAAATTGAGGGTCTATATATCATGGTCAGAAGTTTTGTCTAGCTACTTTTTTTGAGGGAAAGTTTTGTGTCTAGCTATACTTACTGTCGATCTTTCCATGGTTGTGTAGAACACGCCGATATGAAGCTCTTTGATCTCCCCACCTTGAGTACGACTCACAACATCGTAGTATATTGCACCCTGTGCAAAAGTAAATTTCCCAGTACCACCAACAATGGTCCACTCACCCTTGCCAATTTCATTGTGAATCATCCCTTCTACTACAAGCGTGGATCCCGGATAGCTTGATTATATATGTAAAGTGTCGTGCAAAATCCAATCTTGAGATACCAAGGGCAGAAACTCAAAACAGAAGATCCATATTTTAAAGGGTGCGTACCGTACCTTGAGTCGTGCATGAAGACTATGTTGCAAGAAAGGATCCAGTTCTGTGGAGCTGCGTCCATGCTTGCCTGTATATGATGGCCTCGTGCTCGAGCGACGATGTTGGCTCTTGAGGGATCTGGGCCATCATAGATAGGCCAATCATTAACCACAAACAAGCCAAAGTTTCCGGCAAGACTTGGGTTATAGACCACGTTTTGGTTTAGCCTTGCCCCAGCGTACTCCTGATCCAAATACAAGACGAGATAGAGCTGCTCTTGCCTCAAGGCATGTTGCAAAGGAGCTGTTTGGGATAGCAGATTAGCCATGCCTATGGGTCTAGGCTTGTACGAATGACTAGGTAGAGTCAGAGGAACAAATGGAAGCTCCCCCAGTTAATAATGTGCTGACGGGGAAATGGGGCTTGTGTTAGATAATTAGGCATTTTCATGGTCAATTTAATTCAGAAATAAAACATCAATAGATTCATGATGATATATATGTGTATGTGTATATCACTAACAAACACTACAACATGCAAGTATGACATACCGATCGATACAGTAAGTACGTAAAGTATGGTAATCAGAGAGTTAAGAGTGTACCCAGCGGATGGTCCCATGCCGAGGGCATCGGAGGCTCCATTCGCACCAGACATAGTGCGTTGCTCGAAGTCGTGGACCACAGTCGATGCAGGAAGGTGTTCGCAGTGCAGTCCCACGAACGGTCACCAGGAAGAAGACACCTTGCTGTTCCGCGAGCGATCACCAGGAAGAAGACGTCTACGACGTGGACGAGCAGTCGCGGAATCACTCCTCAAAAACATAATTACCGCACACCCCGTGCAAGGTTCGCAGGCGGACGAGGGTTCCGGAGGCACCTGCTCTCCCGTTGCTCCGTGCGCGCAGAGATACGGGACGGGGAAAACCAAAGGACGGCTGAGATGTGGTCTCTCGGAAGCAAAGGGAAGATTGGACTGACGGAGGACTTCTACTTTTATGCCTGCGGAGGGGAGGGAGAAAGCCAGCCGAGAAACTCAGGAGACAGTAACTGGCGCAATCAACTCGCCTACACCATAAAAGAGAGAAACTCCCGTAATTATGTGGATTAAGTGGCAAAACCTGGCCACGCCCGCCCGTCTGCTCGCTCGCCGCCTGCCTACCACGCTCACGGCCCGGCCGGCGGCGGCGGCGGCGCGCACGCGTGTGGCACTCCTGTGTCATTTTCTCAGCTTCTCAATTAAGATGGATAAATTCCAACTAAATAAGCTGAGTCAACGTTCAGTCAAAATCCCGTACGGTATTAAACCATACCACGCTTAATGTTACGGACCATAGAGTTTTATTTGATTTATTAAATATTATATGGGCCAAACCCATAATATATCCAACAGCTTGTTCGTATAGATTGATACAACCAAGCCTATATATAGATGCTGACACTTTATAACAAACTCAAACTCAACAACTTATTTTGAACTACGAAAAGTATCACACGCTTCAACCTTGCTAGCTTACTCATGCGGACCCTGCCAAGCCGAAATCACTGCTTTGCACGCGTGCAGGGGTGAATCTAGGGTTTTCCAATAGGTTTTTAGACATGTCCAACAGTATGAGTTAGTACTAGCTCTAAGATGATAAATATAAAGCAGAGAGATAGTAGTAAGCATTCCTAAACATCATCCTATAAGAGAGGGATGCATCATGAACTGTGCGAGACTATTTTTTCCGTCCAAGCTAGTCTTTTGCTTTTTGCACTATTTAGTGATTAAAAAATTGATTCAGCTAGCTCTAAGCTAGACCATACCACTGTAGACACTCGATGGAGGGAGGAACCAAGGAAGGCGGTTGCTCATCCAGCACCTGACAGGCTGGCACACCCTCGTGAGTAGCTTGTTGACGAGAGTCTAACATCGTATGCTAAGTCCCTAGGTTGAGGACACCACATTCCAAGGAAGGCGGTTGCTCATCCAGCACCTGACAGGCTGGCACACCCTCATGAGTAGCTTGTTGACGAGAGTCTAACATCGTATGCTAAGTCCCTAGGTTGAGGACACCACATTCCAGTTAACCCCCCCCCACCCCCAGACCGACTCTCCAAATCGGCCAGAGGTTTGGGGCTATACCCATCGAGTATGCTTGTGCATACCCTCAGCTAGAAGGAGCATGGCTCGGCAGCCTAGAAAGTGTCCTTCCCAAGGAGGCCCTCGATATCAGAGGAGCAAGCCCAAGAAGGCGAGCGCCACCATCACTCAGGGCTCGGAGGCTCGGCCGGCGCGCAAGGATTCCCGACCAAAGGATGACCCCGGCCTAGCCTCAACCCGAGCAACCGTCCCTGCCTTGGCTCAGGCCCAACGCGCCCCAAGCCAAGACCAGAAGCCAGCTCCGGAATTTTTCAGGTGCCCAGAGCCTAGGTAGGTGCAGAAGTACTACACCGCCATCTCGAACCGCGGCCATGGGGCACTGTCAGTCGCTCCCCCGATAGGGTCACGTCCGAGGCGTGACGCATCAAGACAAAGGACTTCCCTAAGCCCGCGGAGCTGGAGGCTCCGGGCTCGCTCATCAAGTCCTCAGGGCGGGGGAGATCCTTTCGTACCAAGGAAGCCTAGAGAAGGCTCACCCAGGGAAGCCTCATGACGGCAGACAACACCTGACGGCAGCAGAGGCACAGGGAGTGGTTGCAACATTGTCAGCCCCCTTCTACACAATAAACAAGTACCCAGCGACACCAACCGGGAGAAGAGACCAGAAGTGCCAAGGCGAAGAACCCTAGGCAAAACCCCTGATTTGTGCCTCCATGTCCTCCTCGGTATATAAGGGGAAACATGGGCCATGTAGAAGGGACTGATCCTGAATCACCCAATTAGAACAGATCGAGAAACCAAAAGCCATAGCATCACGAGATCCTTGAAGGATCAACCGGCCGACCAACCCTAGGAAAGCATCGCGCAATCACTTACCAATCTTCTTCTCGACCTCCATTGTTGTAAGAACTTTCGATTGGGCATTCCTAACATGAAGAACACTGTACTGCTGGACATAGGGCTCATGCCACACCCTAAAATTTTCTATTTTGGGTTCTGAGTAGAAAACATCAAATAAATAAATGATTTAATATTCTTCATAAAATTTTCGAAGGTTTTAATTAGGTTGTTTACAATTTAAACAGTACAAAATGTGATTTTCTTAAATTTTTAGAATTTAATTTTGTATCTGTGTTGCTCAAGAAGACTGACAATGATGGCGTCCGCTAGCAGGCACTTTGCTCTGATGCTGTTTAATTATGTCCATTTGGGCGATATGTAATAATAGAAAAACCATGTTCCATACCCTAAAATAAGTATTTACAGTGTATGACTGTGGCACCAGCTGGACAATCACGACGACCTTACCCAGCATGCGTGCGCTCATAGGGGCAGCGACGCGTGCAGGGACGTGAGGAGCGCATGCATCCCGATGCGCAGGAGGCGGGTTAGGTGCGCGTGTCTTCTTATGTCTTACTTTTTGTTTTTTAAGAAAAAACATTCATCACTTGTTAAAAAAAGTTGTTCAGGTGGTCCCATGGTCACCTAATGTTAGCTATTATTTAGGCTAATAAACAACCATTTTGATGGCTAAATTTCAAATTAAATGGGATAAACATCAGATTGAATAGAAACAATGCACTAGCACGTAGCATTTACACGGTGTTTAAACGGGCTAAATGACCGTACAGGCCAACAACATCTAAAATACACCACGGAACATGACAACAACATTATAGAAACATTACAAAATATATTATATATGGATCATGAATGTTTTTGGGAAAAATAGAATACACCACGAAACATTCCAATTATACTATTCCAATCCGTATGTACAAAAAATAATTAGAATAAAATTAATAAAAAGAAAATATGAAATTGAAGCGTGATAAATATTTTTTCAAGTATGAGACCTTTAAATATAGAATATCCTATCAACATGTAAAAAATGTCTCACAAATATGATGAAAATCATTTAGTGATGTACAAAGAACTATCACATTATTTGAAAATAAAGGCAAATTGAAACTACAAAGGATATTTGAAATAGAACAAATAAATGATAAACAAATAATGAGTGAAAGAAAAATTATTCGCCAAAAAAATGAAAGGAAAACTAATCGCAAAAAAAGAGTGAAAGGAAAGCTTGAAATTAGATAGAAACCAAAAGAAAGAAAGAATAAGAAAATCAAATAAAGGAGAGAGCAAAAGAAGATGCTTTGGCGTTTGGCGAATAGGGCAGCAGGGAAAACGACGTCCTTGTTCTTGTTGAGCCGAGGAGGGAAAAAAAGAACCGCCAGAGAGAAAGAATGGCTCACCTACAATGCACGTATTTAGGGATAGCAATAGATAACCACAATTCAAAACCTAAACCACAATTCAAAACCTGATGAGTTTTTACCTCATTAGGCATAGGTACGAGCTAATTTTTTTTTACATATGGGTATGTTAATGGATAAAAATCTATACCCATTAGATATAATAAGTATAGGTATGCTTCTACACTATCCGAATGCATAAATCTAAGGATATATGTGTATACCCGATGTGCAAAAGTTTAGCAATCATTTGGCTCAAAAGTACTCCAAAAAATTGTCCAACTCGAGCACCTAGTGACATACATTTATATTGTTTTTTGTTTGCGTTCGTTACATATTTATAGATTGATAATTTTCTTATATATCATAATTTAATGTATGTGTGATATTTATTTTTCAAGTATAGGCAATGATACCGCATACCCGTATTTTGCATGGGCATGACATGAATTTATACCCATACATAGGTATGGTTTCTGCATGGGTGAAAAAGTCCTAAGGGCTTGTTTGGATGTCCACGTATTTCACGTGTTTTAGAGTGGAATGCTGGTATCGCTCAACACACATGGATTAAAGTGAATACATAAGCATCTAAATAAGGTTTATAAATATATACAAATATGGATGAGTGACATCCCGGGAATAAACCAATTGCCATCCCAACGTGGCCTTGTTTAGATTCCAAGTTTTTTCACTCTCTCTCCATCACATCAAATCTTTGAACATATGCATGGAGTATTAAATGTAGATAAAAAAAAACTAATTACACAGTTTGATTGTAAATTACGAGACGAATCTTTTGAGCCTAGTTAGACCATGATTGGACAATAATTGTCAAATACAAACAAAAGTGCTACAATGTCAAATACTGATTCCTAACCGCGAACTAAACAAGCCCCGAGTAATAAGTACGGCCCCATAACAACCTGGCCTGCACCCACCCAATTGAAAGCTTAAGGTCAACGCCATCCCGATAACTGTTGAGAATCGGCCTATTCACAGATTGACAGATCCGTTTTCCCGTTCCCAATCTCAAAAAAGAGGCACGTAGAAGTTGTAGATAGATCCCGTCTCCCTCTCCCATCGTGAAGAACAACACACAAGAATAGACAGGAGACACACATATATGAGGGGGAGCCATCTCTTCATTGGCCCTTTCATGTATACATCTGATCCCTTTATATAGATGTCTTCAGGGCATATATGGTATGAGCCCATCAGGGCATATATGGTATGAGCCCATCAATCCTCTAATTGAGGAATTCTTAACACTCCACCTTGGGCGAATACCATGACAAATACATGCCTCATTAACACTCCAAAAACCCAATGGAAATAAAATATTGAGAAAGAGTACATTATTGTCGCTTATTAATGCATTTGCATATTGTTGCCTCATTAAAAACCTTACATGAGTGTAACACCCTCAGTGTTACAATGTACAGTTTTTGCTAAAACCATGTCATGAGCATCATGTTTATGTATTATTGCATGTGGTAAAATAAAAAATTAAATTTTATTGCACTAATTCTCAATTTGAGCTCTAATTTATTCCTTGTCCAAATACTCTCCAGCACAGCTCAACTCACTATTATCATCCTGATCTAACTCCATCTCTCGCTATTTCATCTCCTTCTTGATCCCCGGAGCACGCCCTCAGCACACTCGTAGAGCAAGCCCGCGTAGCACGCTTGTAGTACCCTTCACTGGCAAGTTTCGCTATAGTGCCATTACTTCGCCGTGTCATGAATGGCGAGTTAGGCAGCAGCCTCTAGCGTGTCCTGCCTATAAAGGACACGCCGCACAACCCTCTCATCACGTCGAGCTCTAGAGCTGCGCTCCGCCGCTCACCATCTTACTCCCCAAATCGACTTCCTGTGTTCTTGCCTAAGAAAGCTGCGCTCCGTCGACCTCCCTCCCCGAGCTGCAATCGGCCGAGGTAGCCAGCCTACAAAAATCCCCTCCTTCTCCTTCTCCGTTATTTCCTTGACCTGCTGTCTCCTTCTCCCTTCTTAATCCAATCAGCACATGTGCACTCTTTAATGCCAACCCAGTTGACACGTTGAAGGACCAAAGACCCACTCAGGTCCATCACGTGAAATCCAAACACATGACCAGCTTGTCAAGTGCCATTAATCGCTTTCTTTAATCACCCTTTACGTGATTAATTAGTGGCCACCTTGCGCAATCAATATCTCCCTCATACGAACTCCGATTCCATTGGTTCTTTTTCCTAAATTCATTTAAAATCATGTTCTACCCATCCATATCATTTTCTTCGTCTCTAGAGCTCATTTGAATTTATTTATTTATTGTAAAATAAATTTTGTTAGATTCTAAATTCATGATCTATCTGTTAGTGTAATTAGTTCGTATAGTTCAGTGATACCTTTAGGGTTACTTTATTATTTCAAAATACGTATTATTATTATGGTTATTTAGAGAATGAATTTTTGTGATGCATTGGTAGAAGTGCTAGCCCTAAAAATATTTTACGGTAGGTTCATTATATTATTAGGTGCTCACTGTAATTTTTGTAGCCATAGAATAGGTTGATAAATATGGTAGCTAGTGCACCTTGTTTTATCATATACATAGTAAATTGATATTAACAATAAGGATGCCTTTAGTTGCTAAATAATACATGAAATGTTTCATACCTGTTTAGTGGGAATAATAGGTAACTTTGCGTATTAGTCATTAGAGTTAGCTTAGTAGCTTGGTAGATGTATTCTTATTTTAAGAGTTGTTGTTGCCATATTACTAAGTGTTGCATCATCATTTCATGCATGTAGATAACGAGTTGGTGGAGTTCATGACTATGGGCGAGCAGGAGTACGAGGAGGTGATTAAGGAGTACGAGGAGGAGGTTCTCGTGTAGGAGAGAGTCCCGGAGCCATCAGTTGCCGACTTTGCTGACACCCCGCCTGCCCAAGGCAAGCCCCGGAGCATAACCCCTATTTTTTATCACTAAAATATATATATATATATGATGTGCATTTAAGTTACAAGCATTTTATGGAAACTACATTCATAAATATATCCACCCATGAGTCCTACTAGAATAGGTCGAGTAGCTGCTATGCTTAGGATATTGGTAGCGTGGGTAACCTATCGTTACTCACAAATAGGTGATAAACATGATCACTCATGGTAAAATGGTGAAAGGAAAATGGTGACCGGGTAGGGATATGGTTGGGTTCTGGTGGGTGTAAAGGGTTGTGTCCTATGGCCAACAGGGCATAGCTCGGTTACACTTTTTCCCTGTCTGTGTCAATTAAGGACCGGTCGTTACAATGGACGCGAGGCAAGTCACAGATCTATTGTCCCGAGCGCATACTTGGGTATGGGCGTAGGGAAGACTTGTTGCTCTCTTGTCGTGGATCCGGCTCTTTCCGGACCAACTGATTGGAGGCGGAGATGGTGGAGGTCCTTGCACCACACTGAGTCTGGGACTCAGGAGTGGGGGCTTGGAGTCCAAGTTTGGACGGGGACCTAGACACCCAGGATAGGAGGGTGATGGGTTAGTCCTGCTTGTGCCTGGGGTACAAGCGGGGTGTGTGTTTTTGGGGCACCCAGCTGGGCACATTGGTTCGCGAATCACCGCCGAGTCGGTACGACTTACTTACCTCTAGCATCGTAGTAAGAACTGAAAGTTGAAAGAAGAAGAAATGGAACTGATTTCTCAACTCTTGCTTGAAAGTAGAACAGGTGCTTATATAGATTGGATAGATAATAACTTAATACGGCTAATAATCATAACATAAATAAGGACTCACTATTAGTATTGCTTTTTGCTAAAAGAAAACCAGCAAAACCATTAAGCTTATCATATCCCTTGGAATCGAGAAATTATTCCCACTAGTCGGATAAGTCTTGTGAGTACATTGTGTACTCAGGGTTTATTTACCCCTGTTGCAGGTGATGCATGAGAAGTACCTTTGTGTGGAGGATTCCTCTGGTGGGCTCAGACGGATCCTCATTCTTATCGGTAGATGTTTATTTTAAATTCCGTTGTTTATCATTCCGCACTCTGACATTTGGTAATGTAATAATGTAATTTTTAAGAAACTCGAATGTATGAGATGGATCTGTATTGTAACTCGTTCTCATTATTGGATCCTTGGGAAAAATGTGGATCTTTCGGGTTCTCCCTTGGGGTGTGCCCGACGGATACCGCCCGCTGTAGCTTGCTTTTGGGGTGCTTAGTGCCTGGTGGAAGGCGAGCACCTCCGTAAGCATGTTATTTCAGACGGTTCTACCATAGTTGGTACCAGAGCCAATAATAGTTACGAGTTTCATCACTTTTTTTCAAAACTTAAAAATTTGACCAACAAAAGTTTTGCGAAAAGTAGGATGCGATTAAGTTAGTTAAATAAGTATAAGCCCTAGCAATATGGTCTATCTAGGATAGCGGCATTGGTTTTATCTAATCAGTTTTCTGCAAGTACACTGACTTATGTTGCGTAAGAATCGCTTAGTATACGGAAAGTGAGTGTGCGATGTGCCGAAAATTTTATGAATGCCGCTATATTCGGCTTGAGTGAACGTATAGGACGATACATGCATCATGATAATAGCATTTTGCTTAAACTAAAATTTCCCCCAACATGTATAATTGGATTAGTAAAGTGATAGGCTTAATTAAAAGAATGCTTTAATTAGATGTGCTATCATCTCTCTAATCCCTTCTGATCGAGAAGGTTGTTCTAAACGGATGGTTCATATCTCTTATAGATGAATCTAAGGTCCAGATGCGGGAGCACTAGTGCTGGGGCGGTTCACGGTCTTGGCGAGGGCCAAGGTGAGAGTGGCCAGGCCCATGAGCACAACGGGGAGAGCCATGGGGCTCCACTTGCTCCTCCACCACCACCGCCGCCTCCGATGACTCACGCAGAGATGATGGCAGAGCTGTTGGCTGCTTGCCAAGAGTCAGCGTGTGCCATGGAAATCATGGCACAAGCTGTCGTGGGCTTCGCCCGTGGAGGCCACGGGGGCAATGGTGGGAACGAGGGTGGTGCCCGTCGTCCTGAGGGACCCTCCTCTTACCAGGATTTCCTCAAGACCCACCCACCCACTTTCACACCAATAGATGTGTCCCTGGATGTGGAGCACTGACTTTGCATTCTGGAGCAGAAGTTTCTGTTGCTCAATGTGGCCGACGAGCAGAAAGTGCGCTTTGTAGCGCAGCAACTATTGGGGTCTGGCAAGTGCATGGTGGGATACTTTCCATGCCATGTAGCAGCCAGATCATCCGACAACCTAGCAGGAGTTCACCACAGCATTCAGAGAGTTCTATATTCCTGCCGGTGTCATCAACAGGAAGATGAGTGAGTTCCTGGAGTTGCGTCAGGGGAGTATGACAGTGATGGATTATGTTAATAAGTTCAATCACTTGTCCCAGTATGCTGGCATTCATGTGGACACTAATGAGAAGAAGAAGGACCGCTTCTTTTATGGCCTCTCTTATATCCTTCAGGAGAAGCTGTACACGGCAAACTATCAGACCTTTGGGGCACTGATGAATGCTGCCATCGCCATGGAGGGCTTGCAGCAGGATTCCCAAGCAGAGTGGAAGTGGAAGTGGGTGGCTGTGGGGTCTTCCAGCCACCCTCATACTTAAAAGGTACAGGTTGTCCGGCGGGGGCCCTATCAATCATTAGGCGGGCCTTTGTTTCGGCAGCCCCAGCAGACTTCTCAGACTTCTTCCATACAGTACCATGCACCCACTCAGCAGGTGTAGCCTCAGCAGCCTTAGGGACAGCAGGTCCCACCTCGCCAGGGATTTGGAAACAAGCCTGGTGCTTGCTTCAAGTGCGGCAAAGATGGCCACTATGCCCGGGAGTGTCCTCAGAACTAGCCAGCTCAGTCTGCTCAACCATCGGTGAACTCTAGGCTGGTCAAACGGACCATGATCAAGAGGAAGGTGCCCAGCCGGTCTGGACAGGTGAATTTCACGAATGTTGAGCAGATATTACAGCAGGAACCGGTGATGACTGGTATGTTTACCATCGATTCTCATCCAGCCTATGTGTTGTTCAATTCTGGTGCATCACATTCCTTTATAAGCATGGGATTTGTAGACCGGCATAACTTACCACTTATGGCTATACCATATGCCTATAGAATTCATACTGTGGGTTCGCAAATGTTCATCAATACCCGAATGGACACAGTAAGCTTGGTATTAGCCACCCACACTTACCACCTACAGTTCATGGTAATGCCTGGACAAGGCATTGATGCTATTCTTGGAATGAACTAGTTGTGGGTGTATGGGGTAGTCTTGGATTTGAAACGGAGAAGTGTCGAGTTACGGCTTCCTTCTTCTGAGGATAGGATGTCTCTGCTTGTACCCTTAGATCTAGTCTTACCTGTTGCTGCCCATGCTAAAGCCTCTGCTAATCTTACCCCCATCCATGTGGTATGTGAGTTCCCAGATGTCTTTCCTGAAGATCTTCCTAGGTTGCCACCGGATAGAGAGGTGGAATTCTCCATTGAGCTAGAGCCTGGTACTGCTCCTATCTCCCGACACCCGTACCG
Organism: Miscanthus lutarioriparius; assembly: GCA_904845875.1. NCBI lineage: Eukaryota > Viridiplantae > Streptophyta > Magnoliopsida > Poales > Poaceae > Miscanthus > Miscanthus lutarioriparius. The sequence goes on along the minus strand of CAJGYO010000007.1, from coordinate 136,017,386 downwards.
CATGGCTCCAAGGTAATTGGCTGAGATGAAGAAGCAGCTAGAAGAGTTAATGGAAAAAGGTTTCATTTCGTCCTAGTTCTTCACCATGGGGTTGCCCAGCCATTTTCATGAAGAAGAAGGATGGTACTCTGCGGATGTGTGTGGATTACCGCCCTCTTAATGCGGTAACAGTTAAGAACAAGTATCCTTTGCCCCACATAGATACTTTGTTCGATCAGCTAGCTGGTGCCAAGGTGTTCTCGAAGATTGACCTCCGATCAGGCTATCATCATATCAAGATCAGACCACATGATATACCAAAGATAGCTTTTTCTACTAGGTATGGGCTGTATGAGTACCCAATGCTCCTGCCTTCTTCATATATCTGATGAACTCAGTCTTTATGCCGGAGCTGGACAAGTTTGTGGTAGTATTCATTGATGATATACTGATTTATTCCAAGAATGATGAAGAGCATGCCCAACACCTTCGGATAGTACTGTCTCTACTAAGGGAATACAAGCTTTATGCTAAGTTCAGTAAGTGTGAATTTTGGTTAGATCGAGTGCAGTTTTTGGGGCATGTGTTGACACCTGATGACATTTTAGTAGATCCTAGCAAGGTGCAAGATGTGTTAGATTGAAGTCTCCTAGATCTGTGCACCAGATTCGTCAGTTCCTTGGTCTCATGGGGTACTATCAGTGTTTCATTATGGATTTCTCTAAGATAGCCCAACCAATGACCAAGCTGCTCCAAAAAGAAGCTAAGTTTGATTGGAGCCCATCTTGTGAAGAAGCCTTCCAAGCTCTGAAGACATTTCTGACCACTGCCCCTATGTTGGCCCAACCGAATATTGACTGACCCTTTGATGTATATTGTGATGCCTCGAAGACAGGGCTGGGGTGTGTGCTTATGCAAGATGGGATGTGTGATAGCTTATGCTTCGCGCCAACTGAAAAAGCATGAGGTGAATTACCCCACCCATGACTTAGAGTTGGCTGCTGTGGTCCACGCTCTGAAGATTTGGAGGCACTATCTGTTGGGCAACAAAGTGCATATTTTTACAGATCATAAGAGCCTCAAGTATATTTTCACTCAGTCTGAGCTGAATATGAGGCAAAGGAGATGGTTAGAATTGATAAAGGATTGCAACTTGGAAGTCCATTATCACCCAAAAAAGGCCAATGTAGTGGCGGATGCTTTGAGCCAAAAGTCACGCCAGGTTGAGGAAACAACCTTGTCTCTCAACCATGCAGAAGTGTTGGCTCACATTGCTTTGACCTCAGAGTTGCTTGAGCAGATTATTCTAGAGCAAAAGCAACACCTCGAAGAAATTCCCCATATCAGAAAATTGATGGCCGAGGGGCGTGGCCCTCACTTTAGTGTTGATGAGCATGGAGTAGTGAGATACAAGAATAGACTGGTGGTCCCATCCAATGTGGAGCTAAAAAGGAAGATTTTGAATGAAGCCCATCATTCAAAGTTGTCTATTCATCCTGGCAGCAACAAGATGTATCATGATCTATGCCACTTGTACTGGTGGTCCAACATGAAGCAGGACATCACCCGGCACATCACGGAGTGCGACACTTCTGGTATAGTTAAGGCAAATCATATGCGTACTCCAGGATATTTGCAGCCCTTGCCCATTCCTGTTTGGAAATGGGAAGATATTTCCATGGACTTTGTGGTGGGTTTACCCCGCACATACAAGGGCTATGATTCAATTTGGGTCATTGTGGATCGCCTCACCAAATCAGCTCATTTTCTCCCAGTGAATTCTAAATATTTCGCCATACAGTATGCCGAGTTGTACTTGGACCGGATTGTGACTCTACACGGTGTTCCCCTCACTATCATCTTCGATAGGGGGTCAGTTTTTGTCTCTCGCTTTTAGGAGCAACTCCAGGAGTGTCTTGGAACTAGTCTCCTCCGCAGTTCAGCCTATCACCCCCAGACTGATGGCCAAACCGAAAGGATGAACCAAGTGCTCGAAGACATGTTGAGAGCTTGTGCCATTTCTTTTCCTAAGAAGTGGGATGGATGCCTGAAGTTAGCTGAATTTTCTTACAATAATAGCTACCAAGAGAGCATTCGCATGGCGCCATTTGAAGCTCTATATGGGAAAAAATGTCGGACGCCACTTAATTGGGTTGAAGTGGGAGACCATGGATACTTTGGGCCTGAATTCATCAAGGAGCCTCGAGAGCAAGTTGTCCTTATCCAGCGTCATTTGAAGGTAGCTCAGAGCCGATAGAAAGCCTATTGTTTACACCAAAATTTGGAAGAAGAGTCGCAGAGACTCGAAAGCTCCCAAGATCATGTCATCAAGGAATCAATTGCATGCAGATCGGAACTAGCTGATTCGGATGCAAAAACTGGAATCGGCTTTCTCCAGATATCGCCAGTGGATAACGATGAAGGCTACGATTTGGCGCCAGGACGAAACATGTTGGACTCTGCAAAAAGGGAAAGATTAGAGTCCAGATTATCTTAAATTAGGAATGTTTTCTTTAGAGTCAAAATTTGTGATGAGTCGTGCTTAGATAGGAGTCGTGCGTCAGGTCCCGGGTATAAATATCAAGCCCCGGCTATTGTAAAATGGATCAATCAATCCAAATACAAGTCAATTACTTTTTCGGCTTTGGCCACCCTTAGAGGAGTAGAGTAGATCTCGGTGAGTTTTTCAGTGAGTACGGCTACATCGATCCGGTCAACCTCCACTGCTTGTCTGTAAGTACCGTCATGGTTTATACCTCTGTTCGTATGGCTGCATTGATCCGGTCAACCCCCACTGCGGCTCTAGTATAAGCTAGTTATCGACTCGTGTTTAATTCAAGTATAGTCTGTGTGATTCTGCCTCACACCCCACTACTTGAATTAGATCAAGGTCAAGTTATCGGCTCTACCTTAGAATGGCAGTCTTTGGTAGATTCATTAAGTTACCGATATTGCTTATTGCTTTCATTATTTATCTAATTACAGCAATATCACTCTGTCCAATTGAGATTGATTTAGATCGGCCTTATATCTTATTTGACCCATCATTTGCTAACCTAAAACTGATCTAATCTACACCTTAAACGATGAGTTATGTTTTATCGGCTATTTTACATCAATCTTAATCATGCATAAGGTGCGGTTAAGGCATGTTGCGTCTCGAGTAGATCTATTGGCTAGCGAGAACCATTCCATGGCCCGTTATCATGGCTTGTGTGATTCTACCTCACACCCCACTGTTAGCACCGTGGAGTGGGGATCATTATTTAGTAGATCTATTCCTGGTAAGACATGACTTTAACTATGCGTTATGCCTGAATCAGCTGTTTTAGCCGATATCAAGCGCTTTCACGAACAGTTCGCATCACAAGACCGTTGAAGTAAAGATAGGTTGAAAGATATGTGAGCCCCATGATCTTATTATTGTATTATAGCCTGCATGATTCTGCCTCATGCCCCACTGATATTAGTAGTGAGTTAGGGTCATCGAGTCTATTGTTATTTCTATGGCCTGCATGATTCTACCTCATGCCCCACTGGTCATGGCGATAGATGAGATCTAACATGTTCATTAAATTTATCTTTATTAAACGGTTAAGTGGTGTTGAATTATTTCTTTACATAAAAAGGGGTTCGGTTACTTGTAATCATTGGCTTGACATAAACCAATCATTGTTGATATCTTATTGCCATTGATTCATATTTGCTCAAACAATGATATTTATCCTGAATGATAACCGATTCTTCTTACACAACCCCATGAGCTTTAACCGATTTACTCTCATGAATATGCTGGAATCGACTATTTAGTCGATCTCCTTTCATATCGGCTCTCATAGCCGCACATTCGGGATTGTTTGGCAATACCGGCAAGTTCCACCCTTAATTACTGATAAACTTTCTCTCCTTATCAATTGTAGGGTCAAATTGACTGGCACGTCTCGGGAGAATTGCGTTGGATCGACCATCCCTGCGCTGAAGCTAGGCAGATCTGCTCCATCGAGTGGACCCTTCTGGCTTGCTGCGTGTGTCCTCGGCACGGGACGAAAATTCTGTGTCGACACAAGTTCTGGCATGCTCGGTGGGACCCCATAATCGTCATGGCGGTTCACAACAACGACGACGTCCTTATGCTACATTATGAAGATCTACCTGATGGAGATAAGGGTATCATCAGCAAAGCTATAGAAGAGTTTCAGAACAAATGTTTGTTGTCCTACACCAAAACACGTGACAACACAATTGTTTAGAAATTTCCACTACCAAGAGTTTACATTACAAGGCGCAGCGAACACACACAAAAGTGAAGACAAAGCGTTTCTTTAAAGAAGTTGTGGACAAATCTATTCGTGATGCCATATCAGGCCATAACGAAGCTTTCGTGGACGTATTCCACAACGCCATGAAAGAGGCGATTCATGGATTTCCAGTTGGTTAAGGCGGACCGGCTTATTACAACATTCTAGATCCATCGACCCAAGGGACCAATCAAGTCGGTACCAGCCATCAAGAAGCAGCACTGGCTAGTAGTGGTGATGTCTAGACAGTTCAGGGTTCATCTGAACAAACTCAAGGAACTACTGCAAATCAAACACGGTACAATCCTGGACCATCAATACAGCATGCGCAACAGCCGACGGGGCAAAGTCATAATCAGGTGATCAATTTTGGCACATCAGACCACATACCGTCGTTGGCTCAAAAAATAGCACCATTAATTCAAAGGATCCATAGAGATATAGATCCTTATATCTATAATCAGAAACTTCAAGCAGCAAGCCAGCAAAGGACCCAACAGATTGAGATTCCACAAGTGTATCACTATGGCACGGATTATAACACCCTCCACATGATGCCAAATCCAGGATATCAAGGCACACGAGATTTCAATCCACAGATGGGTCAGCAGGTACAAAGGAATCCAAATCCGCAAGTTGATGAATTATTGCTAAGGGTGACTGAGATGATGAAGAATCAGTTCGGTTTGAAGCCAAAAGAGTTGACCTTTTCGTACAAATACCCATATTCCAGAATGGTATGATTTGGTCACTCTTCCAACAAATTATAGGCTCCTAGAATTCTCTAAGTTCACTGGTCAAGACAGTACAAGCACGATAGAACATGTCAGTCAGTATCTCACACAATTGGGCGAAGCATCAGTTGAGGATGCCCATCAGGTTCGTTTCTTCTCTCTATCCTTATCAGGGCCAGCCTTCACTTGGTTTTTATCATTGCCAGTCAACTCTATTGCCAATTGGGCTGACCTAGAGAAGAAGTTTCATACATATTTTTACACTAGGACCGGAGAAAAGAGGATTACCGATCTGACAACTATAATACAGAAGACTAATGAATCGGGCACTAAATTTCTTTAGAGGTTTCAAGAAACCAGGAACTTGTGCTTCTCCTTAAACTTGACCGATGATCAACTAGCTGCTTTAGCTATTCAATGAATGCTGCCGATATGGAAAGAAAAGCTGCTAGGATAAGAATTTGACAACTTGGGACAATTGACTCAACGAGTAGCAGCGCTTAATAGCCAATTCCAGAGTATGAGCAGAGATACTCGGTTCCAGAAGAGTACCTCAGTAGCCGAAGCTTATAATCCATACTCAGTTGATGACGACTATGAAGATGAAGAAGAGGTTGTTGTAGCTGAACGAAATTGGGGCAAGAAGACAGTGATGGTGCCAAATCCTTAGGGAAGAGGAGTCAAGGAGAGCTATGACTTTGATGTCACCAAATCAGATAAGTTCTTTGATTTCTTGCTTGAGAAAGGGCAGATCAAGTTGCCCGATGGTCATGTCATTTTGCCCCCTGATCAGTTAAAGAAGTTCTGCAAGTTCCATAACGCTACTTCTTATTCCACTAATGAATACAGAATCTTCAGGCAGCATATACAGAGAGCTATTCAGCAGGGGAGGCTCAAATTTGATACGCCTCAGAAGATGAAAGTCGATGATAATCCTTTCCTAGGAGATCAAAACATGGTTGATGCTGGGCTATTTAAAGGAAAAACCAAGGTCTTAACATCGACCAAATCAAAAGAAGCTAGAACAGTTGATCCTAATATGCAAATATTGGCTGATGAGTACAGAGAAATTAGGAGACGTCATGCCGAGCAAAAGAGCCGATACGAGTAGGGGAAGACGTCAAAAGCAGAGACGACAAAATCGTGGGTCACATCTCGGATTCTGTTGAATAAATGGCAGCGGTAGAAGGAAAAGGATTATCAGTGTTGGTTAAAAGATCAAGCATACCAGCGTCAATTGAAACAAGAGAGGTATGAAAGGGAACAGGCCGAATTACATTGGAATTATCCCTTCTTTAGACATTGCTGGAATGAAGGTTTGAAATTGCCTACCAAATATGACTGTCCAGAATGCAGCAATCAATATCGGGAGTATAGGCAGTCTCAAACCAACCGCCGGTCTATCCATGCTCAAGATGCATATCATCATAGTAACATGGATCGACGCTTAAAAAATAAAAGTGTTCATGATTAGCTTGGGAAAAGAGTCATTGATCAAGACTGGACTGGTCATAAAGAGGAAAGCACTGAAAGAAGATATATGTGGCAAGTAGGCCAGTGGTGCCTAGGAGATTTAACAAGAAGCCAGAAGAGAAGGGTGCAACGCCTAAGGAATAAAGAGATGGAATAGGCTCAGGCGTCCGGTAAGAATCAAGTGTGGCGTACTAAGCAAATAGCCAATAGAAAGCAACCGTCGGCTAATATCCAAATGGCTTTTCTATTGCCATCGGAATTCAGAGCTCCGGCATGTCAAGAAGTTTATTCGGATTTCGATGAATCAGAGTATGAGGAGATAATTGCCAAGTTAATGGTTGTACAACAAGCAATATTTGACAAACCAGTCAAACATCGGCACTTAAAAGCGTTATATATGAAAGGTCTTGTCGATGGGAAGCCGATGAACAAGATGTTGGTGGATGGAGGTGCATCTATCAATCTTATGCCTTACACTACTTTTTGTAAACTAGGTAAAGGACCAGAAGATCTGATGGAGACTGACATGATGCTTAAGGATTTTAGAGATAATACGTCTAAGACCCGGGGGGCAATAAACGTCGAGCTAACAATCGGAAGCAAGACTCTGCTCACTACGTTCTTCGTCATCGATGGGAAATGGTCTTACAGTTTGCTCCTCGATCATGATTGGATTCATGCGAATTGTTGTATACCATCGACCATGCATCAGTGTTTGATTCAATGGCATAGAGATGATGTCGAACTGGTTCGCGCTGATGAGTTCGTGAGCATCGCAACAGCCGATCCAGTCTTTTGGGAACTAGGAGACTTCGAATGTTTTTCTAGCAAGTCATGGGAAGGAGGCTTCATTAAGATCAGCAATGAAAGCTAACAGTCGATGCAAGCGATCAGCTCTGAAAGCTTGTTTTAATAGAAAAAATCATGACTTCACGTCGGTCGTTGGATTAAAGGAAAAATAAGCGTTGAGTCTTGAACATAAACGTAGGCCGACGTATATGAATGCTAAGTCAAAGTGTAAGTGTGATTTAGAGTTAATAGATTTCTTAAAGAAGATCTATTTCGCTTAATAGGATGTTTGACCTAGATTGATTAATCGTTTGACCTTTGATATGAAAAGTTCTATGGTACGTTATTCTGACACCCGGTCAACATTTGATAGCCGATTCGTTCTCGGCTCTAATAGCCGGTACCAGAAAGGTATCGCCTCTAGTTCAAAAAACGAAAATCTTCAAAAGACAATAAAAGCCGATACGATATGTATCGCCTATAGAGCAAAAGCAAAAGATAAAAACAGTCATACGCAAGAGCATTGTACTAAGGTACATTCACGGATAGAACAGGAGCCTTTGTTCGTCAGATTACCCTAAGTACGAACTAATCAAAGACCTTGTTCACCACATCCTGAGCGGGTGTGATGTCTACTATGGCCTCCGTTGCCATGGTGAATTCTTCAAGCAGGTCCTCATGCTCCTCAGGGCCATCGCCCATTGGGAAACCAGTCTCCATGGCATGGAGCTCGTACCCAGTTCGGACTTGTGCCAAAGTCAGCGCCATCGCCGCACCATGATGAACGCCATGGAGGGCGATCTCTCGAACGTGGACCGAGACATCTTGGAGACGAGCGCCGATAAGGGAACCCCGGGCATTGACGGTGTTTACGGCCACATTCGCCGCCAGTTGGAGAGATTCCAACTGTGCTGTCAGGGCTGACAATCACAAAAACAAGTAGACGGTCAAGATGAAGATAATGGAAATCAGAGTAAGGAACCTTCATGGAGTTCATCTTACCCGCCACCGTGGCGTCGGATTCGGTCAGCCACGCTTAGATGGCACTGGCCTCCTCCTCAGCCGCGTGAAGGGTGGCCTGAGAGACCCCAAGGCGAGTCTCTAGTTGGCCATTCTCCCAAGTCACCTCAGAATAGCGATTCTGAGCCATCCTCCACTCATGAAGGTAGTGTCGGGCGTCCTCGCCATTATAGGAATTGGAGGAATCCGACGACGAGGCCGGCACAGAAGATGCAGCGGTAGAAGGCCCACCGGCCCTAGGAAGAGGACGGAGACTGTCATTCACAACAAACCTATAGGCAGGTCGGTGAGTCAGAATTGTTCATCATCATAAACAACAAATGTCAATCTCACCTCATGCGTCGGAGACGCTGGTTCATCAGCATATTCTCCTCCGGGATTTCCTCCGCCGCGCGCTTGCCTCGGTTGTCTTCGCCAGCCATGAAGGATGATTAGATCTACGAAGGAGAGAAGGAAAACTGCTACAGGGTTTCGGTAGGCAGAGAAGAGCAAAGGAACAGTTGCGAGTGGAGATGTGTTCGAGGCCGAAGCCACCGGCTGGTATTTGAGGACCTGAAGCGAAGAGGCGGATGCCTCGAGACGTGTAAAAAGCAACCGCAATTAATAGGAGGGGAAGCACCACTTCACTAATGCCGATGGGAGTGCAGCGTTGAGCAATTAAAGGTAGGAAATCGAAGGGTTCTTTTAATAAAAGCCGTGTTTTCAAACTTGATTGGATTTGAAGTCTGGGATCGGTTATATCAAATTGGCTCTTTAGCCAAAAAAAGAAGCGTAATTAAAAAAAGAGAGAGTATGATAGATTCTACACAAGACATGCGTTGACATGTAGATTTCAAGTCCGGAACATCATGGATCGCTCTCAATGTTTCTAGCCGAATGGAATCATCTCTCGCAATCTATTTAATTTCTTCGGCTAATCTGGGGATGCTCTCAAAGACATACTTATGACGGTCAATGGCAATGAGACTCTAGAGAAAGCTGGGGATAGATTACCCTTGACAGCCAAAAGCAAGATAGCTGGCATGGTTACATAATCGAGAGAAACCTTCTCGGATCAAGCGTTGTGCGCCTGGTGATGTTTAAGCTTTGGAAATACTAAAAGGGGAAGAGGATTCGGTAGAGCAATCAAATGGGAAATATTTGAAGGAATATTACCCTAACGTTTGGATTAACACCTGACAGCCAAGTTGCTCGGCTGCCAACTCTAATAGCCGATACCGGAAGGATATCGCTTCTAGTGCGAAGATAAACCCGAAGGGTAAAAGCCAGTACAATGTGTATCGCCTGCAGGAGCAAGGTAAATACGAACACAGTGATGGATGAAGTGAAGATCATTGGAGATGAAGGAGTTGTTCACTGATATCACTTATTACAAGCCTAGATCAGAAAACACTTTGTTTACTATGTCATCAGCCTGGGAGGTCAGAGATACAGAATTGGCAGCATCAAAGAAATCCTCGACCGATCGCTCGTAATCCCTAGGGTATCCGGTGACTAAAGCTCCACGAGGAAGAAGCCAAGATCATGGCTGGAGTGAACTTGAGCAGTAGCCAACACCATGGCAGCACCATGACGAACACCATGAAGAGCAACTTCTCTGACGTGGTTCAGGATGTCATGCAAACGAACCACCAGAATGGTGCCCCTAGCATTGACAAATCCTGCCGCATGGTCCGTAGCCGAATAAAGGCTTTCCAGTTAAGCCGATAGATCTAAAGGATTTGAAGAGGCGACCAGGATCTTGGAAGATAAAAGTTGAAGAAGGAATAGAAAATTATGGTAAATGTCTCACCAACAATTCTGGCTTTAGCATTGGCCGCCCTCTCCCGACTGGGTTGGCCTCAGGAGGCGATCGGCCTTGAACTATGGCCAGAGCCGACTCCGCAATAGAGAGGCAGTCGACGAGTTTCTCGCCGGTCCGGTCAATGGAAGTGACCAGGTCGTCGTTATCTCTCAGCCTCCTCAGATAGAAGGGGAGCTGGCGACAGATTGGTGCTAAGGATGACCCCAAGGGATGAGTAGAGTCGGCCCCCTGCTCTAGGACAACGGAAACATCGCAAGTTGCACCCTCTTGACGGTGAATGCATTGGTGCGATGATGCAGATCCAGGGAGGGCCTCCTCAGCAGACCTTTTGCTGTCCTCCATGATCTCAAACCTACGGAAAAGCAGAAGTTATACTAAGGATGCAGAAAGTTTGAGACGAAGTGGGCTGTTGTTCGATCCACGGTCACGACCCACATATATATAGCCCAGGAAGGCGAGAAGACAGGTTTCACCGAAGGTGTGAATTTGGAGTCAGAAACGGAGGCGGAACTACACTCCAGGAATTTAGGGGACGGATAATGAAGAGATAACAGATTCAAACTTATTGCCTCCCCGAATTATGAAATGTCGTGAAATGGATTCGAAGATTTTACATTTACCATAAATCAACCTATCAAGGCTTCTTTGGATTGAAGGGAGCCCGGACCCCTACAAGGCTGAAGGTCATCGTGAAACGAATCGACATTGGCCCGTTGATAAAATTGTGCCCGAGAAGAAAAATTGCCCGCCTAACATGTGCTCAGCCGATTTCTCGATAAATCGAGAGACTATGGGAAAGAAGCCTGTGGCTTTCTCGGTGGGTGTTTAGTGGAACAAACAAGGGAAAGTTGTCCACACATTTTAGCCCTTGCAAACAAAGGTGATGTCACAAGACTTCTCCTAGCCAGTAGCTAATCCTCTTGCTCAACAAGGTGCTAGAATGAGCGACACAATCACTCTATGCACAAGAATTCTTCTAACCGCTCAAAATCTTCATGGCAAGAGAATGGACCATGGAGGGTCCGGTGGAACTAGAGGCACTCAAGGGAGTAGATGGAAGCAAAACATGGTTGAATTGTTGAGTTGCTCTCGCCAGGGTCGGATAGGCATTTTATAGCCGGCCCGGGAAGATGAATCCAAGTGCCCGTGAAGCAGTGACGCTCTTGTAAAAGTTTTGAGGCATGGGTTTATGAGTGGACGCAAGCAACGACAAATAGTGGACCCCAGATCAAGGTTCTCTACCCGTGACTGTGGACCAATCAGGGATACAGACAAGATAATTTTGGAATAAAATTACTTTTATCCCAAAATTGAGGGGCATGTGTTTACACCAAAATTTGGAAGAAGAATCTCAGAGACTCGAAAGCTCCCAAGATCGTGTCGTCAAGGAATCAATTGCGTGCAGATCGGAACCAGCTGATTCGGATGCAAAAACTGGAATCGGCTTTCTCCAGATATGACCAGCGGATAACGACGAAGGCTACAATTCGACGCCAGGACGAAACATGTTGGACTCTATAAAAAGGGAAAGATTAGAGTCCAGGTTATCTTAAATTAGGAATGTTTTCTTTAGAGTCAAAATTTGTGATGAGTCATGCTTAGATAGGAGTCGTGCGCAGGTCCTGGGTATAAATATCAAGCCCCGGCTATTGTAAAATGGATCAATCAATCCAAATATAAGTCAATTACTTTTTTGGCTTTGGCCACCCCTTAGGAGTAGGAGTAGAGTAGATCTCGGCGAGCTCTTCAGCGAGTATGGCTGCATCGATCCGGTTGACCTCCACTGCTTGTCTGTAAGTACCGTCATGGTTTATACCTCTATTCGTATGGCTGCATCGATCCGGTCGACCCCCACTGTGGCTCTGATATAAGCTAGTTATCGACTCTTGTTTAATGCAAGTATGGCATGTGTGATTCTGCATCACACCCCACTACTTGAATTAGATCAAGGTCAAGTTATCGGCTCTACCTTAGAATGGCAGTCTTTGGTAGATTCATTAAGTTACCGATATTGCTTATTGCTTTCATTATTTATCTAATTACAGCAATATCACTCTGCCCGATTGAGATTGATTTAGATTGGCCTTATATCTTATTTGACCCATCGTTTGCTAATCTAAAACTGATCTAATCTACACCTTAAACGATGAGTTATGTTTTATCGGCTATTTTACATCAATCTTAATCGTGCATAAGGTGCGGTTAAGGCATGTTGCGTCTCGAGTAGATCTATTGGCTAGCGAGAACCGTTCCATGGCCCATTATCACGGCATGTGTGATTCTGCATCACACTCCACTGTTAGCACCATGGAGTGGGGATCGTTATTTAGTAGATCTATTCCTGGTAAGGCATGACTTTAACTGTGCGTTATGCATGAATCGACTGTTTTAGCCGATATCGAGCACTTTCACGAACAGTTTGCATCACAAAACCATTGAAGGAAAGATAGGTTGAAAGATATGTTAGCCCCATGATCTTATTATTATATTACGGAATGCATGATTCTGCCTCATGCCCCATTGATATTAGTAATGAGTTAGGGTCGTCGAGTCTATTGTTATTTCTACGGCCTGCATGATTCTACCTCATGCCCCACTGGTCATGGCGATAGATGAGATCTAACATGTTCATTAAATTTATCTTTATTAAATGGTTAAGTGGTGTTGAATTGTTTCTTTACATAAAAAGAGGTTCGGTTACTTGTAATCATTGGCTTGACATAAACCAATCATTGTTGATATCTTATTGACATTGATTCATATTTGCTCAAACAATGATATTTATCCTGAATGATAATCGATTCTTCTTACACAACCCCATGAGCTTTAACTGATTTACTCTCATGAATATGCTGGAATCGACTATTTAGTCGATCTCCTTTCATATCGGCTCTCATAGCCGTACATTCGGGACTGTCTGACAACACCGGCAAGTTCCGCCCTTAATTATTGATAAACTTTCTCTCCTTGTCAATTGCAGGGTCAAATTGACTAGCATGTCTCGGAAGGATTGCGCAGGATCGACTATCCCTGCGCTGTAGCTAGGCGGATCTGCTCTATCGAGCGGACCCTTCTGGCTTGCTGCGTGTGTCCTCGGCATGGGACGAAAATTCTGTGTCGACACCTATGCAGAGAAGCGAAGAAGGCCTTTGGAGTTTAAAGTTGGGGATTATGTGTATATCAAGGTATCTCCTATGGGAGGAGTACATCGGTTTGGTATGCATGGCAAGCTAGCTCCCCGATACGTGGGTCCTTACAAAATTTTGAGGTAATGTGGCCCCGTTGCTTATCGTCTCCAGCTTCCTGAGATTTTATCTATAGTACACAAGGTGTTTCATGTGTCGCAATTGAAGAGATGTTTGCGGGTACCAGATGAAGCTGTAGAAGGTGAAGGGCTTCCCCTCCAACCAGATTTGACTTACGTTGAGCACCCTATAAAAATCCTGGATGAGAAAGAAAGAGTGACGAGGAACAGTGTGGTAAAGTTCTACAAAGTGTAATGGCAAAACCACTCAGAGGATGAGGCCATATGGAAACAAGAGAGTTACCTATTGAAGCATTACCCCCACCTCCTTTCTGGTTCTGATAGTTAGTTGCTGCGTCTAAATGTAATTCCTATCTCTTTCTCACACCAGACACATGAAATCTCGGGTCGAGATTTTGTTTTAGGAGGGTAGATTTGTAACACCATTGGTGTTACATTATATAGTTTTTGCTAAAACCATGTCATGAGCATCATGTTTATGTATTACTGCATGTGGTAAAATGAGAAATTAAATTTTATTGCACTAATTCTCAATTTGAGCTCTAATTTATTCTTTGTCCAAAAACTCTCCAGCACAGCTCAACTCACTATTGTCATCCTGATCCAATGCCATCTCTTGCTATTTCATCTCCTTCTTGATCCCGGAGCACGCCCTCAGCACACTCGTAGAGCAAGCCTGCGTAGCACGCTTGCAGTACCCTTCACTGGCAAGTTTTGCCACAGTGTCATTACTTCTCTGTGTCATGAATGGCGAGTTAGGCAGCAGCCTCTAGCGTGTTGCACGCGCTCTTCAGCAAACGAAGATGACCGACCGCAGCAGCTCGTAGAAATTCGCATGAACACGCGCTCTTCAGCAAACAAAGATGACCGACCGCAGCAGCTCGTAGAAATTCGCATGTCATCCATTATTTCTAGACCCACACTAATGTACCCAAATAGCATTCACTAGGATCCACCCGGTCATCATGTCCAACAAGCGTCGTAAAGTCTAAGTTGCCCTTCCAGCACGTCATCTCTCTCCACGTGAGAGCTCCATAGCCACAAAGTCAAATGATAAATTATTGTCATTCACTAATTATTAGCATACCACTTGGCAAGATTTATATCTCCATCAATCCCGCGACGCGCCACTGTCCTCTCTCGTTGTTCTAATCACCCACACCTTTACTTCGCTTGCTAATCGCCTTGCAAAATTATCAGTGCACGTCACGCTACCGCTGCCATAGTGTGTCGCGCACGCCAGGCATTTTTCCTAGTGCCAGCTCCACCTCCAGCCCCGCGTCTCCTACCTATAAAGGACACGCCGCACAACCCTCCCATCATGCCAAGCTCTAGAGCTGCGCTCACCGCTCACCATCTTACTCCCCAAATTGAGTTCTTGTGTTCTTGCCTGAGAAAGCTATGCTCCGTCGACCTCCCTCCCCGAGCTGCAATCGGCCAAGGTAGCCAGCCTGCAAAAACCCCCTCCTTCTCCTTCTCCGTTATTTCCTTGACTTGCGGTCTCCTTCTCCCGTCTTAATCCAATCAGCACATGTGCACTCTTTAATGCCAACCCAGTTGACACGTTGAAGGACCAAAGACCCACTCAAGTCCATCACGTGAAATCCAAACACGTGACCAGCTTGTCAAGTGCCATTAATCGCTTTCTTTAATCACCCTTTACGTGATTAATTAGTGGCCACCTTGTGCAATCAATATCTCCCTCATAGGAACTCTGATTCCATTGATTCTTTTTCCTAAATTCATCTGAAATCATGCTCTACCCATCCATATCATTTTCTTCATCTCTAGAGCTCATTTGAATTTATTTATTTATTTATTTATTGTAAAATAAATTTTGTTAGATTCCTAAATTCATGATCTATCTGTGAGTGTAATTAGTTCAGTATAGTTCAGTGATACCTTTAGGGTTACTTTATTATTTCAAAATACGTATTATTATTATGGTTATTTAGAGAATGAATTTTGTGATGCATTGGTAGAAGTGCTAGCCCAAAAAATATTTTACGGTAGGTTCATTGTATTATTAGGTGCTCACTGTAATTTTTGTAGCCTTAGAATAGGTTGATAAATATGGTACCTAGTGCACCTTGTTTTATCATATACATAGTAAATTAATATTAACAATAAGGATGCCTTTAGTTGCTAAGATAATACATGAAATGTTTCATACCTGTTTAGTGGGAATAATAGGTAACTTTGTGTATTAGTCATTAGAGTTAGCTTAGTAGCTTGGTAGATGTATTCTTATTTTAAGAGTTGTTGTTGCCGTATTACTAAGCGTTGCATCATCATTTCATGCATGTAGATAACGAGTTGGTGGAGTTCGTGACTGCGGGCGAGCAGGAGTACGAGGAGGTGATTGAGGAGTACGAGGAGGAGGTTCTCGTGCAGGAGGGAGTCCCGGAGCCATCAGTTGCTGACTTTGCTGACACCCCGCCTACCTAAGGCAAGCCCTGGTGCATAACCCCTATTTTTAATCACTATATATATATATGATGTGCATTTAAGTTACAGGAATTTTATGGAAACTACGTGCATAAATATATCCACCCATGAGTCCTACTAGTATAGGTCAAGTAGCTGCTATGCTCAGGATGTCGGTAGCGTGGGTAACCTATCGTTACTCACAAATTGGTGATAAACATGATCACTCATGGTAAAATGGTAGAAAGGAAAATGGTGACCAGGCAGGGATATGGTTTGGTTCTGATGGGTGTAAAGGGTTGTGTCCTGTGGCCAACAGGGCATAGCTCGGTTACACTTTTTCCCTATCTATGTCAATTAAGGACCGATCATTGCAATGGATGCGAGGTAAGTCACAGATCTATTGTCCCGAGCGCATACTTGGGTATGGGCGTGGGGAAGACTTGTTGCTCTCTTGTCGTGGATCCGGCTCTTTCTGGACCGACTGATTTGAGGCGGAGATGGTGGAGGTCCTTGTACCGCACTGAGTCCGGGACTCAGGAGTGGGGGCTTGGAGTCCAAGTTTGGACGGGGACCTGGACACCCATGATAGGAGGGTGATGGGTTAGTCCTGCTTGTGCCTAGGGTACAAGCGGGGTGTGTGTTTTTGGGGCACCCAGCTAGGCACATTGGTTCACGAATCGCCGCCGAGTTGGTATGGCTTGTCTTACCTCTAGCATCGTAGTAAGAACTGAAAGTTGAAAGAAGAAGAAATGGAACTGATTGCTCAACTCTTGCTTGAAAGTAGAACATGTGCTTATATAGACTGGATAGATAATAACTTAATACGGCTGATAATCATAACATAAATAAGGACTCACTATTAGTATTGCTTTTTGCTAAAAGAAAATCAGCAAAACCATGAAGCTTATCATATCCCTTGGAGTCGGGAAATTATTCTCACTAGTCGGATAAGTCTTGCGAGTACATTGTGTACTCATGGTTTATTTACCCCTATTGCAGGTGATGCATGAGAAGTACCTTTGTGTGGAGGATTCCTCTGGTGGGCTCAGACGGATCCTCATTCTTATCGCTAGATGTTTATTTTAAATTTTGTTGTTTATCATTCCGTACTCTGACATTTGGTAATGTAATAATGTAATTTTTAAGAAACTCGGATGTATGAGATGGACCTATATTGTAACTCGTTCTCATTATTGGATCCTTGGGAAAAATGTGGATCTTTCAGGTTCTCCCTTGGGGTGTGCACAATGGATACCGCTCGTTGTAGCTTGCTTTCGGGGTGCTTAGTGCCTGGTGGAAGGCAAGCACCTCCATAAGCATGTTATTTCGGGCGGTTCTGCCACAATGAGAAACTTTAGGAAAACTCATCAAGGAAAAAGACTACAATATATGTCTTCAGGACAAGTTGTGACCTTCTGGATCATATAATTTTGAATTCTCTAGAATTCTGATAAGGGTTATTATTCTAGGGAAGTTCTCCCCCAGAATCTTGCAAATTGTCCCGCTATGACAAGAACGCTTTCTATAGGAAACATATGCACATAGAGACTTAACAAGTATATCGCATACATTACAAGGATCATTTCATAATCTTAACCTCATCTTACTTCTAGAACTCGTGAGATAAAAATATGAAGTGTACATAAACAATAAACCCACACTTTCATAAATGGTGTCACGATAGAGCCTTCAACAGAGGTCAGGAAGTCATCATTAGAATAACACCTTCTAGGTGTTGTTTGAGACTTTCAAAGTCTCATGAATGACAATCAATATCTTGTAAATACCCCCCTGATGACAACATTCGGTGAAGTCAATCATTCTCATGGCATTAACCATTATTTGGAAATAAACATAAACATGGATAGTGCAAGTGAGATTACAAGATTTTCACAACATTTAGTCTTCATGACGTTTGTCTCGCTATTCTTCAAGAACATTGTGAATAGAGAATAATGCTAAGTAGAATTTATTGTATTATATCATGCATACATCAAGATGCATATTTGTGCACTCTAAAGTTGCAATGACACGCATCTTTGAGATGTGAATAATCATTATAATTTTCTCTATTCATAATAGTGGTGACTTCTTCTGGGATTGATTCTAGATTCTTCGAGAATCTTTATCTTTGCGACATAGTAAGACATCACAAGTCTATATTTCTAGTATAATAGGGAAAGTATTGCTAGTAACACCAAAATATATCATATCGGTTTCCAGAGGAAACTTCAATTATTCAAAAACTTCAGGTGGGGAACGCATTATATCACAAGTATATATACACTCATAGTAAAAGCTTATGAAATGTGCATGTGCTTATTCCTTCAAGTTCCTATTTTCATTCTTATCGTCTTATATGGGTCTTTATTCCTTACAAGGAATTCACTTATTTTTTGTGCATTCAGACTTATAACCATATATTCCTTCAAGGAAAATCCTTCAAGGAGTTGTTGTATTTATGGGGAGATCATTTCTCTTAAAGACAATATTGGTATGAGATTTTAGTGTTGCTCTTCATGGATTTCCATAATCCCATAACTGCATATTTTGATTCATGCCATTAGTCAGATTCATTATATAGCGGTATATATTTTGTAAAACATATGCCAGAACTAGTCTCTATTAGGACCTTTTGAACCATCGCTTTTCACCACCCATGATTTCAATGATGACCTATAATTATCCAAACATCAGGTTCAAGATATTCACTTAGCGATTTTTAGTTCAACCTCAATTGCATATTTCATTTGATCCGATATGAGAGCTTCAAGCACTCTTGCCATGGACTTTGTTCCGGATCTAGGTTCTCACAAAGATACTCATTTAGCAATTATAGAGGCAAACAAGTGTCGACACATTTTTTTGACTTTATAACGGTCTTCGTTATTTCCCAAAACGATAGATCCATTGTTGTTCCGTTTTCCTAGCTTTATAGTACGCGCGCATTGCTAGGATTTTCATCTCCAAGATGAACCTCATCATGAGGTAACTCACCAGCAGGGTGATTTCTCTACAGGAGTAAAAGAGGAGTTTTATCACACATAATGTGAGTTTGCTTTATGAGCATATGCTTTTGACTTAGGCCTCTAGATCTTATTTGCAGGCGTCTCTGCATAATTTGATCAAAATGCCAATGTCAAATGGATATGAAATTAATCCCGGGTATTATCCACATCTACTTCGGGTAGAAGCATTCATTTAGATTTTAACCAATTTGGGTTCTCCTCATCAATACAAATAATTATCTGGCATAACTCCATGCTATAGAATAGAGGAGTGTAACTAAACAACTAGTTTAGTTTAGATTTGTGCGTTGTGATTCATAAATATCAAGGCATTTCATAATATGGGCATTCATCTCCCTCTAATGCCGAGATATTTAATAGCATACTAAAATTCCCCATTCACCAACTTCTAGTGGTGTATATGTATGCTTTAGTGGTGGTTTATTTGGAAATATTACACACTTTATTGGGGGTCTATTGTAGTTTTTGTATGCAGTGAGCTCGGACTTTATTAATGCAGTTGCATAAATACTGCGTGTATTTCCTACTTCAGGAAGAGTATCCTCAGCTTCTTTTTTAGTCCATAACTTCTGGTGGATTAAACACTATTACTCTACATGTTCTTGGTGTCAACAAATGCATATGCAGTCTTCTAGACTTAACACCTATAGTTACTGACGTAACCCATAATTTAACCATAGCAATCTTTTAGGGGCTAATGCTCACTAATTGTTGTATAATTGACAATCAATATGTCCATTACGTTTATTGACCTTCTTAAAGGACCTAGGATGTCACCTAGAGGGGGAGTGAATAGGTATTTCTAAAAATTAACACCTTTAAATGCGGAACCAATTAGAAAAGTAAGTTTCCAAAATGGAAACCCCAAATTAAGAGTAATACCACCCCTCACAAGTTAGCCACAGAGTAAACAAGGTATAAAGAATATATCTAGAAGCTATAACCCTGCAACACAAAGTTAGAACAGAAATCAAATAATATTTCTGCAGAACAGCCCCAAACTTGCTCCTTTCAATTTCTATCTTCAAACCGGACATACCTACTAGAGATGACAAGAACATGAATACATAAGAACTAGAGCAACACAAATATCGACGAGACCCAGTATACACTACTTTCTGTAGCCCAGTCCCCAAACTTGCTCTTTTTAATTTCTATCTTCAAACCAAATCTCTCGAGTGTGACGGTACCTACTAGAGATGAGTAACAAACATAGAGAAATATGCACAAGAACTAGAGCAACACAAACAATTTGAATGAAATGCAAATTGAGACACGATATTTGTTTCAACTAGAGCAATTTGATTAGTAAGACAAATAGCGAAATGCAAACTTGTCCTAGCTCTGTTTCTACAAGGGTTGCAAGCCACCTATCTAGTTGCAATGATCTATTTGCACACAATCTACTTGACCACTACTCACTAAGAGCTCTCACAAAAGCTACACTAAAGAGCTCCACTAGATATGTTTAAAGCACAAGGGCTCTCAATTCTAATTACACAGGCTATATCTAGTAAAAGGTCAGTCCTGGAGAGGTTACCACGGAGAATGGTCACTCTAGGTTCACGGAGTCTTTTCCAACTCCTTTTCCTCCTTCCACTAGTTGATAACTCAAGGACACGAGCAATTACTAGAGTTACCTTTTCTAAGACTCCACCGGGAATAAATCCCTCACAATCAGGCACACCACAACTCTCGTGCCGATCTCTCTCAAGTGCTCTCCGGTGGCAACCACCTAACCATCTAGGACCAAGAGTCCAAGAGTAACAAATGGATTCTCTCCCAATCATGAGATTGACAATATGCACAAGTGCTCAAGTGGTTAGATTGCTCTCTTTTGAATTTCACTCAACCCACAATTTGATTTGACAAATTTGATCAATCACTCACTAAGAGATGGGTTGGGAGAGTTGGCAAGGCTCAAAAAATATGTATAGTAAGCTCCCGAGGCGTGATTTCTTGAGAATCGTGTAGCCTCCAAAGGTGGAGGCTTAGGGTATTTATAGCCCCCTTGAAAAACTAACTTCTTCACCCTTGCTTGCCAACCACCAAGAATGCATCCGGTGCAATAGTTGTCATTTTTCCAAAAGCTACCGAATCCCGGACACATCTCAACCCCGCAAACACCTTGTATGACTTACACAAATATTTTCAAGGGTGTGCACTCAACTAGATCCTAAATCAATGAGTTTGAGCATCTAGAACCTTGTGAGGCGTCGAAGAACTCCCAACGGCTATCATCCTAAATGTGATCTTCTCACCATCTTGAACTAAAACCCGACTCATATTTTAAACTGAGCCTTTTGTTTTTTCCCTCAAGTTCAGCATTTGATCAAAACTAACCATTGTCATGGGTTCATTGAGTTGAGTTTTGGAGTAGTGCTACCTAGGTCTTGGAACTAGCCTTAGGGTTTCATCAATTAACCAAAACCAAACTAGACTGGGAGAGTTGGCAAGGCTCAAAAAACATGTATAGCAACTCGACCTATAGCCCCTTGAGGCATTTGAAAACTAGCCATTGGCCTCGGAACTCCGACGTCGTCAAAGATATTTAAAAACTAAGTAAGCGAGTTGAAGTTTGGAGGTGTCTAATCCCGACGATGTATGACCAGACGAATGAACCATCTAAGTCAAGGCATTTAAAAGCGCGTTAGACGCCGGAACTCCCGACGATGAACCAACTGCGAGAACAACAAGAATTTTATCGACGAACCAACCTGAGAACAACAAGAATTTTATCGTGGCTGGGCACATACCGGACACGTCCGGTATTGCCAGATCAGCAAAACATAGGTTAGCTCTTTTGTCTCTCAAACACTCAAAACTCACATGGGTTGGCTTGAGCACTTATGAAACATTATCTATCAACATAATGCATCCCCCTTAATAATACGGCATTCCTATTAACTCAAATTTAAAAGTATAACGAATTTAAACCTTTTGAGTTGATCTCTTTCAACCAAAGCCGTGTATTCCAATCTTCATCAAGTGAGGGAGCCAACATGTTGATATTGATCTTTTCACTTGAGCATAGCCATCTTGAGCACGTGACTTGATTCCATTCATCAAATTTGAATAATCCCAAATGTATCAAGTCACTTTCATCAAACACTCCAATAGTGATTTGATCCTTCACATTGACATGACCATCATAACTTGATTAGTACCTCAACTAAATGCAAGTACTTCCTTCTTCACCCTAGCTAGGTTCTTCGGCCGTGAAGCCATCGCTTGCCCTTCACCCTTGCTTAGTACCTCGAAGCCTTTCCTTGCTATCTTCACCATCTCAAGCCATCAAGTCACATCTTGTGTTGAATCATCCATTCATTTGTATTGTTATATTTTTCATTTCAATTTAGCAAGCTTCAAATATGATACCATTCCATATGCAATCTCTCATGTCTCATTAATTAACTCTTACGGGCTTGCTTTCACACAGTACATGGAAATCCCACAATAAATAAGGCTTTGCATGAATTCCATTTGCATTGTTGTTTTATGCTTGAACTAGATTGTTTATACAACAACACATCATTTTGGCTTTCATTAAGTACCGATGAGATAACCTATTACCTGTCCACACTTAGCAAACGGGTTAGACCTTTAATCACGTTGTCATTCAATCATCCAAAACCCACTAAAGGGCTAGATGCACTTTCACCTTCTAGGTCATATGCATGAGAAAAGACAACTAATGGTGGCATTGCGCTTTGAGGCACTTTAAGATTGGTGTGCATAAGTATGATATCAAGAATATGGCATTTAGCCGTGGTTGCCAAGCAGAAATTTTGGATGCAGAGTTATTTCACAGTCCGACTCTTTTGTTTATTGCCCAAATTTGACCCAATTACTCATACCATATAGAAAAATTGAGTCTTTAGTTATTGCAACATATTTCGTGTTCTATATAACACACGGCTTGGATCAATTCATTGTTCACGATGAAGAGAAGCCAAGAATTTTCATTTATCTAGGAAATATTATTTTAATGCAAAGTCATTGACCTAAAAAAAAAAAATAGCTGCTTGGCAAGAGCAACAATGACCAATATCCTTCTAGGATAGACTCTTAAAATAATGTGGCAGAACCGTCCAAAATAACACGCTTTCGGAGACGCTCGTCTTCCACTAGACACTAAGGACCCCGAAAGTTAGCTACATCGGACAGTTCTATCGAGCACATCCCACGAGAGAACTCAAAACAATCCACGTTTTATCGCCAGGATCCAATAATGAGTATGAGTTTACAATACTTAGTCCATTTCATACAACAAAGAGTTCTTGGAAATTATTTATTATAATACTAGAGTTCAGAGTGCGATCATTAAATAGCAGAATTAAAATGAACATCTAGCGGAATTGATACAAGGATCCGTCTGAGCCCACCAAAAGAATCCTTCACACAAGAGCTACTCCTCAAACTGCACCTACAACAGGGGTAAATAAAACCCTAAGTACACAATGTACTCGTAAGACTTATTCAACTAGAGGGAATAGTTTCCCGACTCCAAGAGGTATGATAGACAATATGGGTTTGCTGTTTTCTTTTTGTTTGCGAAAAGCATTACTAGAAGTACATCCTTAAGATCAAGTTTAATTAACAGTCATGATTACTTCATTAGCTAACCATTCTAGATAAGCACATGTTCTAATTTTAAGCAAGGGTTGAGCAATTAGAACAAATTTACCATCTTTCATATTCCAATTCTTACTACGGTGCTAGACCATAGCCAAGTCGTACCATCTCACAGAAATGGCGATTTGCGAACCAATGTATCTCCGCTGGGTACCCTAAAACACACGCCCCATTTGTACCCCAGGCACAAACAAGACCAACCCATTCCACTCCTGTCACGGGGTCCAGGTTCCCGTCCAAACTTGGACTCCGAGCCCCACACTGGAGACCCGGTCTCAGTATGGTACTTAGACCTCCACCTTTCCCCACCTCCAATCAGTCGGTCTAGAAAGAGCCAGAACCCACGATAAGAGCGTATCGAGCCTTCCCTCTCCCATAAACAAGTATGTGCTCAGGATAATAAATCTGTGACCTGACTACCATCCACAGCAACGGACGGTCCTCAATCGACACGGGTAGGAAAATAGTGTAACCAAGCTAAGCCCCGTGGCCACAGGACACAACTCATCGCACCCACCATATCCCTGCTCGGTCTCTATTTTTCCTTTCATTGTTTTATCATGAGAATAAATATAATAGTTACCTATTGTGAGTAACAGCAGGTTACTCACGCTACCGATGACCTAAGCATAGCATCTACTCGAACCTGTACTGGTAGGACTCATGGGACAGTTATATCTATGTAGGTGGTTTTCATAAGATTCCTGTAACGTAAATGCACATAACATATATATACAGTGATTATAAAAAATAAGGGGTTATGCACCGGGGCTTGCCTTGGGTAGGCGCAGTGTCAGCTGAGTCAATCAGTGGTGGCTCCGGGACCTGCTCCTGCACGAGAATCTCCTCCTCGTACTCCTCAACGATCTCCTCGAACTTGTGCTCGCCGGTGATCACAATCTCCGCCGACTCATTCTCTATATGCGTGCAATTATAGTAATGCAGCTATTTAGTATTTAGGCAATAACAACTCTTAAAATAAGAATACACCTATCAAACTACTAAGCTAGCTCTAATGACTAAGATACTAAGCTAACTATCATCTTTACCAAGCAAAATATTGGGTTCACTAACAAACACTTAGCTTTGCAAATTAAGAGTATATCTTTATTTTTACAAAAGATTTAATGTATTTTGAAACAAAAAATATTTAACTAACCCAATGCTTAGTCTATTCTAAGGCCACAAAAATTACAGTGAGCACATAATAATACAATGAAACTACCATAAATATTTCAGGACTAAAGCTATCACCAATTTACCACAAAAATTCCGACAATGATTAACTTAATAATATGAAGCACTTTCAAATGATTTAATAGCTTCTAGTGTCGACACATATAAATATGAACTAAATGCACCAACAGATAGATCACAATTTTAGGAACCTAATAAAATTTGTTTCATGCAATTTTTGGACACCTACATGATTTCATATTAATTACCAAAAATCAGTTCAGAAATTAAATTAGAAAACAATTCACTAATTCCTAGAAAAAGATAAACCAATCTCCCGCGCGGCCCACACGAGTGGCCCATGTGACGCAGCGCGCGCGCAGTGACCCAATGGCACGGCCCATGTTAGGCCGGCCCGCTCATGAGGCGGCCTGGGGCGGGGGAGTCCCGCAGCGTTAGCATTTTTGCAAAAGAGGCCTCGCACTTCTCCCAAATCACAACTAAGTACTAACACTATTTCTTCCTCTCTCAGACCTTCTCACTTAACCCCCCATCCTTTTCCTAATTCACCCACAAGCACCTTCCCGCTTTCTCGGCATGCATGGCAATGACAATGACATAGCACTTGCCAGCACCGCCCCCACGGGACATGCGCGCCCACCCACCTATCGAGTCGGTCACCATCCCCGACCCAAGCGGCTACGCTAAGCGGCTACACGGGGTGGTGGGACTCGCTGAGAGCCAGCTGCGGCGACGCACGACTGTCCGTGACGGTGGCGCGGCTGCCCCGACGATCCAGAGCACCTAAGAACCTAACTGGCTAGCAAGAGAGCATCAGTAGACTATTGTGGACCTAGCCGAGGTGACGGTTGGGGTGGAGGAGGTGTGGCTACGTGCGGCCGAGCCGTGCGACGGCGCACCGCGATGGTGTGGTCGCGTCAGCGGCGACGGGGAGGCGGTAGCGGTTCCACTGGCATGCACAAGGTGGAGAGAGAGGCAAGGTGAAGCTAGTGGTGCAGGTGAATTGGCTTGGGAGGGATGGTAGGAGGGCTGCCCTCATCCACGGCCGGACGCGGCCTTATCGACACGACGGCGGGAAAACGTCAAATTGGAGCTTGGCAGTGCCTTCTTCATGGCTAGGTGGGGTCAAGCAGCGAGAGAACTTGATGGTGAAGCCACAGACGTGCTGAATTAAATGGAAATGATCACTTGGTGGCCAATTTGATGGCGCGGCTCGACGGCGGCAGAGAGAGAGAGAGAGAGACGAGGTGGCAAGTGGACTCGTCTCGGTCTCGCCTTGGCGGGACGTGGTCGGCGTGATCTAGGTGTTACGCGTGCAGATGCAATCGGACAGGTGCGTGCGTCCATCGACCGGCATGGCCCATGCGGGTGTAGTGCCATTAATGGCAAGGCGACGACGAGCTTGGCCACGTGTGCGCGACATCTAACTGGGCCAGCAGCGGGGTATAGGTACAGGGGACAGGCGCAAACGCGACGGTGATACGACGACACCGGCAATGGGCTGCGCCACGCCACACGAGGCGGGTCTACTGCGCGGCATGCGGTGAGGGTGAGTGAGGTAGCGCGCAGCGCCGGCCGTGCGAAAGCAGCAATAACGGCTCCACGCTGCAGCAGAGCGATGGCGGCGTCGAGGCAGGCGATCGTAGCGACACTGTGCAGGCAGCGCTGCGTCAGCAGAGCAAGCCAGGCGTGGCAACGTCGCGCCCCCGAGGCATGGTGACCGTGCTCACCCGATGAACTAGCCCAAAATCATGTCCTGCATGAATTTTAAAGCGCCTATAAAAACTAAACGGTTGCTCTAGAACTTAAACCATCTTCACCATGGTCTAGAGGGGATATGAGGCTACCAACCCGAGCTAAAACACGACACCACTTCTTAACTCGATTTCACAAAATAAATTCCCAAATATAGCATTGTCTTGTTGTCTATATACTTAAAAATATTCTAAGTCTATGAGCTGAATTTGATTCCAAATTGCATTTCTAGGCTATTAAAAATATTAGCTAGTAATGTTGTTTTTCTACAGCAAGGATTTCATTGTCATCTATCAAGTTCATATTCCAAACTTTATTTAAGCGCCACATATATGTTCTATAGCATTTTTGTTCAATAAAAATTAGTTTTAAACCCTACTTAATACATATGAGTTATGGAATAGCTTATCATTTAACATTTTTATTGATCATCTGAAGTTACAAAAATGTTATCTATACATTCAATCACATACATTATCACATAAACATGATGCCCATGACATGGTTTGATAATTTGTTTAGGACGTAACACCGAGGGTGTTACAAATAATAGCGCAAATTTCTTTGGTAAAAGATACATCTCAGAAATATTTGTTGTCATCAAGATCCATGTGGCCTTTCAGAGCAGAGGATAACTATTATGACCGATAATTGATTAATACCAAATTAGCTTCTAGCTATATTGTGACGTGGGATTCATACTTTTTTTATCTGCTTTCCATCTTCTGGTAGTTGGCAGGTAGATCTCAAAGCAGGTGGGATGTGACATATACAGGGCTACTAGCCGATATATTGTCGCATAGAGTAGTCATGTCACATAGTTGTCACTTTCACTTGAATTTGTGGGTGAACCCATATCATTTGGCTTTCTTTCTTTCTTTCTTTCTTTTTGAGGGGATTTGGCTTACCTTCTTTATAGACAATACAATGGTTTTCCACCATGATGCCCATTGTCATTTCAGCGACTGTGGGTACCTCTAATTCTAAGTTCTGATACGCACTTCAGGGCTTCACTAGTCCAAGTAAGGACAAACAAAGTTCTTCATCAAGAAGAAGTACTGTGCTTTCGCACCCACCCACTGAATCAGCTGTAGCGGTGCAGACTGCTATATGGTCTGTATACGGTCTTGGTCAACTGACTTCTACAGTTATTTGGTTTAGTATAAGATCTGGAGAGTTTTTTCAGGGGAAGTATACTCGGACCAAATTAAGTTGAAGAAGTCACTTCGCTAGCAGGGCAGCACTAAATCAACTAAGGCGGCTATGGCGATGGCGACGCACACAAGACAGTGATAGGCTTATGGCTTTTGGCTTTGGCTTTTTTTGGCCAAAACAAAAGCCCAACCAAAGTGATAGGCTTAGTTAATCGGACTAAGTAGTTCATTTTTGAAAATTTGGTTTGGCAAATTGGTGGAATAAAAAGCTCTTGACGTTGTTTGAGAGATAAAGATGGTATATTTTATACTTGCGGTGGCAAGAGGTTCGATGGTGCTTTCTCGACGCCACACACAGCTCAACCAAACAGGGCCTTAGTTAATCGGACTCGGTGGCAAAGACGCTTGACAGCTTGAGCTCAATGGCTGCGGTGGCGAGAGGCTCTCGATGGTGTCGACGCACACAAGCTCGACGGCAAAGGCCATAGGTTTGGGTACTCGGACTCAGTGGCCACGGAATACGAGTGCTAAAGAGAAACCATGGCTATAAAATTTCTTTTAGGGCTCCTTCGTTTATGGTTGTTCCGGCTAGGAATAATTTCTGGTTGAGAGTTGTCTATATATATAAATTAGATAAGTGTTCCTGGCTAGAACCGTTCTAGGCCTCGGAACCCCAGGAACCGAACAGGCCCTTATGAAATTAGATTTAAACTTTAGTATGATCCTAAAGTTTTATTGTAAGTTTAGTCTTAACTTTAATCAACTAAAATTTATTACACCACTGAAATCCAAACGGATCTTTAGTATTATACGGAGTAGGAAGTACTGGTGACATACCTTTGTCACTGATGTCATGATAAATGATGTATCTAGTATGCTGAGTCTGATAAGGCCGGTGAAAGATAAACATTGACGGAAAAGGCTAATTAATGTGTCCGTTCGATCCAAGTCGCCGTTGCGTGTGTCGACGCAGGTTGTGTGTGTGACGATGGTGACGCAGGTGTGCGCTCGGTGGCCACTGCCTGCCGGCTGACGCAGGTGAGCGCTCGCTTGGATGTACCGAGTCGCCGCTAGTGGGCCCAGCTGCTACTTGTTATTAATATCATAATTTGTCTCTTTGATTTCTAGTTGGCCAAATTAGTTTAGTTGCTAGTACTTATGTTTATTAGTCGAATTCTTTTGATGAATTGTAACATATTTGAATGGAAGAATCAACTGAAATTTACGGGGCCAGAAGCAAGCTTGGCCGATGATGCTGCAACAGGGTCAGGATTGAAGATCGTTATGCAGCACAGCAGATATTCATATATGTAACAGCCTCTTGTGGCACTATGTAAAAATAAGGACATTACAGACGCGCCTTTGGACACATTACAGACGCACGTCTGCCATAACGCATCTGTACCAAAAACAAAAACAAAATCTGCCATAAGCTTAGCCAACACGTCTGCCATAAGCTTAGCCAACAAGCGTCTGTGATAACGATTTACAAAAACAAAAAAAAAAATCCCCAGGTGCCACGGTCTTACATACATCATACATGACACATCAAATTATATATAGTAGCCAATTGCTAATTAGCAATTTCATATACATGAAGTAATATCAAAAGCTGAAGGTATGTAACTAATATTCAAGTCCCTCCAACATACTAAGTAAACCTACTTGCTACTTGAACTAAGAAGATAAGCTGCAGGCATGTAACTAATATTGAAGTCACTGGATTCTACATGAGTAAAGTGAAGAGCAGATGAGGCATGTAATCACACGGTGAAGTTCGGTATGCATCTGTACCAACTATCATTTCCTTGATATCAATACCCTGGTAACAACCTCTCATGCGTTAATTTGGAAGTGTGTGAAACCAACATAAAGGGAAAATGGGAAAGCACTGACCTGCAATGCAACTGGAAATAAACCCATATATGACATTTCTAAAGTCCTGCCACCAAAGTACTGAATGTAGGTTAGCATGTTCTACAGGTTTTCATTCACATTTAAGTGGAAATAAGTACTGAATGATCTAGCTCTTATTCTCAAAATTAAGCAGTAGTATGATTGAACAACAAATAAGGCAACAGAGTAGACAGAGAAGCACAGAGTGTAATTAGTACCACTGAAGCACATAGTATGATACAGAAATTAGAGGAAATAAAGGTACAGGTACTCACCGGTTGCCCAAGGCAAGCAAAGGCGATTCCACCACATGTAGCAGAGACAATAACAGCTACAAGATCTGATATCAATCTACAATAAGATACATTCAACAGATAAGTTTCCACATCCAACACATCAAATGACTTTTCATCATCAGTAGAAGCATGTGGTTGATAAGACACTTGATAGCAGTCATGATAGTACCAGAAGAGTAACAGGTAAAATGTAAAAATAATCTGCTGCCAAATTAATAAGATGCACACAAGAGAACAGTGCATGAAAGCTATAAGGAAATATCCAACTTAAGCTAAATTGTGCATACTGTCTTTCTCTAAGGAGTATACAGTCAGCAATTTACATCTGCCAGATATTATTGCCATTTTTGAAGGCACAGCCGCAGAGATATTATTATCATTGGCTTTACACAAAAGAATTTAGTAGTCAGCATCCTCTCAGTTTGTTGGTAGGTATCCAATTTCCAGCATGCTACAACCCCATTTAAGAACAAATAATTGCACAAGTGTTTATTCATACTACAAGATAGAAGCACGTTGCTTGGTTCTAATTATACAGTAAGAAGAGCTCCAAACTAGTTAACTATAAGCTGGCACGTGCATCCAGAGCTGCTATGGAATCGCACACATATGCATCAAGAGCTGCTCACATGCATCAAGAGCTGCTATCAGAGATCTGAGAACTCACAAGAAATTCCAAGTCACCAACTTTGGAGCTTCAGATAAGTCACGAGCTTCAGAAGAAATCCTACACTTCTTCAGCTCAGAAATATAAATATTTATGTGTACAGTAAAGCCAACATAAAAAAAGCATCCGGATTGACCACTCATTCTGGGAAAAAATAATGACTAATTAAAAAAAAAATTCTCTGTAGAAGACTGGCACCAAACAGACAAGTGCAAATTGGCAACCAATCAAAAGTTCTCACAAGTGGTAGCTAGTTTCAGAACTAATCAACAGAACCTTATCACTTGTTTAGTTACTAGCATATCAAAGTAGAAACTGAAATAAGAAATGTCTTGATGAGAACAGAATGAAATCCATCAGAAAAGCATACATGTGCTTGACCCATTTACCAGTTATAAATTCATGAGGAAAGAACTGAACTTGCATGATAAATTGAGAAAGGGTGTAACAGCAAAATAGAGCCCTGCAATCATACACAGCAAAATAGAGCCCTGCAATCATACACAGTAAAATGGAGCCCTGCAATCATATTCATATTCCTAACCAAGTGGCTTCTAGAACACTACTTCAGCAGATGATAATCACATCTAACATGGACTGATGGCATTCTATATATAAAACAATCTAACATGTACCTGACCACATGACATGACATGCTCTAGCATCTCATGGTCCCAAGCAGAACATATTCTTGCTCCCTGAAAAATATTGCAGAGATGAACACTACTTCAGCAGAGATGAGCAAACTGAACATATGCAGTGACCAATTAACTAGAGCACTAACCAATAGCAGCACAACAGTAGTTTTTGATAAAAGAATAAGTAACAAGGGAAATTAACAATAAAATTAAGCCAAAACTGACAATGTAACTTAGTAACAGGGAAATTAACAATGGAACTGAAACTCAACAATGATATACCAATGAATCTCAACAATGATAGACCAATGAAAATAACTGAAACTATAAAGGAATTGAGCAATCTGATAAGATAGACTAGTGTGCATAATTAACTAATACAACGACTCTAGGAATTAGTATAGCCTCAGACGTCTTGTGCCTGTACCCGTACTAGTACAGGTTACCACAACCTCATCCTAGGTGCCATCAGCTCGAAACAAAATGGAATCCAAGGTCTCAAATCTCAACACAGAGAGATAGCACGAGGAAGGGAAAGAGGGGATTCACATGGATCTCGTCAGGAAGCAGCACTGCGGGAGCGATGGGTTTGAGGAGCGAAGGGGCTAGGGTTACCCATGAGCAAGCACGGGGCACCAGGGACGCGCCGGTGTCCCATTGTCGCTATAGCCCTCCATGGCCGCCGGGAGGAGGACCGCACCCCGTAGCCCTCCATGGCCGGCGGCGGCGAGAGGGGTCGTCGGCGTCGGCCTGGGTCGGATAGCGCGGCGTCTCGTCGCGATCTGGTCGGGGAGGGGTAGCGGAGAGGACACGTTGGTTGTGGCAGATCTGAGGAGGGAGGCGCGCCGGCTGGATCTGGGTGGAGGGAGGCGACGCCGGCTGGAGGAGGGAGGCGGCGCTGGCCGGATCTGGAGGAGGGAGGCGGCGCCATCCAGTCGTGCACGGGGAGCCGGCGCCGTCTTCCAGGGGAGGAGCTGCGGAGGGGAAGGGAGAGGAGTTGAGGAGGGAGGCGCCGCCGGCTAGTCTGGAGGAGGGAGGCGCCGCCGTCTTCCGAGGGGAGGAGTTGCGGAGGGGAAGGGAGAGGAGACGGGAGGATATAGGAGTCGGGAGCGGATGGGAAAGAGGAGAGGGCTCGGGGGTCTCGCGGGCTTGGGGCGGACGGCTGCTCTGCTGAAATGAATAAAATTTTCGGGTCCGTGGGTTTGCACCTGTGACGCGCATTGGCTGGCCGCGTCTGGAGTTAAGCGAGAGTTATAGACGCGTTATACAGACGCGTTTTAAGACGCGTCTGTAGTAACTGCAACTACAGACACGTGTTGAACGAACGACCCGTCAGTGACTTTGTAGACACGTTTGGGAACGCGCATATGTAAACTCATATTACAGACGTGTGTTTGTCCTGGCATATGTAGATGGCGTGGTGGATATGTGACATTTTTACATAGTGTGGAGAAGATCTTCAATAGATAATTTCATGGATGGAGGCTCCACTAGTGATTATTGAGGAGTCCAGTATCAAGCATGCGCAAACGGAGATATTAGCTGGTTCCGAGGCACATGATTAATCTGTTTGGACCATTGCCGAGTCGAAGGAGAAGATATTTGCAGATCAGTAAATGGTTTGGCTCAGGACAAGCAAGAATAGGAGACGTAGGGTGTGTTTGGTTTCTTAGTCAATTCTAGCCTGGCTAGAATCCTAGCCTGGATAGCCTTAGCCTGCTCCCACCATGTTAACCTTTAGTTGTTTGATTGTCTATGTTATCTAAGCCTGACTAGTAAATGAAGTTTGGTTGTCTGGCTTGTTTTGCATAGAGTCACCTCTTCTTAGACTTGTAAGTTTACCCCCTTCTTCTAGTGGGCATCCTCGGAGAGCACGAGAGCAGCAGGACAACCTCGCCGCCGGCGTCGTGCGTACACTGCCAAACGAGTTCACCGCGAGTTCGTTGCATGATGGCTGGGTTCACCGCGAGTTTGGGCTCCCTTGCTGGTTTGGCTTTCTGCAGCTTTTGCAATTTGCATTTGCAATTTGCATAAAGCAATTTTCCTCTGTGTCAAGACTATTTCCCAGATAGTAGGGCAGTGATGCCGTGCTGGCGTGCTCATAGAGTCATAGTCATTGGTCACCAGACAAAAGAATGCCAACATTCTCAGACCTCTCTAGACTCTGGATCCATGGATGAACACCAATCCATCATTGATCAGTCCCCTGGCATCAAAGTAGACGAATTCAGCACTGATCAATCTTGAAGCTACAGCTTCAGATGTTCATTACTTGCAGCGACTGACAAAAACTTACAAGAGACATACTTGTTCATTCTAACTTTGCAAGGTCAGAAGGAAGAATGCCGCAAAAGGTTTAACAAGGCAGGCCTTAGCAGTTTCAGGATGTCAGCTTAAGCTCATGGCGGCTACCAATTCATCCTTGTCACAAAATCATCGCTTGCTCGAGAAGTACAAGAGGAACACGGCAGCAACGACAAGATAACCCCGCCTCTGCAGTCTGCACAGTCTGGCGCTTCCTTCAACAATGGCAAGAGATCGAAGCCCATGAATGATGGAGAAGGGCACACAGTCACACACAACGCATGGCAAGGTTCAATAGTTAGAGCAGCTCCAGTGTGGTCAGTAAATCGAACCATGGGCAGCTGGAACCGAACCGTAGACACTGCAGCCATCGAACTTTACTTGTCAGAGCTGCTAAAATCGGCTGTTGCAGACGCTAGCTGGCCCATGGATTTGCCTTCCTATGTTGCCACGGCAATAAAGAAGGACATGCAAAAACCAGTTTTTAATTGTACATGGATCTCACAAATCGGTACTCACACTGGAGCAACCGAACTCAATTTTTTGTTCGCTTGAGTCAGACGTTGGTTCGACCACGACGCTGGAGGTGCCCTTAGCAGTGGCCGTTTGACGATCTATTGCCAAGAAGAGACTGACATTCCGGGTCTGCCAGACAAGGAAGCACGCGCCGCGCGCCTCCTCGGCGACAGCAGCAGCAGCCGCGCCTGCATCAAGACGGGTAGCAGCAGCAGCAGCCGCGCGCCTCCTCGGCAACAGCAGCGACAGCAGCAGCAGCAGCAGCGCACCTGCGACACCGCGAACGCGCTGAGCGGCCGAGGCGACAGCACCAGCTCCAGCGCCGCGTTGATCTCTCTGCCGAGGACCTCGCTCTCCACCAAGAGCCGGTCAGCGCTGCCTCAGGCTTCGGCGCGGTTGAGCGCGGACGCCGGGGAGCCGCAGTTGAGCGCGGACGCCGGGGACGCTCGGCCTCAGGTTTGGGCGCGGACGCTGGGGAGCTCGGGCTCGGTCGAAAGTGGCCGCCGGAGATCTGGAAGGAGCCGCAGTCGCGCGGACGCCAGGGACGCTCGGGATCGGGCTTGGGCGCGGACGCCGGGGCCTGTGACCATGCTGCGCGGGCGGAGGAGATGCAGCTGTTGACGCCGGGGCCGGTTACCATCTTCCGCCACCGGCTGCATCCGCCCATATCTGGGACAGGGTAGTGCGCGCTGCGGAGCGGTGCTCCACAAGGAAGACGACGACGACCGGCTGCGGGAGGTGCGGCGGTGCGGTGCGGAAGAGAACGGGAGTAGCGGGTGGTGATGCGAATCCATCGATGGCTGGCCAGGGCCTGCCAGGAAAAAACGGATCATCGTCTCAGTGGGTGTTTAGGTGCCCAAAATCCAAACTTTCGCACTATGCAAAAAGAAGATTTCCGTCACATTAAACTTGTGTACATGCATGAAGTACTAAATGTTGACGAAATCAAAAATTAATTGCACAGTTTAGTTGTACTCTACGAGACGAACGTTTTGAGCCTAATTAGTCAACGATTGGACAATTATTACCAAATACAAACGAAATACTACAGTGCGCTCCAGTGATTTTGCCACTGCCGATTCCGGGCAACTAAACGAGGCGTCATTTTTCTGGGACTAAGGGCTCCAAAGTGGCTTAGTTGACCTGACTTCGAGCTGTTTATGGGCAACCAAACAGCTAGAAAATTGGCTTGCTGAAGCCTGGTTGGGGTTTAGACACCCAACCAATCAGGCTCATAGTGGTGCTGGACTTAATAATAGGTGTAGGTGTGGACGTGTGGCCAAACTAATTAGGAATTAGAAAGATATTATATTCAATTTGTGCGTAAAAGAATTCTCTCTGTTTGCCAAAGACCTACGCATACCCATGTATAAATACTCGGGTATATGGTCAATTGTTATCCTCTAACCAACCAACATTATTAATCTATTATTTTTCCAATATAATATTATGTTTTCTTCTATCTTAGGACAGTAGTGCATACCGAACCCTAATCTCCATTAGGGGTTGGTAACCTTTGCCATTTTACGCTGAAAAACAGTCGGCTCTCCTCCACGAAAGCGAGGAACCCCTTTGCTAGTTTGTTTCTGAAAACTAGTCGCTCGTCGTTACGAAAGAACGATAGTTATCGTGGTGTCGTGTGAATCAAATTTTCACAGCAACACTGCTTTGCACCGCATTGACTAGGGATTTTTTTTAAAATAATATCTTTTAACGATTAATTGCAAATACAGCATTTGAATTTGAAGAATTGTAATGCCCCTCGATCTCTCTATGGAAATGTGCACCAAAAAAACTATACATCAAACTCAACAAATATATAACACATAAAACAAATATGGTGAACTCTTCTTCTTTCGCTGAAGAAAAATATAAACATAAAATGAAAAAGCGAAGACAAAATTTTGAATGAACATATATGCATGTGTATATGAAGCTATCATCAGGTGTTGTTATTCCACAAATACACAATGACTTATAATTCAAAATAAAGATAGTATTTTTCATCGTTTCCTCGCCCACGCCAAACCAGCCCCCGTGCTCGACCTCAGCTGCTGCCATGTTTAGGTCCGTCATTGCTCTATACCAGCAACCTAAGCCACCCTGCCCACTGAGCACCAACCACTAGGGGTGGCGGGTGGTGAGAACAAAACTCTTCAGCAAAGCCTCCACAAAGGAAAGGATAATTATATTTTTCGATCTTGATCTCCTGGTGACAGAGCATCTCTGCTAGGCCATTCTACTAATCCTGAAACTGACCTGTAATTTTTTTTCTTAAAAACATAGGAGATCTGCGCTTGCTTCTTTGTATTAAGGTAAAAAAGTTATGAAAATACACATTATAAGCTAAACAGAGAGGGGCATGGTGGCAGAGGTTTCTTTGTCCTTTCTTTAGGTGTTTGTCTTCGCTGTGGTTTGTTTGTTTGCTCATGTTGCGAGTGGGTTGTCGTCGGTAGAGTTATCTTAGTTGTTTGTTTTTGTCACCACGGTTGTTGTTGGTAGAGTTGTCATAGTCGTTTGTAATTGTTACGACTATTATTGTCATTATTCTGTTAATACCCAGTCTAGGATTTCTTCTTTATCAATATAACCGGCAGCCCTCCTTGATGATTCTTTTTTTTTAAAGAAAAGTAAACAGAGCTTGGGCAACACCACGCCCTATAAAATTCGAAAAAAAAAATAATTCTTACTTCAGTAATGGACCCTCGACCTCTCTTTGGAAGTGTGCACCAAGAAAACTATACATCAAACTCAATAAATGTAGAAGACATAAAACAATATGGCAAACTCATCTTCTTCCACACAAGAAAAATATATATATAAACATAAATGAAGAAGGGAAGACAAAATTTTGAATGAACATATTTTGCATGTGTATATGAAGCTATCAGCAGGTGCTGTTATTTCACAAATACACAATGACCCCTTTACTCTGCACAAGCCAGCAGCATCCTGCCAGCAATGTATCTCCTTCAGCCGCTGTTGGCGACCCACTCGACGAGCGAGCGGAAGTACTTGGCGACGGCGCCCCTCTGCCACCGGAGCCTCTTCCACCTGCTCTTCAGAAGCACAGGGTGCAGCCCCAGGATGTGCTCCGGCATGAAGTCATGCCTCGTCAAGATGCCGACCACCGGCGACCTCTGCAAAATGTCTATCATCAGGAGGACACATACATAATATATATCATAAAATGAGGTGAAATCTTGCTTGGTACTAATTGAACTGCACTTACGTCGCAGGCCTTGGGCACGACGAGGAGGTGGCGCAGGCCGACCTCCCGGAAGAGCACGAGCGCCTTGGCCAGCGACATGGTCTCGACCACCGTGTACGGCGACGTGTTGGTGAAGGGGTGCAGGTCGACGTACATCTCCATCTCCTCCGGCGACAGCACCACGTCGGCGATGGTGTCCTGCTTCCCGGAACCGCGCTTGTCGAAGTCCTCCGCCTGGAACCTCCCGGCCACGTACTCCTTGTGGCACCGCTGCGGCGCCGCCAGGAACTCCCTCTTCTTGAGCAGCACCAGCAGGTGCGCGCGCAGCACCAGGCCGTAGAGCACCGGCGGCCCCGGCGAGAAGGGCGGCTCGTCGACGACAGGGAACGCGTGGTGCCCCGTGGTGCGGAGCGTGTGCACGACGTTGCCGACCTTCTCGACGCCGCCGAAGCTCCGCAGCGGGCCGACCACGACGTCGCTGACGGTCAGCTGCCGCATGTACGGCTCCGCGTGGCCGTCGAGGTGGGGCAGGCCCTTGAGGCGCAGGATGAGGTCGTAGATGCTGGCGTTGAAGGAGTCGGCGACCGTCTTGGAGATGAGCAGCACGAGCATGACGAGCGGGAGCAGGAGCAGGTTGTTGGTGAGCTCCAGGATGATGACGCACACTGACACCGTCATCCGGAGCGTCCCGCCGAGGAAGGACGCGGAGCCGAGGATGGCGACGAGGCCGTGGTCGAGGCCGGACCGCCCGCCCAGCAGCATGGCGACGAGGCGGCCGTAGGTGGCGCCCGTGAGGATGATGGGGACGAAAAGCCCCGACGGCGCCACCACGCCGTAGCTCAGCACGCCGAGCGCGTAGGACGCCACGAAGAAGATGACCATGGACGCCGGGTGGTACACGTCATTGGTGCCCGTGGAGTAGAGGTTGCGGATGGCGTCGTCGTTGATGTTGAGGAACAGGCTGGCGAGGTCGTTGTAATTCCCCGCCGGGCAGTGGAACCGCCGGAAACGGTTCAGCGCGTGGCACGTCCCGTCCGGCGACGAAAGCGGCCCCGTCGTGGGGCACGGCCGGCACGGCGCCAGCCATGGCAGGCCGAACACGCAGCACGACGTCACGATGGAGACGGTCGCCGCTAACAGCAGCTTGTGCGCTCCACCTCTCCTGCAAATCAAATTACCCCTACATTAGTTTATCGAAAGTCGATCGACCAACAAATTAATCAAAGGATCAAAGGACTCGAATGTCGAATGTTTAGGACTTTTGCATGCATGCATACTCGTTGATGGCGTTGTAGACTCGGAGAACCTTCATCATGAGGAAGTTGTAGAGTCCGCCGAGGAGGGCGCCGGTGACGCCGATGAGGATGACGATGGGGATGTCCTTGAGGTGGTAGGTCATGAGGTCGTCGAACACGGTGCTCACGTCGTACATGATGAGCCCGCCGCGGCCGAACATGCCGCACCGCCCGGACCCGCACAGCTCGATGAAGAGGCGGAGCACCACCGCCACCACGGCCGTCGTGAAGAAGGAGCGCCAGATGAGGGCGCTGCGCCACCACGAGCAGAGGGACTCGAGCGCGAACAGCACGCCGCCGACGGGCGCGCGGAAGGCCGCCGCCACGCCCGCGCCGGCGCCGATGGTCACCAGGTCGCGCCGGTCGCGGTCGTTCTTGAAGTAGCGCAGCCAGCGGCAGGTGAGGCCGTACTTGCGGGAGCCTCCCTGACCGAAGATGGCGGCGATGCACGCGCCGGTGTGGACCATCGGCCCCGCCTTGCCGACGTGCAGCGACGACGATACGGCCGCGATGTTCCCCACTACCTGCACATCATCATATACGTACAGTGCCACACGTTTGAGTACTGCATGCAGGAGAGACATCTGAACTTGCATTGTCTGGATCCAACATTTTTTTTTCAACACAAGGTCAGATCTCACTGTCTTGCAAAGTTTGCAGCCAACATTTAAACTTGGCTGCGCTGCTGGGACTACTAAACTTTGCTGTATTCGTCATATTGAGTATCCTATATGGGAGACCTGAGGCTGAGGTCCACCGTTGTTTATGATCTGTTAGAACTCAAAAATTGTCTCTAATTTTATTCTGCAAATCATCAAAAAATTCTATAAATGTTGTATTGTGATTGCTACGGAAGTTTAGATTTTTTATCTTGATGGTTCACGCTCTTGCTAAAATGAAAAAAAAAACTATGGATATATAATGAGTATATTTTTGCGAGAATACATTATATTATGAAGTCCAAATCCTATGACGTCCTTAGCAAACATGTACCAGATGACTGGCGTGATCATCCAGACAACATAAATAGAAAATGCCGAGCCCTCCATTATTGGTGGCGCCCGAGACAACAAAACAATCATAGAAAAAGTATTTGCGGTAAGAACGTCACGTTCGTTTGGACTTATTTAGCTTATAAGTCAGTACTTTTTCAGTCAACGAATAATATTTTTCTCTCATACTAAATTAGCTAATAATACTTTCAATCATGATTTATGAGCCAAACAAACCCAAACGAACAGAGCTAGATTTGATAAGGGGAAAACTGCTGTAGTAAACTCTCCGCAGAAAAGTCTACTCTGTCCCGTGCAATGCATCGATCTTTTCTTTGTTTTTTTTTTTTTTTGGCAGATTGCTCGCTTTCTCGTGGATCATGCACTTGGAGGAATTGGTGTCAGTCCTTGCTACATTAGTCATTAGTGTGAACAATCCAGGTGCACAGCTGAGCTGGAAGCGGCGAGGGGGCCATGTGCAGGCAGCAAGAAAGCGACGGCGAGGCCTGGCAGGATAGGATAGGAATTAGGAACACGCACGTCGACGACGCACCTTGACAGCGAGGGTCCGCAGCGAGAAGATGTTGGGCGCGTCGACGCCGTTGAGGTAGGCCTTGACCTCTGGGATCCCCGACCCGCCGGCCGCCGGCGACACGAACGCCGTGATGGACGACGCCAGCAGCAGCAGCGCCAGGTTGCCGCCGGCGAACACCCAGAACGCCGTCCAGTAGCTGTGTGCATGCAAATTGCAAATGCAATGCAGCACAAGAAAATTACTAAAAGCAGCGATATATGCATGATCGGATAGATCTGATGAAAAGCTACAAAGAAAGGGCGGCATATATACTCCTACGTGGACAAAGTAGAGACAAAAACTCAAGGACCATTTGTTGCCTTCTAAATCGATCCACTTTTTGCCTTTTTGGTAGGAGGAAGAAAGGGCAAAAAGCACTCGGACGCACCTGGTGGAGTCCATGAGGGCGGAGACGGCCTGGTGCTTGAAGCCGGCGACGTTCTCGACGGCGAGGTTGATGACGAAGCCGACGATCCCGGTGAGGATGCCGATGGCGAAGCAGAAGGCCCACTTGAGCACCACGTACCGCACCTGGTCGCCCTTGGACCTCGTCCTCCAGTTCTGGTCGAACAGCTCGTTCTCTATCATCCTGTACGCCATCCAATCCAGCAGTCACACACCAAACAAGGGATCCATCGATCGGACAGATATTGCAGACTGGTATAGAAACATATGAAGTTTTGTTCGAGTGACTGACAACTCG
Organism: Miscanthus lutarioriparius; assembly: GCA_904845875.1. Lineage (NCBI taxonomy): Eukaryota > Viridiplantae > Streptophyta > Magnoliopsida > Poales > Poaceae > Miscanthus > Miscanthus lutarioriparius. The sequence continues at coordinate 135,976,732 of CAJGYO010000007.1, read as the reverse complement.
AGCAAGAAACGCAGGTCAATCGGCATGTCAGTTTCAGCAGCAAGATCAGCCTACGTTACAGTGCCAAATATGTATTGCCAAGTGGATCGAGCAATGCAAGGTTGGACCGCAGCAACAGGGTCAGGACCTCACTAACAACCAGGCCGTGGATGGAAGGAAGGATCATGGACGGAGGAGCAGTGTCAGGGAGGGATCGATGGGACTGGGAGGGAGGGAGCAGAGGCGTTTGCTTTGCTTACTCGTAGTCGAGGCTCTCGATAGGGCAGGGATTGGAGCCGACCATGGCCACCTGGGAGGTGTTGTTGGTGGCGCTCCGGTGGAGCAGGGCCCGGTTCAGGGGCCGCTGCTCCTCCTCCTCCTCCATGCCCACGGTGACATCCTCCAGCGGCGACGACATGGCCGGGACTCGGGAGCGGGAGGAGGCACCGCAGAGGCCAGAGGAGGAGGTGGACCAACCGAGGGGAGATGAGACTATGAGAGCAGAGGTGGTTATTATATGTTTTCTTCTCAAGTGGACACACCACAGGTGATCTCAGTTTCACTAGGCCTGGTCTACATACACCAATACAAGGAATTCTTGCATCCGGCTAGTATGATATGATCGATACTGTATACATCCTTCCGAAAAGGAGTACTTCTCAATTTTTGAAAAGTCAATTGATTTTTAACTTAAACTATATCTATACAAAATAAGATCAACGTCTGTATCTCTAAATAGATTTACTATGATTACATATTAATTTATTGATACTTATCTAGAGTCATAAATATTAGTATATTTTTTGTATATATATTTAACCAAACTTGATATTGATTGATTTTTCGAAATGCGAGATGTGCACTCCTCTAGGATCGAGGGATAACAAGAATGCCAGTCGCCAACAATTTATAGGTTTACTCCTTGAAAGATTTTACAGGTTACTCGGTTAGTGTGCTGAAATTTAGAGTGAAAAGTTGTCTTTCAGCGATTGATCAGTCAAGCGGATCAAAACACACAAGCATGAAGCGTCTAACGTAACAGTAGTGTCACGCTGGTGTATGGACCCAGACTACGGAATATGGGAACACGGGCATGGAAGATAAAGAGCCGTTTGGCTTTTCGGTGCCGGGAGAGGCATAGTAGCAGATAGTATGATTGAAGAATGGTATGGCTTATGTGCAATAATTGCATGCCAAGCAAAACACAGGAACAAAATTTCTGAAAAAGACAGGCATACATATTTAGCCTTTCTTAGATGGTTGAGAAATATTGACTTATTCATAACTGATCTGACCTATGAAAAGAAGTTTTCTGTGCACCAAAACAGTTTCTTCTTGAAATTTCAGAAAGGAGAAGATCATTTTTGTGTATCCAACTATTGCTTGAGTTTGTCCATGTAGCTCTTATAGAACTAGGAACTTTTAATCACCAAAATATCAAATTCTGAACAAGTTTTGCCATATAGTTGATATCAAAGGTCATGTTATATTTTCTTAAAATAAATAAAAAGTGGGTTATTTCCTAAAAAATCCATATCTAATTCATTTAAATAAGAAACAAGTACCATTTTTCAAAAAAGATAATCGTCTATTGATGCTAGTTTATTTTGAGCTATTTGGATCTTATATGTACTTGTTCCTAGCCTTTTATTGCTTGTAATCATGCCTATTATTTGTTTAAATCATTATTTTATGCTATATTAAGCCTAGATCTCAAGACTCCCTAGCTCATCCTCCTCTCAAAAAGAAAACGCGAGCCCCGCACCCTTCGCCGCAGCCGCGAGGAGAGAGGACGTGCCGGCGCTGCCTCCCTCGCCCGCTCCATCGCCCTCAAGTCTCGCCCCGCAGCCACTGCGGACGCCAGGAGCGACGACGCGCGGTTGTCCGCCTCTCCTCCTCCTCGCCTGCTCGCCCTTCTGTTTGCGACGCTTCCTCCTCGCCTGCTCCATCGCCGTCCGGTTTGACCCCGCCGGCGCTGTGGACGCGAGGAGGAATGACCCGCCGGCGCCCGCCTCTCCGCCGCCTCCGCTTCGCAGGCGCCTGTGGTAAGCTCGTCGAGGTCCATTTATTCCTGATGCAGTGTGCTTTTCCCTTTTTCTTGTTTGCCCTTGAGGCGTTTGATGAAATGTGTGAGCAAAAGACTTCATGTCTAGATCTTTCAAACACAGGGCAGAAATGTCCCATGTCGAGGGATGCTGACAATCCCAGATAAAGAATGTAGAAAGTTTTAAATTTCCTTACGTCACAGAAAAAAGAGAAAATCAGTACTTGTTCATGCGGCAGATCAGTTATCAAGGTGTTGTTAGGTTTACAGCTAATTAGAGCATTGAAAAGAAACACAGCAGATTCGAAGTTGTGAATTCATAATTCAGGTGGCAACAAATTATAACATTGAATACAAATTGGCAAGGATTAAGTGAAAACACTTATAGGTTACATATTGTTTGCATTATCTGCAACTGGTGGCTTGCTTGGAGCATTTGTAACGTTGGGCAGCATTGACATGTCATTCAGCACATTAGTGCTTGCATTTCTGTTCTTCTGGGCAAGTTTTTCTCTGTTAGCTTCAAAGCTTTGGGAGTACTACCTGTTTTAGAAGGCTTTACTTATATTTAACTAACCTGGTGGTATAGCGACAAAGCCAGTGTGAGTATATGCATTGATGATTTTTATTTGTAAAGATGAATACCTGTTCAGATCTGCAACTTGCTTTTCTTTGGAGATGCAAATGCTTTAGTGCAGCAATTTGGGTTCACCTACTATTAAAAGAGAGCTTTTGTCATCTATCTTATACCAAAATTCCATTCGTTCATCACAAATTCATAAATCGACCTACTGGAAGCAAACTTTATGCATTGGCAGGCTAATTGGATACACTGATATTTCTCCTGCGTGTGAGGAGGAAAATCAGATCCTCATAGTTAGTCAAGACAAGCCCCACAACTCAATAGCAGTGTGTTGCTCTCCCTAGCATTGTCTCCCTCTCTGACTCCCACAACAAAGGATAGATGATTTACTAAATTTTCAGTTACTCAGAAATCAGAAAGTCAGATATATTGAATACTCAGGATGAAAGCTGATGTCAATTAAGAAAACAATTGAACTATCCTTAAGCTTTTAATATAAGCTGGGCTATAAGCCTTTGGTCTAAAAAAAAATAGATAAACTGATCACTGAGGCATTGTGTTCACTGAACACAGTTCACTGAGCACAGATAGTTACACTGTTTATGATGTGCCTAGATAGTTAACTACAAAATCTCTCAAACAGGTTTGCACTGGCAGAAAAATAGTCTTTTTTATTTTAAATATACAAAATATCAGAAAAATATTTATTTTGATCATTGCATGTAACACCTGAAGGGCGGGCCTGGTGCAAGCGGTAGAGTCTTACCGCCTGTGACCGGAAGGTCCCGGATTCGAGTCGCGGTCTCCTCGCATTGCACAGGCGAGGGTAAGGCTTGCCACTAACACCCTTCCCTAGACCCCGCACAGAGCGGGAGCTCTCTGCACTGGGTACGCCCTTTATTGCATGTAACACCTGTTGGTACATGCTGTCTGGTATTAGTCTTGACAGAACTCACATCCACCATATCTGCTCCAATGGAAGGAGCAGTCAACTTCTTTTTAATCAATGCAAATGATAAGAGAAGTTTTCCCTTGCATAAGGGGGCTGTTATTTTGTCATTTAGTGTCAAGGACATAGGAATAGTTACTTTGGCATTTCAGAGGTGGTTGTCTTTGCTTAATTGATTGGTGCTGATAGTGATTTTAAAACTCAAAGTGAGGTTTTAGTCTTGTTTTCTCTGCTAACATCACCCCGTGACTTTCAGTTGATTGAACTTTCACTTATACTTTGTAAAATACCATTTTTCAGGTTGTATATCCCACTTTGGTAGGGAGTTATATTGTTCTGACAAAGTGACAAGATATCAATTTCCTTTCCTATCCAACTATTCTGCAATCGTCGTTGGATGGTTGATTCTAAGGGTAAGCATGCTGGCTTTTTCAATGATGCTGTCATTAGGGCATCATTCTTTGTTTTGTGATGCTAGATATGGTTCAATCATTGGATAGTTGATTCTAAGGTCAGACTACACTAATGGTTCAGACGTGATGCTAATTTATTTAAGTAGCACTGTGCAGGATTTAAATAGCAATTACAAAATGCTTTTCACCGACACCATCACATGGCTAATATATTTATAAAAAATTCATGCCATACAGTCTTCATGCCATACAGTCCAGCGCATTGATAATATCTTCCTGTTCGATGAAGAAATTAATGGGCCCTGGATCCTCTCTCTATGAAAAAAAAACAGGGCACATTTGTTGCTGCTCTGCTGGTAATTGAACTGATGGTCAGGTAGTCAGGGCATGGTTACTGCTACATCGGTCATGTGGTTTTAAGCCATTTGTGTGCGCTAGATATAGAGGCCTAACTGGTTTTAAGGCCATTTATAAATTGCCTATCAAGAAGTGGTAAAATGTCTATTATTTTGTCAAGTATTAGTAGTTTTCTTGTGTATGTGATTAGACTAACACTAACATGTCTTTGCTTTCATGTAAAACTATGAAACCATGATGTGATTATATTGTCGAACCTTACCGTTTTTTTCAATGCACATATCGTTGTACAAGCAATATGTTGAAACACAATTCCTTGCATATGGCAATTATGATTTTTCTTTCTAGAATTTTACAATATTGTCAAATTGTTTTATCATTAATTTTCTGAGCAATAACCATGGCTATTGTTACTGAGATTTTGTAGTGTCGCACAAAATAGACCTTTCGCCTTTCGATATTTTAGTCTATCTGCCATTTAGATTCTGTGATATGACCTGCTGGCTGCTATGTTAATATCTATAGATCTTTATTGAAATGTATTTACTTGAGATGGTGTTCTCTGGCTAGAGTTGAATCTAGGTCAATACTAGATGATGCTCTTGAATCATCTCTTTGACTCCACCAGCTGCAGGTTTGATGCTCACTAATATGTTCCTCACCTTGAGCAGGTCAGAAATTGATTGGTGTTTCTGGCAGTATTGCATATGTGGCATCTGAGGTTCTACTAGGAAATTACTCGCAAAAGGTATAGATATATAGGGGCTGTTGTGGTGCTTCTGCATGTTCTACTGATGGGCAGTCTTCCATTCCAAGGAAACTCTTATCACAAGATTTTGTCTGAAACTGACCTACATTCAAGTCGTTCGGCGAATTCTGGTTCCTTGCATGCCAACGACCCCACTAATGGTGCACTATAAATGGTTCTGAATCCACACTATGTATAAGTTCTGAAAACATAAGTTATTGTGTATAAATCACTAATATGTAAATATTATGTTAGTCCCGATATTGGCATTTGAACAAGTACATAATTCCATTCAAGTTTCTAGATTCGAGAAAGGATTATATTAGATATGCAGTTAGTTGCATATGCTCATTTTTTTGTGGTATGCAGCATCCATTTTAGGGTTGAGCATTACCAGGATTGGAGGAACTCATGCTCTGGAGATAACACCCGTTGCAATGCACGGGCATTTTGACAATGCTGCATTTTGTTGATATACATCATACATGCCTTATATAGTTTGATTAATATTTCATTTCCACTTATACCAGTGCTGCAAATTAATAGATCATATGTCGCTTTAATAACTTCACTATTGGCATCAACATCATTTCGAAAACCCTTTTTATTGGAGCAGCAAACTAAATTAACATAGTTTTTCACCCGTAGCAATACACGGGCATTGGCTAGTGACTAAATATGATCTATGTATGGTGTAGCATGACACGTGCGACGTTTGTGTCATCTTCCAAATCTATTGTTTACTTGTAGTTTGCTATTGATCTCTTGGCAATCCTAGGTATAATTTTGAGAAAAAAAAAGGTACTAGATCGATATTTTTTTCGAGTTCAAAATGAATTACTTGCATATTTTTATGAAATAAACTAGTTTTTTATTGCTTTCAAAAAATACAAAAACATGTTAAAACCATCTAGATAGCCAAATTTGTTCAATATTGATAGTTCGCTGGTCAACAAATATCCCTAGTAAAAAGTTGTGTCACTGAAAACAAACTCGGACAGTAGTTGCATGCCAAAAATGGACTTCTCCCTATATAGAACTACATAAGAGATGACTAAAGTCGAAGGGCATGTTTTGGTTGCAACTATACTTGCCACGGATTTTTTACCTAAGTCTACTAAGGTTAATCTTGCCACACTTTTGTAGCAAGAAAATCCATCACTTAATCTTAGCAAGAGTTTGGCAAAAATGGTGAGTCTATGCCCCGTGGCTGATTGACTAGGTTATATTGGCTAAATTGTGGTAGCAACCTAATACTCCATTCCTTCTAATTTATAGATCGTTTTCGTATTTCTAGATACATAACTTTTATTGCGTATCCAGACATATCATATATCTAGATTTATTATGTATCTAGACATATCGTGTATCTAGATTCATAGCAAAAAGATATATACCTAGAAAACTAAAATGATCTATAATTTAGGACACAGGGTGGTACTATCTAAGAAAATTGTGGTTGCCTCAGTTGTGGCAACCTTAACTACAATCCAAACATTTTCTAAGTGATAATTTGCCGACCATTATCTTCACTTATTAATATATACTTTTTTCTAGTGTTTTGTTGCTTGTAATTCTACCCATTATTTTTTAATAAATATTTTATGTTATATTAAGTCTGAATGTCAACTAAAAGAATCCATAATCTAAATTATAGATTATTTTGATTTTTTAAAATATATAACTATACATTTAGATATACATCGCACAAGCTATATACTCCATCTGTTCCAAATTATAAAACGTTTTGACTTTTCTAGATCCATAGATTTTGCTACGTACCTAGATATATATTATGTCTAGATACATAGTAAAAGCTATGAATCTAGAAATGCCAAAACGTCTTATAATTTGAGATAGAGGAAGTAGCTAAAATGGCTGATAATTTGAAACGAAGGGAGTACTTAGGAATTCTGTTAGTCCCTGCCGTGTAATCTCAAATGTAATCAGGTGATTTGGATATTTGGGCTCTAAGATTGCTTTCAGGGCTGGCTTTGGCCCATGGTCTCGAGGGTCAGCCTGCCGCGGATGTCCGCCCGGCCACAAATACGTAGATTGCGGCCTGCGTCCAGTCGGACCAGGTTTTGGACCTACGTCCTGTTGAAGCTGGCCTTTCAAGGCGATTTGCAGCATTGTCAGGGGAAAAAAAAGATTTTGCTATTTTCTTCCTTTAGGAAAGTTCTGGTATGGAAAACCTCTCTTGCGTATCCAGGTTATCCAAAAAAAATTCGAGGAACGTGATTTTCGAAAATGCACAAATTGTTGTGATTTCTTTGGATATTGACTCTTAAAACTTTGAATGTATTATGCACATTTTTCACACTGAGGCTACTCTCAAAGGTAACAACCGGTTTGAAACAGGACTTGAGTTTCATGCCCAAGAGATATCTAATTTCTCATGTGGTCTAACACACTACTCCCTCTGTCCAAAATAATAAGCTTATTTTTAGACGAAAGAGTCAAATTTTACAAACTTTGACTAACAACTCGTCAAATTATATACGTTTAGGATTTAGGACATAAACTTGCGTAAATAGATTTGTATTCATAGTACTTCTAAGGTGATATTGATTCTTTATTAGCAAATGACAATAATAGTTCTGTTCTAGTGATATTGATTCTTTATTAGCAAATGACAATAATAGTTGTTCTAAGTTAAACTTGTCTAACTTTGATCAAATTTATAGAAAAATATATTAACATCCACGATATCAAATAAATGCAGTATTAAAATATATTTCATGTTTTATCTAATGAATATCGTTTGTTGTTTATAGGTTTATGTATTTTTCTATAAACTTGGTCAAAACTAGAGAAGCTTGACTTAGGGCAAAGCTAAAACAAATTTCAATTTGGAACAGAAGTTGGGAGTATATTGTAATTGTAAGAGCAATAAATAGTCAAAATTTATTTTGTATGGTTTTTTCTAATGAAAATACATTTATCAAAACGTGGGCTTATTTCACTTCATACTGCCTCTAGGAGACTCAATAGAGGCCACTGCTTCATAGTAATACACCCACAGAACAGGAGAACACATGTAAAATGTAGCATCGTACAAGAGAAGGATGAACACTTGATTTTTTTTTTTCTCAACACATGTCTGAACCTGTTTTTCTGTATGTCACTAGTACATTGGAAGCAGCCATCCTGCACCCCCTTAAACACAAGACATAGTTGCTATAATATATAAGCAAAAACACCACGACATATGGCACCAATCTCTAAATTTTCCTGCAGTGACCTTGCAACACTGCTTTCCTATTTTACAGTAGCACTGCACATGCAACCCAAGGCTACATGGTTTGGTCCCCAAAAAGACGATGGAAGAGAGGACCGCATGATCTTTACTTCAAACGGGTTATCCACTACGAAACTTGCTGAAGACAATGCAAAAACCAGAGGCGGATGATCTGAACATGCTTCTGTTACGATTGCGGGACGATTGTGCCGACGTAGCCGATACCGACAATGAAAAATGCTACGGACTGGAAGAAGAGGTAGATGAAAAAATGGTCCCTCCCATACGCAAAATCATACCATCCGCAGGAGAAGAGGAAGGCTGCCACACCAAGCTCCGTAACGTGCAACCTGAATTATGTTACTGGAAATTAGTTGCAGGATTTAAGAGAACACCAGGGAAATAGTAGATTTAATTGCTCCATACCTCTCCCATATCCTCATGAACTGTTTCCTGAGTCCCGCTTTATTAGCTGCTTTCATCTTCATAGCGCTGCCGAGCTTCGCTGTCACAACCCATTCATTCGCCCTGCCAGCCTCTAACAAGCCGATCAATGTGGCTTTTGTTCTGTGCAGGGACATGACGTTCTCAAAGGCGACCCAGAAGAAAAGCAAGTGAAATGACCTGCAAAATTGATGTCATCAGGTTAGGTAATTATGTGGTTTGATCACCTAGAATCATTGATGGATGACTATGCTTCATTGGCTTTGCGAGGTTGTCTAAAAGATTTTCACCTGGGAGTTCCAACAGAGTTCATAAGGGTAATGGCTGAGGGAATGTAGATACAGCCCCACTTCGGTATGCGGACCTCGGGGACAAAGATCGTTGCTGGGATGACGAGGCAGTAGAACGAAAAGGTGATAATATGTGCAATGATCTTGCGTATCAAGAAAAAGTTGTAGATGACATGGATCTTCTTCCAGATCGTCACTTTCTGCATCACAGTCAATAGCATGGGAGTTAGCAGCATGTTGTACTTGGCCAAAATTTCCAAATTCAATCAGATGTACTGTGCTTAGAGAGTTTAAATTCTTGAGAATTCGTGTTTGGACAGACCTTGTTTGTCACAATCTCCATGATCATTTTCCTGAACAGGTTTGCCGGGCCGCACGACCACCTGTGCTGCTGGAACCGAAAAGCCTTGAAGGTACTCGGCAGCTCACTTTTCACCTGAAATCAAATTGGGCACATCATGGGTAAATCTCACTTTCCTCTTTGTGCAATATGAATTCACTATTGTCTCAAAAAGAAGAAGATGTCTTCAGTTCAATGATAGCCATGCTAGAAAGGCGCATTGGATTCTATCTGAAATTGTAGGATGCCATGATTGGTATGAACTGTACCTGAACATCACCGAGGTAGACAAACTTCCACCCCTTGAGGCTGGCCCGGATGGCAAGATCCATGTCCTCCACCGTGGTCCGGTCCTTCCACCCTCCGGCCTCGTTTATCGCAGAAATACGCCACACGCCGGCGGTACCTGGTTGCCAAAACTGATCAGATGCTATGAACGAAATGCAAAAGTGTGGTACGCAGATTAGAAGTGGATGGAGAGAGCAGTGGTTGTGAGCTCGGTTTACCGTTGAACCCAAAGAAGGCGCAGACGGAGGAGCTCACTTCCTGTTCCACGGTGAAGTGGTAGTCCAGGGACATCTCCTGCATCCTCGTCATCAGGCACTCGTCCGCGTTCACTGATCACCACAAGGAGAGACAGCAAACGGAATATCAGATATGACCATCAATTGCTCATCATCATCTTCGCCCCCGTGGGTTCATGGTCATCCTCAAAATAATGACGAAAAGTGACAGTAAAATTGTGCAAGGCCATGTTTAGTTCCCATCAAACTTCTAAAAAATGCACTATGCAAAAAGAAGATTCTCCGTCACATCAAACTTACGGTACATGCATGAAATACTAAATGTAGACGAAATCAAAAAATAATTGCACAGCTTGGTTATACTTTACGAGTCGAATCTTTTGAGCCTAATTAGTCAATGTTTGGACAATAATTCACAAATACAAACGAAACGCTACAGTAACACATTAATTATTTGGCCACTCCCAAATCCGGAAACTAAACAAAGCCCAAGTAGAAATCATCAGTGCTATAAAAGACCATATACATATACAGTTCAGCTGACCAGACAAATAATTTACTACTGCATCGGGCCAGCACTGCCGTGGGGACATGTTCTGTCACTTCTGCTTCTGGGTTGGTCCGCGACCCAATGGACCAGCAGACCAAGCAATGTGCTTGTGCCTTGCGGTCAGGCTAGAAAGGAATCCAGTAATCGTACTGGCTCATACTTGTGGTCAGGCTAGAAGTTGCAATTCCAACCAAAAGGAAAAGGCTAAAAATTCGATGTAAACTCGGCTTGCTCTTCTCTTATGACATGACATAGCAGTGATTCTGCTAATTTTTCAAAAAGAGATTAACAAAAGGAGTGGCACTAATCCGGCTCAATCACAAATCGAACCCAGAAGAGAAGAAAAACATAGTGGTATTGCACCGTTACCGTAACCGAGTCAAGATTGCGTGGCAGTTCATGGTTACCGAGTCCAGATTACATGCAGGCTCCCGTGGACCAAGGACAAGAAGAACTCCTTACCGTACATTTTAGCCCATGAATGGAAATTCTATTATAATAATAACAGCTCCCTTTAAAAATTGAGCATGCTTGTCTGGATCTGGATGGGTCTCCTTGTCATCTGGGCAGCGATACTAATGGCAGCTTGATAACCGTGTTCTTTATTCGAGTACATGCAGTATGCTGAATCGAGAGAGAGAGAGAGAGAGGCCCAAGAAGGGTAGGGCACACCGCACACAGGGGCGTGCCTGCACTGCAGCAAAGCAGAGACAGCGGGTCCTGGTCGCGGTCAATTATGCGCGCCCACGCCCACGCCCGCGTCCCGGGATCACCGACGGCCAGCCGGCCGGCCCCGCCCGTCATGTTCCGCCGGACCGCGTCACATGTGCCCTGTTCGTTTGGCCGCGACGGACGGGACCGGCCTACGGGCCTAGGCCTACTTTTGGTCCGTGCCGTGCCGTGGTGGAGCCGGGACACGTACACACAGACACAGTTCATGTAGAGTTCTGGATAGGGACTTGACACAGCCATACAGGGATGACTGATGAGGGATAGAGAGAGAGAGGTGCCCGATGCGTCTGTCCCTCTGTGTTGTGTGCGTATAGAGAATGCGAGATGGATGGAGTGGGTGGCAGGGTCAGCAGGGCGAGTGAAGCAGCTTCACTGGACCTTTTTGCCGTGCTCCTTTGGGGTTGGGGAGACGTTCCACGCACAAATGACAAATGTCTGTGGATTCTGGGCTGGGCAACAACGCATGCATCATCACTCAAGACTCCCACGTGGCACAGTTCGGTGAAGAATCTGCGCGCCATAACAACCACCTCCACGATCAGCTCCTCTGCCTCTGCGCGGCACGCGCGAATCTGCTACTCCGGAGTCCCTGACAGGCCCCAATAGTAAACGCCCTGCCGAAGTGCAGATGGATCGGCAGCGCAGTAAACCCCAGATAACTGTAGCTGCAGCGTTACGTATCACCGACGACCCCGGCGCCGACGGCGTCAGGGGTCAGGGCGAGGGGCAACAACGGGCGTCCGGCGCGCTATCTGTGGGGATCGGCCGTGCTGTGCCGGTGGCGAGCAAACCGACGGTCTGCGCGGCGCGCGTACGAACGTTGGTGGTCCTGGTGGTCCGGCCCGGCCGGAGCAGCCGCGCGGTCCCGTCCCGGCGGAGGAAGGCCTTAGAATCCCAACGGCAGGAGATCCAGGTACCTGGTACGCCCGGTGACGCGCACATATACGCAGGGCCGGGGCAGGGCCACGCGACAGCCCCACGAGGGGGGGGGTTCCCATGCGGTGCGGCTGTCAGGCGAGAGCAGCGCGCGGCACGTCCAGGAGCAGAGCAGGACGGGCGCAAGAGGCAGCCGGGTCCGAGCCCGGCACCTCACGACCGCTTGACCAACCACCGACGGCTGAGATGCGATCTGGGTGCCGGGTGCACTGCAAGAACCGTCGGTGGCGTTGGCGTCTGATCTGGGACTTGCGTATACCTACAATAATCCAGCAGCGGCTCGGGGGCTCTAGGCCCGAAAGTCAAGGCCATTTGACACGTGCCCTAGGCCGCAAAAGTCAATTGCGCACCCCGGTTTTAGCTTAAAAATTAACAAGACAAGTGAAATGATGCATGGTGATTCACTTAACCTTCACCTAGACGCAACCCAAGCATGCATTTTTTTTAATGTAACATAATTCCTAGGCCAAGGCGCCTAGCTAACTAACTTACCGCCGACAACAAAGAACACGGTAAATACCACTACTAGCTAGTAGGCCGAGAGTAGTACTAGAGATGTAAGGGGGTGTGGGGTGTTGGGGATCCGGCGACTAAAATTTAGAAGGTGGCATATAGAGATGTCGCATGAGGTGTTCAGATACTAATAAAAAAACAAATTATAGAATCTGTCGATACTCCACGAGACGAATTTATTAAGCATAATTAATATATCATTAGCACATGTTCAATGTAGCACTATATTGCCAAATCATGGACTAATTAGGCTTAAAAGATTCATCTTGCAAATTAGTCATAAGTTGTGTAATTAGTTTCGTAATTAGTCTATATTTAATACTCCATGCATGTGTCAAACATCCGATGGGACAGCGACTAAAATTTAGGAGAAGAAACCAAACGCCCTTAACACTAATGATGAACAAAAATGCAGGTCGACAAATAAAAGTAACTAATAGGAGAGTAAAGACTGACCGAATCTCCAGCGCGCCTGGACGAGGGCGATCTCCGGGTTGCGGACGAGGTAGGGGATGGTGCGCTTGAGGAAGTCCGGGTCCGGCTGGAAGTCGGCGTCGAAGATCACCACGTACTCGCACTCCCTCACGTACGCGTGCTTCATGCCCGCCCTCAGCGCGCCGGCCTTGTACCCCTTCCGGTCCTCCCGGATCTGGTACGTTATGTTGATCCCCTTCCGACCCCACCGCTCGCACTCCAGCCGCACCATTTCCTGCATCACGTTCACATCCAATTACTTCTATTTTGGCTGCCAATTACAGTACGTACTCCGTAGTAATTATTAATCCCAAAAAAAAATTACCTACTAGTAGTATACCAGTGTCGTCGTCGCCAGAATTAAACGTATAGCGCACGCAATTAACCCATCATCCTCTGGTCATGTGTATGTAAAGCCTAAAGAATGGGGAGGGTAACCGGATCCAATGTGACTGTGAGGGAGGGTGGTCAACACTCTCGGCACGGCTTTTGCACGTGCCTAGGAGGATCTTTTTGTTTGCAGGAGGAGGAGGAGGATCAGGCGCAGAAGCTCGCCTAATCACTACCCGGATTGTGCTTAATTAGCGGGCCATTTATTGCTACACATACACGCTACACGTCCCCCAAGCAATCAATGCTCTAGGTCTAGGAATGGCAGCGCGCAATGGCTCATAATGCCGGGGACGACGAATCCATCGTGCCGTGAGATTTCCCCTTTTTATTGCAGCACTTTTCACGCGCTACCAAAAGTTTATACGCCCACCGACAAATAATACGTAATGAATCCTAATGACTCAGAAGATACACCAAGGCAGAGCCATGCATGGTTCCCCGTTCCCGCCAAAAAATAGTGAAAATGGGTGGGGTAGCTAGCCTGTTTGGCTGTTTGCAATGATTTTTTTTCCTGATAAAATTCTATAACTGTGAAGCTGATGACGTGACATGTGAGGAGGAAGCACGTGAAGAGACATGTGAGTTTTTTTCACTTTTTCCAGTGCACACAACTACACAAGCGCAGGTGCAGTAACCTTAGCTAGAGGCCACACAGACCCAACCGGGGGCGGCGTAGCGTAGCATGATGCGGTGCGGCCAGTAGCGTGAGTAAAGAGGACAAGGGCGGTCGGGGCCAGGCCTGGCAGGATGCCCGGGCGTTGCGGCCTCCTTCAATTCGGCTGGGGACACAAAAAAAAAAAAAAAAAGCCAGAGCCAGGCCTTTTTTTTTTAACTATCCCTATTCTACCCTCGCCCCCTCCATATCAATGGCCACCCACCGACAGGCAGAAGAAGAATAACGCTGCTGATGATGGTAATGCTAATAGTAGTATATGATTAGCCGTAGTGAATCTCTGGCGCAAGCGATACATACCTTAACCATTTCGTCCGTGGAGTCGTCGAGCACCTGCACCACCAGCCGGTCCGCCGGCCACGACAGCCCGCACACGGCGCCGATGGACAGCTGGTACACCTGCATCACGCACGCACCGCACGCCGTCACCGCCGCAGCAGCAGCAGATTAATGACCCAAAAAAATCCGGATTATTCGAAACAAACTAACAAACAGCTCGGTCCGTTAAAAGCGACTAGCGAGCGCTTGGCCGGCCGGCAATGGCGGTCGGTCAGAGACGCGCGCGCGCAATGCGGCGGAGCGAGCGAGTAAACGGTTGCAGCAAGCTAGCAATGCGGTGGTCGGTGGGCCGTCCGTACCTCGCGCTCGTTGAACATGGGGATCTGGACGAGCACGACGGGGAACGCGGCGGAGCCGAGCTCCGGGTCGTCCTCCGGCAAAGGGTCGCAGCGGTACCGGCGGTCGGGGCGGAACCGGAGGAGGCGCACCCCGGCGATGACGACGGCCATGTACATCCGCTCCAGGAACAGCAGCACCGACATGGTGAGGCAGACCGCCACCGCCAGCCGCAGCAGCGGCACGATCACCGGCGCGCGCACCTGCGACCACGCCTCCGGCAGCGCCGCCGCCGCGTCCATCGCCTCGGAGAGCTAGGCAGCAGCGCGCAATGTGGCCGCCGGCAGGGTGGTGGCTGGCTCTGCCCGCCTGCCTGGGTATCTGCCGGGGCCGGGGCTGCGGGTGCGGGGCTCGGCTCTGTGTTGGGGCGCGGGCGGGCTGGAGTGGGAGTGCGGGTTGCCAAGGGGGTTTATAGAGGCCACCCACGTGCTTAGCCGCAGCGCGGCATCAGGAGCCGTAGGGTTTTGTACATGCACTTTTCTGTACACCCTAATAATAGCCTAATAATTATTTTTTCCTTCTAAAAAAAGCATATAAGTATTTCCAGAAGATCTTTTTTTTAACTGCGAGCTACTGGTACGAATATTATTTTAGGGTGGACTCGAGGAAATTGCAAGTGTCTCTGTGTGTGTGTCAGTTGCAATTGGCGCCAAAGATGCAGATCCAGGTGCGTCCCAGAAAAGAAAATGGCGGGAGCGTTGGCCATCCTTCATTGATTGATCCGAGTCTACCGCGAGGAACACACACAGCAGCGATTAGAGTTTTATTAGGAAACCACGGCA
The DNA here is from genome assembly GCA_904845875.1 of Miscanthus lutarioriparius. Lineage (NCBI taxonomy): Eukaryota > Viridiplantae > Streptophyta > Magnoliopsida > Poales > Poaceae > Miscanthus > Miscanthus lutarioriparius. Next base: position 135,961,092 of record CAJGYO010000007.1, on the reverse strand, counting down.
CCGACGAACCCCATCGATCGTGATCGAGCATATTCGCTCACTGCACTCACAGCGACAGCTAGCGCTGCTCCAGCTCGGCACAATATTTTCTTTTTACTAGCGTGTGACGTCACGCACCATCTCTGCACTGTTTGACCTGTGGAAGTATAATCTGGGATCCAAGGTCCGCCTGCACAGACGTGCTGTGGAAAGAAGAAATAATAACAGCTGCATGATTGCCGTGATGAGAAGGCGACGGTAAACGTAACATGGACGATCAGACAGAGCGGGGGTTAAAAACAGTAAAAAGCGATGACGGATGGAGCCGATTAGGCCATCATTGTCGCGGTGGGGGGCGGACGGGGTGGGGTAAATGGGCCCTGCAAGGGGTGTCGGTGGCGCAGCTGGAGATGGATGAAGAGGGTGTGACGCTTGCTGCACAGCACTTGTACTGCTGGCTGGAAGCAGCACGAGCTCATGTCACGGGGCGTCAGTTGTGCCGGTTCCTGCCGTCTAGCTCAAGATGGGCTTGCCTAGTTGGTTGGTTGGTTGGCTGGAAGGGAATCAGTAATCAGTTTTTACTCGTTTGATGAGAGTGGAGCGATGATAGAGTGCAGCAGACAGAGCGCACTTTTGAGTTCTTGGGATCCGCTTCAATTAGGCACAAAAGGGTGGCGAAAGCAAGGATTAAAAAAGGGTGATTAGGCGAGTCAAGTTCCTATGTAATGCAGGTGCCCGCAGTGGAAGAGCTTTCCCCCCCTGATTTTTCGCAGAAATGATTTGCCTGAACCACAGGCCAAAAAACAGCCAGAAAATCACATTGGCAAACCCCTCCCTGTCGAGTGTTTATTGTCTAGGTTTAGCCATGCAAATGCAAATGGCCGGACCCGCTTTTGATCTTTTTCAGTGCACACAGAAAGAAAGAAAGCGGAGCGCCCCCACAGGCCACACCCACTTGGCTTGGGCTTGTTTGGCTTTCCCACGGGCGAGCACAAAACCGCAGCGTCCACAAGACAGGGCATTAAGACGGGGGCCGTGTTTCCTCCCGGCGCGGACGTCCACGATCCACATGGTTTCGGCCCCCCCTCTCCCCTCTTGCCGCGCCACAACACGCGCAGCGTAACCGGCGTCTCTCCCGGACAAATCACTAAAAAAAGCAAGCCTCGCGGCTCGCCGCTTGTGCCGAAAGGCGCGATGGCAGGGCGTTCAACGCGAGACTGAGAGATCGGCGGCCGCTGACCCCACCACCAACACCACGCTGCCGTCGGCGCCCTGTTGCTGTTGCCGAATGGAGGGTGGCGTGGCGTGGTAGACTGGAGAAACGGGCGCCCGCCCGCGCTTCCTGTTTCACGCCGGCACGGCACGGCACTGCGTGAAAACCGAAGAAGCACAGCGGCAGGTCAGATCAGCAGCATCGGCATGTAACATGTGCCTTCGAGCCTGCCCACACGTTGCTGCCGCCCGCGGCTAAGCCCGAGCTGGTCCGGCCTGACCCGGGTAACAGTTCGAGGCCGGGTACGGCGGCCCCAAATGGACCGGGCCGAGCTCCAGTCCTCGCGTCTGGTAATTTCACCCTTTCTTTCTATCTATCATATCACTGCAAGGGACGGGATCACGGGACTTTCACGAAAACTGCCGTGGCCCTGGTGCCAGCCCTGCCCTGGAGTGAGACTGTGAGAGAGAAGCTGGGAAGAACGAGGATGGCAGGCAGGACGCAGAGAGCCAAAGCGGCGTCGCCGAGCGAGAGAGCCATGTGTGCATGCCGTGCTATCGGGATCCCTGCCTGCGTCCGCGGGCGGATGGGCGCGCGTCGGTCGGCACTTGACAAGGACGCGCGCGCGGGGCGCAGGCAGCGTTACAAATCTGTCTGATACCTGGATTTGGCGCGGGGGTTTGTACGTGGATCAAAGATTGCATCCGCTGGGGGGCGAGGAGACTTGCAGCCTTGCAGGCAGGGGCCATTTATCTTACTGCACTCACTTCTCTGTCAGTACTTGGGCCTCGGTGACCAGCCTGCATGCATGGTACCATCGGCAGCAGTGGAGCTGGCTGGAGCACCATGTGAACTTGAGAGCGATGGACTTGTCTGATGACCTTATCACCTTAGGACATGGACGAGAGAGAATTCTTTATTGGACACCGGAAAAATGAGTCGTTCTTTTCTTGGCCCTGAAATTTTCATCGTTCCCTATTTGACACCTACTTCAACTTTCATCCCTAATTTAACACTACCGTCAAATCCGTTAGCTAACGGTGTTAACTAGCTGTTAAAAAGACGTTTTTGCCCCTAGAAAAAAAACGACGAAGCAAATTTGAGAGGAAGAAAAAACCTGCGCCTTTTTTTGCAGCTGGGCGCATGCATCAGAGGCGGGCGCAGTTTTTTTTTCCTCACAAATTTGCTTTGCCACTTTTTTCTAAGGGCAAAAACGTCTTTTTAACAGCCAGTTAACACCGTTAGCTAACGGATTTGACGGTAGTGTCAAATTAGTGATGAAAGTTGAAGTGAGTGTCAAATAGGGAACGAATAAAATTTCAGGGAAAAAAAAAAAGAACGACTCATTTTTCGAGTGTCAATAAGGAATTCACTCTTCAGCTAACGGACTGTTTCTCCGAGAGAGATTGGATCCTCACGAGGCACTGATTACGCTAACGGAAGAGGACATGACATGGTGCAATCGACTGGTCAAGGGAAAGGAAAAGGATGTGCCAAGAAGAAGCACCACAGGATGCCGCTGTTCAGAATCCAGATGACTGCCGTCCAGTAGTATTGGTAATTTATCATGTATGTATTAAGGGGGTGATTGGTTTCTTTAATCGTTGTCCCATCGTATGTTTGACACATGGATGAAGTATTAAATATAGACTAATTACGAAACTAAATACACAGATTGAGATTAATTTGCCAGATAAATTTTTAAGCCTAATTAGTCCTTAATTTAACAATGTGGTGCTACAGTAAATATGTGCTAGTGTGGATTAATTAGGCTTAATAAATTCGTCTCGTGGATTACCGATGGATTCTGTAATTTGTTTTTTTTTATTAGTATCCGAACACCCTGTGTGACACCCCATATGACATCCGATGAGACACCTCTTAAACTTTAGTTCTGCATCCAAACACCCTCAGCATGTTCGGTTGGCCGGTTCGTTTCGTTGCTGGTTCATGAAGAAGTACTGCTGGCTGGTTTGTGTGAGAGAAAAATACTATTCCGAATAGAAATTTACGATCGTTTACGACGAGCCACAGCCAACCGAACGGACTGCCTAACCCTTGCTGTTTTGTTCTGACAGATGTAGAAACAAGAAAGGCTGCCCAGTAAACTGTTTGCTTCGGAGAGCTGCCTACACAGACACTGATCGGAGGGAGAGGAGCACATGAAGCTTGTTCCCGATTCAGCGTGAGGCTGTAACATCCACAGGAGAAGATGCAAGTGGTTACTGGCTACCATGCCAATTGTAGTACCACTGTAAAGTCACTTGCTGTTTGTTAAACTTTCAGGAACTGACCGGCCGGGTATTGTGCACCTGCTGCAGAGGCCTTGTTTCTCGCAGTCTGTGCCACAGTGCCAGCATTTTCTCCTCAACAGGTCGGCTAGCTGGCCCACAAAGCACCACCCTCACCAGTCACCATGCATGCATCCGTGTTGGGCGCTGCTGATCTCGGTAGGATTTGGAAGTACTCCTCCTACCACCACTTCGCAGCTGGGTTATCAGTTTATCACTTGATAACGACACGCATCGCAATTGAGCAATCAATGCAGTTTACAAGAGCGATGCGGTGAGACATGCCTCGGCTGTGCATCGGGAGTCAGTTAATGCGCTGTCTCGGGTTCAAGTTCAGTTCACTTCCGGATCTTTTTGGTGTCGCTGAGGCTAGGTACAGAGCAATCACAACTGAAGAGGACCATCCATCATCTACCTTGTAGTCTGAAGGGCAAAAAGAGAAGGATCGATTGCAGGTGACGGTTCTGACGGTTACGACAGCTAGCTCCCATGCTCTTTTGAGCTGCAACCACCTTGGAGTCCGATGACGAGTTACCACCGACACTCAAAGCTTAACATACCCTTTTGTACTACTCACATTGCCAATTTGCTACTCTGAGTGACGTAGTACTCAGCAAGTCCACACATCGTATCCCCTTTCCCATGTAAGCAGTAAATAACAGATCGGTCAAAAGCAATTAACAAAATATATATATAAATTGTGTTACAGTAAATTACTCAAAGTTCATCCCTTCTATCTGTCGTGACATGTGGTGCCACATGTCATAGTTAAGTTCATTTTTTCCTCCTCTCCACCACTCACCTGCTTCCTCTCACTCCTCCATGGCCATATGCACAGGCTCAGCACATGAGCGATGCTCCTCTATAGACACCCGCGGGGCGAGTACTGAGCAGGCGTTGCATGCCGGCAGGCCCGTCCTGGGGGGATAGTAGATGCTATCAGCCCATACGCCAGCAAGGCAACAATGCGTACCAACAGGCTTGCGTACTAATTGGCGGTGGCCGCTCGTATTCTCGTTCTCGATCGTGAGTGCGTGTTTGTCGCTCCGTCACGGCCCTTAGTGTCTTACAGGCCCAAGGGCCCACGAAATTTGTGGGACGGCCCTGCATGCCGGCACGAGAAGGCGAGGAGATCTTGACAAGCGGCACACTTAGGTAGTGTTTGGTTTAGAGGCGGAACAAGAACAATATGAGATATATCCACTTCGTTCCAGCGTTTGGTTAGAGATATGGGTGTAGCAGAATCGTCCGAAATAACACGATTTTAGAGGCGCCCATGTTCCACTAGGCATTAAGCACCTTGAAAATGAGCTACATCGGACAATTCCGTCGAGCACACCCTAAGGGAAAACTCGAAACAATCCATGTTTTATACCTAGAATCCAATAATGAGCACGAGCTTACAATACTTAGTTCATTTCATACAACAAGAATTCTTGTAAATTATTTATTACAGTACCAGAGTTCAGAGTGTGATAATTAAACAGTGGAATAAAAATAAACATCTAGCGGAAATGATACAAGGATCCGTCTGTGCTCACCAGAAGAATCCTCCACACAAGAGCTACTCCTCAAGGTGCACCTGCAATAGGGGTAAAATAAATCCTGAGTACACAATGTACTCGTAAGACTTACCCGGCTAGTATGAATAGTTTTCCGACTCCAAAGAGTATGATAGGCAATATGGGTTTGTTGTTTTCTTTTTATTTGTGAAAAGCATTACTATTAGTTCATCCTTACACTCAAATTTTATTAGCAGTCATGATTACTTCGTTAGCTAACCATTCTAGGTAAGCATCAGTTCTACTTTCAAGCAAGGGTTAAGCAATTAGAACCATTTCATCATCTTTTATCTTCCAGTTCTTACTATAGTGCTAGACCATAGCCGGGTTGCAGCCTGTGCGATGCCCATGGGCCCATGAGGCTGGGGGGCCATGAGGGTACACATGTGTATACTGGGGGGGGGTTGCAGCCTGTGCGATGCCCATGGGCCTATGAGGCTGGGGGGCCATGAGGGTACACATGTGTATACTGTATAGTAGATGCTATCAGTCCATACGCCGGCAAGGCAATAGTGCGTACCAACAGGCTTGCGTACTAATTGGCGGTGGCCGCTCGTATTCTCGTTCTCGATCGTGAGTGCGTGTTTGTCGCTCCGTCACGGCCCTTAGTGTCTTACAGGCCCAAGGGCCCACGAAATTTGTGGGACGGCCCTGCATGCCGGCACGAGAAGGCGAGGAGATCTTGACAAGCGGCACACTTAGGTAGTGTTTGGTTTAGAGGCGGAACAAGAACAATATGAGATATATCCACTTCGTTCCAGCGTTTGGTTAGAGATATGGGTGTAGCAGAATCGTCCGAAATAACACGATTTTAGAGGCGCCCATGTTCCACTAGGCATTAAGCACCTTGAAAATGAGCTACATCGGACAATTCCGTCGAGCACACCCTAAGGGAAAACTCGAAACAATCCACGTTTTATACCTAGAATCCAATAATGAGCACGAGCTTACAATACTTAGTTCATTTCATACAACAAGAATTCTTGTAAATTATTTATTACAGTACCAGAGTTCAGAGTGTGATAATTAAACAGCGGAATAAAAATAAACATCTAGCAGAAACGATACAAGTATCCGTCTGTGCCCACCAGAAGAATCCTCCACACAAGAGCTACTCCTCAAGGTGCACCTGCAATAGGGGTAAAATAAATCCTGAGTACACAATGTACTCGTAAGACTTACCCGGCTAGTATGAATAGTTTTCCGACTCCAAAGAGTATGATAGGCAATATGGGTTTGTTGTTTTCTTTTTATTTGTGAAAAGCATTACTATTAGTTCATCCTTACAATCAAATTTTATTAGCAGTCATGATTACTTCGTTAGCTAACCATTCTAGGTAAGCATCAGTTCTACTTTCAAGCAAGGGTTAAGCAATTAGAACCATTTCATCATCTTTTATCTTCCAGTTCTTACTATAGTGCTAGACCATAGCCGGGTTGCAGCCTGTGCGATGCCCATGGGCCCATGAGGCTGGGGGGCCATGAGGGTACACATGTGTATACTGGGGGGGGGTTGCAGCCTGTGCGATGCCCATGGGCCTATGAGGCTGGGGGGCCATGAGGGTACACATGTGTATACTGTATAGTAGATGCTATCAGTCCATACGCCGGCAAGGCAATAGTGCGTACCAACAGGCTTGCGTACTAATTGGCGGTGGCCGCTCGTATTCTCGTTCTCGATCGTGAGTGCGTGTTTGCCGCTCCGTCACGGCCCTTAGTGTCTTACAGGCCCAAGGGCCCACGAAATTTGTGGGACGGCCCTGCATGCCGGCACGAGAAGGTGAGGAGATCTTGACAAGCGGCACACTTAGGTAGTGTTTGGTTTAGAGGCGGAACAAGAACAATATGAGATATATCCACTTCGTTCCAGCATTTGGTTAGAGATATGGGTGTAGCAGAATCGTCCGAAATAACACGATTTTAGAGGCGCCCATGTTCCACTAGGCATTAAGCACCTTGAAAATGAGCTACATCGGACAATTCCGTCGAGCACACCCTAAGGGAAAACTCGAAACAATCCACGTTTTATACCTAGAATCCAATAATGAGCACGAGCTTACAATACTTAGTTCATTTCATACAACAAGAATTCTTGTAAATTATTTATTACAGTACCAGAGTTCAGAGTGTGATAATTAAACAGCGGAATAAAAATAAACATCTAGCAGAAACGATACAAGTATCCGTCTGTGCCCACCAGAAGAATCCTCCACACAAGAGCTACTCCTCAAGGTGCACCTGTAATAGGGGTAAAATAAATCCTAAGTACACAATGTACTCGTAAGACTTACCCGGCTAGTATGAATAGTTTTCCGACTCCAAAGAGTATGATAGGCAATATGGGTTTGTTGTTTTCTTTTTATTTGTGAAAAGCATTACTATTAGTTCATCCTTACAATCAAATTTTATTAGCAGTCATGATTACTTCGTTAGCTAACCATTCTAGGTAAGCATCAGTTCTACTTTCAAGCAAGGGTTAAGCAATTAGAACCATTTCATCATCTTTTATCTTCCAGTTCTTACTATGGTGCTAGACCATAGCCAAGTCGTACCGTCTCACGGAAATGACGATTCACGAACCAGTGTATCTCAGCTGGGTACCCCGAAACACATGCCCCGTTTGTACCCCAGGCACAAACAAGACCAACCCATTCTACTCCTATCACGAGGTCTAGGTCCCCGTCCAAACTTGGACTCTAAGCCCCCATATTTGAGACCTGGTCTCAGTATGGTGCTTAGACCTCCACCTTTCCTCGCCTTCAATCAGTCGGTCCGGAAAGAGCCGGAACCCACGATAAGAGCGTAATGAGCCTTCCCACTCCCATAAGTAAGTATGTGCTCAGGATAATAAGTCTGTGACCTGACTACCATCCACAGCAACGGACGATTCTTAATTGACATGAATAGGGAAAACAGTGTAACCAAACTAAACCCTATCTCCATTTTTCCTACCATGTCTCCATTTTTCCTGCCATGTCTCTATTTTTCCTACCCTGTTACACCCACCAATATCCATACCATATCCCTGTCCTGTCTCTATTTTTCCTTTTATCATTTTATTATGAGAGTAATAATAATCACTTATTGTGAGTAACGGCAAGTTACTCGTGCTACCGAAATCTAAGCATAGCAGCTACTCGAACATGTACTAGTAAGACTCTTAGGACAGGTATATCTATGCATGTGGGTTTCATAAAATTCCTGTAACGTAAATACACATAACATATATAAATAGTGATTATCCAAAAATAAGGAGTTATGCACCGGGGCTTGCCTTGGACAGGCGCGGTGTCAGCTGAGTCAGTTAGTGGCGGCTTCAGGACCTCCTCCTGCACGAGAATCTCCTCCTCGTACTACTCGACGATCTCCTCGAACTCGTGATCGCCGATGGTCACGATCTCCGCCAACTCGTTCTCTACATGCATGCGATGATGATGCAACACTTAGCATTTAGGCAATAGCAACTCCTAAACTAAGAATACGCATACTAAGCTACTAAGCTAGCTCTAATGACTAAGGTACTAAGCTAACTATCATCTTTACCAAGCAAAGTGTTGGGCTCAACTAACAAACACCTAGCTTTACAAATAAATGATATATCTTTATTTCTACTAATGATTTAATGCATATTTGAAACAAAGAGCATTTAGCTACCCTAATGCTTAGTCTATTCTAAAGCTACAAAAATTACAGTGAGCACAGAATAATACAACGAACCTACTATAAAAATTTTAGGACAAAAGCTATCACCAATTTACCATAAAAATTCCTACAATATTTAACCTAACATTATTAAACACTCTCAAATAATTTAATAGCTCCTAATATCAACATGTATATATATAAACTAAATACACTAACAGATAGAACATAATTCTAGGAACCTAATAAAATTTGTTTCATAATTTTTGGACACCTACATGATTTTATATGATTTACCAAAGTTTAGCTCAAAAATTAAATTAAAAAACTATTTCTAATTACTTAGGAAAAGAAAAACGAAATCTCCTACGCGGCCCACACGCGCAGTCCGCGCAACACAGCGTGCTCGCAACGGCCCACAGGCGCGGCCCACGCGAGGGCGGCCTGCAGCGCGAGACGGCACGGGCGGGGGAATCCCGCGTGCACTAGCATTTTTGCAAAATAGACCTCGCACTTCTCCTAAATTATAACTAAGTCTTAACGCTATTTTCCCTCTCAAACCTTCTCACTTAACCCCCTGACTTTTCTAGAATTCCCCCGCGCGCACCCCCAACAACTCAGTGCACAGCGGCGCGGTGAGCGGTGGCACAGAGCGCCTATGCCGGCCACCTGGGACTTGCGTGGGCACACCTAACGGGTCGATCACCATCTCCGATCTTGGTGGCTACGCTAAGCAGCGACTAGGGGTGGCGGGATGCACTAGAGCGAGCTGTAGCGACGCGCGACCATCCGCAATGGTGGCACAACTGCCCTGGCGATCTAGAGCATCTAAGAACCTAACTGGCTAGCGAGGGAGCATCAGTAGACTACCGTGGACCTAGCCGAGGTGATGGTTAGGGTGGAGGATGACAGAGGAGGGCTGGCCATGTGTGGCCGAGCCGTGCGGTGGTGCACCACGGCGACACGGTCGCGCTAGCGACGACGAGGAGGCGGTAGCGGTTCCACTAGCATGCGCAAGGTGGAGAGGGAGGCAAGGCGAAACTAGTGGTGCAGGTGAATTAGTTCGGGAGGCACGGTAAGAGGGCTGCCCACATCCACGGTCGGACACGGCCTTATCGGCACGGCGGTGGGGAAACTCCAAAATTAGAGCTTGGCCATGCGCGCATCAAGGCTGGGTGGGGTCGGGCAGCGAGAGGACATGACGGTGAAGCCATGGATGCAATGAATTGAATAGAGGTGATCGCTCGCTAGGTAATTTGATGGCGTAGCTCGACGGCGGCAACGGAGGGAGAAAGAGAGAAAGAGAGGCGGGGCGCGGCAGGTGGGCTTGGCTCGACCTTGCCTTGGCGGGATACGGTCGACGTGATCATGGAGGCCCATGCACAGGCGCATGCGTTCGCGATCGGCGTGGCCCACGTGCCGTAGCGCAATCAATGATAAGGCGACGGCGAGCTCGGCCATGTGCGTGCGGCAGAGGCGACAACGCACTGGGCCGACAGCGACGTAGAGACACTTAGTGGGACACAGACATGACGACGAGACGATGACACCGATAGCGGCTGTGTCACGGCGTGAGGCGGGTTGCAGTGCGGTAGCACGGCGAGGTCGGCGGCAGCACCGCCTGATTACGCAAGCAGCAGCAGCAGCTCCGTACGCCAGGAGCCCGCCATCGCCAGGCCAGAGCAGCCGTGGTCGGTCACGCGCGGCAGCATGTGTGCGCGCTGGACAACCAGCATGGCGACGTCGAACGCCTGAGCATGGTGACCGAGCCCATGCGGCCAACTAGCCTAAAAGTCGTGTCGTGCATGAATTTTAAAGCGCATATAAAAACTAAACGGTTGCTTATAGACCTAAACCATCTTCACCATACTTAAGATGGCATATGAGGCTACTGTTTACACTAGAATTTGGAAGAAGAATTTCAGAAGCTCGAAAACTCCCAAAACCATGTCAGCGAGGAATCAATTGCGTGTAGATCGAAAACAGCTAATTCGGATGCAGCACTAGAATCAGCTTTCTTCATATAGCGCAAGTGGATAACGACAGAAGCTATGATCGGTGCTGGGACGAGGCATGCTGGACTCTACAAAAAGGGAAAGATTAGAGTCCAAGTTATCTTAAATTAGGAATGTTTTATTTTTATGCCAAAGATTGTAACAAATCGTGCTCGAGTAGGATTCATGTCTAGACTTCGGGTATAAATACCAAACCCCGGTTATTGTAAAGGACAACCAATCAATCAAATACAAGTCAATTTACTTTTTTCGGCTCCGGCCACCCCTTAGGAGTAGGAGTAGAGTAGATCTCGGCGAGTTCTTCAGCAAGTACGGCTGCATCGATCCGGTCGACCTCCACTGTTTGTCTGTAAGTACCGTCATGGTTTATACCTCTATTTGTATGACTGCATCGATCCGGTCGACCCCCACTGCGACTCTGGTATAGGCTAGTTATCGACTCTTGCCTAGTTCAAGTATGGTCTGTGTGATTCTGCCTTACATCCCACTGCTTGAACTAGATCAGGGTCAAGTTATCGGCTCTACCTTTGAAAGGCAGTCTTTGGTAGATTCATTAAGTTACCGATATCGCTTTATTGCTTTCATTGTTTATCTAATTACAGCAATATCACTCTGCTCGATTGAGATTGATCTGGATCGGCCTTATATCTTATTTAACCCATCGTTTGCTAATTTTAAACTGATCTAATCTATATTTTAAACGATGAGTTATATTTTTATCGGCTGTTTTTATATCAATCTTAATCGTGCATAGTGTACGGTTAAGGCATGTTCGATCTTGAATAGATCTATTGGTTAGCGAGAACCATTCCATGGCTCGTTATCACAGCCTGTGGTATTCTGCCTCTCACTCCACTGTTAGCACCGTGGAGTGGAGATCGTTAGTTGATAGATCCATTCCTGAGAAGGCATGACTTTAACTGTGCGCTATGCCTGAATCGGCCGTTTAGCCGATATTGAGTGCTCTCACGAACAATTCACATTACGAGATCATTGAAGTAGAGATAAGTTGAAAGATATGTTAGCCCCATGATCTTGTTATTGTATTACGGCTTACATGATTCTGCCTCATGTCCCACTGATATTAGTAATGAGTTAGGGTCGTCGAGTCTATTGTTGTTTCTACGGCCTGCATGATTCTGCCTCATGCCTCACTGGTCATGGCGATAGATAAGATCTAACGTGTTCATTAGATTTATCTTTATTAGATGGTTAAGTGGTGTTGAATTGCTTCTTTATATAAATAGGAGTTCGGTTACTTGTAATCATTGGCTCAGCATAAACCGACCATCATCGATATCTTATTGCCATTGATTAATGTTTGCTTAAATGATATTTATTCTGAATGATAACTGATTCTTCTTACACAACCCCATAAGCTTTAACCGATTTATTCTTTTGAATATGCTGGAATCGACTATTTAGTCGATCTCCTCTCATATCGGCTCTCAGAGCAGCACATTCGAAACTGTCTGGCAACACCGGCATGTTCTGCCCTTAATTACTGATAAACTTTCTCTCTTTGTTAATTGCAGGGTCAAATTGACTGGCACGTCTCGGGAGGATTGCGCAGGATCGACCACCCTTGCGCTGAAGCTAGGCGGACCTGCTCCATCGAGCGGACCATTCTGGCTTGCTGCGTGTGTCCTCGGCACGGGACAAAATTCTGTGTCGACAACTACCAAATCGAGCTATAACACTATACCACCCCTTAACCCAATCTCTCAAAAAAAATTACTAAACATAGCAATGTCTAGCTGTTGACAATCTTGAAAAAATTTCTAAGTTTTAAGTTGAACTTCATTTCAATTTGTAATTTCTAGGCTAGTAGAAATATCATTTAGTAATATCATTTTTCAACAACAAGTATTTAACTGTCATCTACAAAGTTTGTACTTTAAACTTTATTTAAGTATCACACATATGTTCTATAGTATTTTTGCTTAATAAAAATTGGTATTCAACCCTACTTGATATATATGAGCTATTGAATCAACTCTCATTTAACATTTTTATTGATCATTTTAAGTTATAAGAAATTTATCTACACATTCTATCATATGCATTAACACATAAATATGATGCTCATGACATATTTTAGTAAATGATTTAGGGTGTAACACCGAGGGTGTTACAATGGAGGACGGGAACACACTACTGCATAAAATTTAACCGAGGCGGGTAAAAGGGCTTAATCGAGGCGGGCAAGCCAACCGCCTTGGTCGATAGGTCACGGTTAATCATGGCATTAACCGGGGTAGTTTGTCGTCCGCCTCGATCAATCAAATAAAAAAACAAAAAAAAGAAAGCCCGTGGATAAGCCCGGTGAGCCCATCCACGGGCCCGCCGAGCTTGTCCACGCGCCGCCGCCATCATCGCTTGCTGGATCCGCCACCAGGGAGCTGATGCCGGAGTTGGAGCACCGCCACGGGGTGGCCCACGATGCCACCGGAGTTGACGTAGAGGGGGAGGGGGAGGAGCGCCGCCATGGGGAGGCCGGATCTAGCCTCCACGTCACTGGATCCGGCCTCCATGCCACCGCCAGAGTTGAAGGAGGAGGAAAAGCGGCCCACCGCCTAAATCCGGCTGCCCGCCACCGCAACCACCGTATCTGGAGGTGGAGGGCGAGTGAGAGCGATGGGGCACCCTCCAGCCGCCACTGCCTAGATCCACGACACGGAGGACCCGCATCGCCGCCCCCGCATCGTCCACCGAGAGGCGCCCCGCCCTGCGCCATCGTATGGCGGCTCCGCGCTGGTCGCCCCCGCGCGTGGCGCCGAGAACAAGGGGAGGGACACGGTCGCGTGGGGGAGAGGGGAGGGTTGCAGTCAAGTAGGGGAGAGGGAGGAGTGCGGGGAAGAGTGCGCTGCGGCTGAGGGAGCGCGGGGAGAGAGTGGGCTGCAGCTGAGGGGAGGGGTGAGGGAGGGAGTGATTTTAGGGTTTCGTTTATATATTGGAGATGATAGTGGTCTAGTGCAGTGTTCGCCTAAACGGTTTAAATGACCGTTTAAAGGACCAGTAAACGGTAAACGTTGGTAAATTGTCTTGTTTATGGGGTAAACGGAAATTAAACGGTTGACCGTTTAAACGGTCAAAAAAACAGGAAAAAACGGTCTAAACAGCCTAAACGGAACGGAGATTAATAGCATTAAACGGGCTAAACAGCTGTTTAAACGGCTGTTTAGGCAAACACGAGGTAAATCTAGTTCAGTTTTGTATGGATAAATTTATATACTTAAGTTTATTATATTTATAAATATGTACACTTGATATGTTACATGCATAAATATCTATATTTGGTTCTTTTCACATGCATAAATATATATACATACCAAAATAATTGATTTTTACTCTGATAAATATGTATAAATGCTAGAATACTTGATTTTTTACATGCACATATATAATTATATGGATTTTTTTAAGTATAAAACCGTTTAGACCGTTTAACTTCGTTTAAACACCGTGTAAATAGCCTAAACGCTAAACAAAGGGCGACCGTGTAAAGACTGTATACCGTTTAGGAAAACATTGGGCTAGTGTGGACTAGCGGGCTGGGCCTAATTTACCGTGGCCGTTGCATTATAATGCCTGCCTCGTTTAATGAATTATCGAGGTGGTTACATTATAATGCCCGACTCGGTTAATAGGCATTAACCGAGGCGGTTATATTATAATGCCCGTCTCGATTAAACATTAACCGAGGCGGTTGCTGGGCCGGCTGCCCTGCCATAAATAACTGAGGCGAGCAACCGGCCCGCCCACCTTCGAGGCCATTTTGGAAACACCTCGCGAAAGATTTTGTGTAGTAGTGATGTCTGATGTTGACAAGGCCCGATCTTCCGATAGGTACGATAGCATCGATTGGTGGAGACTCGACGTTTATGATCTAGGCTTCGAACTAAGACTGATTTGGACCCTTGCAACCGTTACACCACTGCTTCGTTGGTTATCAACCACGCGAAAGCAATTGACCTCGCCGAGAAGGCTTTCCTACAAGCGAATCGAGAACGCAAGCAAGAACGGGATGAACGCAATCTGAAATTACAAATAAATATGAGGCTTATGATAATGAGAAGGAGTTCAGATCTTTATTCGAAAGAACTAATCGCCACAGGCGAACAAGATCAAAAACCGGGGCCCTGGATAACTATAAAAGGACTTGTCACCATAGTTACAACGAATCAATCTCAGTTTCTCGAAGGAAAACTAGAACTAAACAAAACCCAAACCCTAAGGAGAGTGACGGCTGCTAATTATAGAGCCCTGGATGTCACCCCCTGGATGCGTTCCCTAATGGGCTCTAAGACGATACACGGCCCAACGGACCAAAAGACGGTGTCGCAGCACCCTGGTAGATTTTGGACGCTGACTTATTTCAAAGATTCATGTTGATTTCGAAGGGTTTTTGATGTGAGACCACTTGCATTGGCTTCCTTATCTAATTAGCTTTCCATCCATATGTGGATCGTCGAATACGGAGTATGGACGTGCCCATGTGACCAGTTTTATGATAAACTGGTTCTAGAACCCGAGATGGGCTCGAACTTGATTTGGGCCTTCACCTTGGTGACTCAAACCGGATGAGCTTCGGGCCTCATTCTTGGTTAGGACACCCTCGCTGATCTCCTCGTCCTCTATCTCCAAGCATGGTCGAATGCATGGAGCTCATGTCCTTATCATCCTTCCTTTCTTGATGAAAAGCCGTTCTCGGTGTCGATTTTGCTTGAAGTTGATCCTGCACAACATGAGGATAAACGTGGTTTTCAAAATAATGGAAATGGACAATGTTGTGAGAAAGAATATGACCACATGTCCAGGTTTGTAGCATGTCTTGTCCTATAGACATGTAGTCTGCTCGATTGAAATACACACGATCTTTGCCAATACTATCCTACAAAAGATTAGTACTAATAAAAAATATATGCTCCCTTCTTTGGATTTCACTTCTGTTCGAAAAACAAAACTAGAGGATTATGGCATAACAATAGTGTTGATTTTACTGTCCTCTAGTTGATCATTACTTTACACAACAAAAGGAGAATTCAGATTCGTACAAATGTAAACTCGTTGTATCAAATATTATCCTTGGTTGTTATATTTACCAAAAACATGATATGTATGTTTAGAGAACTATGGCAAATCATCATATGTATAAAGTTTCTCCTCTAAAGAACTAAGATTACACGTTACATCAAATTCAATGTAACCCAAAGTATTTAAAGAAGACAACAATTTCAGCTCATCAACTTCACTAGCATTATGAATAACAAGTCTATTTTCAGCACAAGTGTTCGATTTCAGCACACATATAGCATGATCATTCTCCAATGATTGCATGGGTATAACATAAATATCATCATGCAAGTCATCTTCATCACAAGAAACATCAAGCAAATCATCTTGTGACAAAGGTAAATCAAGCGAAGGCTCTACTAAAATTTGCTTTATCATAGCATGATTGGTGGAAAAATTCAGCACATCAAGAGAACTCTCACCTTCTGTGAGTTTAACATCATGGGCATTACCTTTGCTCTCATATTCAGCAGGAGTAATAGTTGATGGTTCTAAATTTTCACATGAGGCTATGAGCATCTCATTTTCTATCACGTCATCCTCGCTCTTTTGTACACTGTCCTGCAAAAGATTAGGCATGGCAGGAGGAATAACAAGAGATTAATCTAGTTGATGCACCTCATCATTTGAATTAATTACAAAAGATGGATTAACAAAATTTTCTCTCATAAGATCTTTCATATCATTTCATGTGTGAGGTTTATCAGAAGGATCTAAAGACTCCCACCAAGATAAAGCAGAATGTCGCAAAACACTGGCTGCATTTTTTACCTTCCTCCTTAGACACATAAAGCGAGTAGCAAATATGTTATCTATGGCAATTTCTCACTCCATGTACTCATCAGCACCTATACCATCATAAGTCGGTGGATACGAACAACCTGTTATTATTAGAAGACAACAAAAGACAACACAAAAGTATTATTCCTATCAACTAGCAACTACTGGGTGGTGGTAAAAGTGGAAAGCAATATCTCAAATGGCTTACCACCGTCTTGCAAGTGTTCTTACCAAAGCCAACAGGGCAGTACAATGTGTTGTCAAGCTTGGGTGTAACAGTTGCAAGGTGAACATGTACTGACAGAAGTATATGTGGAGCTTTGGACAGACACAATATGGTAGCAAGGAATAGCAATAGCCGAAGCAGATTAGCAAAGTTCAATAAGTATCCAAAGTATAAGTCACAATTGCTGGCTAAGACGTGTCCCTAGACGTAGCACAACAAGTTGGAATGAAAGCCGATGGATAAAACTCAAAGAACAAGCAAAGAGCACCCAATGCAATGGTTTTTATTCTTTTCCCTGATTTTCCCTCCAGGGCTAGTAGGAATCCACTTTTTTATTTTTCTCAAATATTTTTGTTGTATTTTTCTCCAAACAGGGATCACACAAGATGGAACCACAAAAATTTTCACCTTAAACAGAGGTGGGATGTGGTCTACAGAAAAATAGGCACGTTTGCTGAAAACCGTGCAATAACTTAGGAGCTTGAAAACTCCCACTTCCTGATTTTTTTTGGAATTCTAAGAATCGCAAAAACGCCTTTGGCGTTGAATCGTATGTGTAATTTTTCGTTCTGAAAATTTGAAAAAAAATTCACCTCAATCGGAGTTCCGAGCGAAAAGTTATGCCTGTTGTAAGGAAGGTCGCCCGAATCAGGGGTTCCACACGGCACAACGCGGCTAGTAAGGCGGCGGCGGCTAGGGCAAAGCTTCTCAGCAAGCAATAGATATTCGCCAGATGAATCAAGAAGGGCTGCGATGCAAAGGCGACACAATGCGGCTTGCAACCTATCTAGGATTTGCGCGGCGAGAGTTCACATAAGGCGGCTAGCGGGGCAGGTCAAGTAATGTGGTGGCTCAACTTGTTGTTTGGGTAATGGTGGATGGGATAGCGGCGGAAACAACAAACAGCGACGGGCGGTTGAAACTACGACCACAAACACACTAAACCAGCAACAAGACTCGACTACGGACACAAACTCAACAAAGTGAATCTGAAACGAAAATTGCAAAGGCTAAAAAGGCGATAGGACAACGAAAAGTGTAAATATTTTTGGGCTTTTTGTGGACTATAGGTGATGACACGAACTGAATCTAAAGGGGAAACATGATAGTATACCTCACGGGTAACCTGGAATTCCGATACCGCTTGATGTTGACAAGGCCTGATCTTTCGATAGGTACGATAGCGTCGATTGGTGGAGACTCGATATTTACGATCTAAGCTTCGAACCAAGACTAATTTGGACCCTCACAACCGTTACACCACTGCTCCGTTGGTTATCAACCACGCGAACGCAATTGACCTCGCCGAGAAGGCTTTCCTGCAAGCGAATTGAGAACACAAGCAAGAACGGGATGAACGCAATCTAAAATTACAAATAAATATGAGGCTTATAATAACGAGAAGGAGTTTAGGTCTTTATTCGAAAGGACTAATCGTCACAGGCGAACAAGATCAAGAACGGGGGCCCTGAATCACTGTAAAAGGACTTGTCACCACAATTACAACGAATCAATCTCAGTTTCACGAAGAAAAACTAGAACTAAACAAAACCCAAACCCTAAGGAAAGCAACGGCTGCTAATTATAGAGCCTTGGACGTCACCCCCCTGGACGCGCCCCCTAATGGGCTCTAAGACGATACACGGCCCAACGGACCAAAAGACGGTGTCGCAGCACCCTGTTAGATTCTGGACGCTGACTCGTTTTGACGATTCCCGTTGATTCCGAAGGGCTTTTGACGTGAGACCACTTGCATTGACTTCCTTATGTAATTAGCTTTCCATCCATATGTGGATCGTCGAAAACGAAGCCCGAACGCACCTGTGTGACCAGGTTTATGACAGACTGGTTCTGGAACCCGAGATGGGCTCGAACTTGATTTGGGCCTCCACCTTGGTGACTCGAACCGGATGAGCTTTGGGCTTCCTTCTCGGTTAGGACACCCTCGCTGATCTCTTCGTCCTCTATCTCCAAGCATGGTCGAATGCATGGAGCTCATGTCCTTATCAATGTCCACAGAGAAATATTTTATATGTCTAGGTCTATGTCATCCCCTAATTTTGAGCGAACTACCCTGTCTCTCTTCGACACTGTGTGCCAACCGTTTGTTGCTCCTCTTCTTCGAGTTGCAGTAGTCCATGGCAAGCGAGTCATGGCTAGAAGAGGACAGTGCCAGAGCCATGGTAGGTGGGGTTGGGGCGACCATGGTATGCGGGCCCGAGGCTAGGAGTGGGTGAGGTCGTGGACAAGGGTGGAGCCATTGCGGGTGAGAGCAGGGGTGGCCATGGCAGTCAAGGACGAGGCCAGGGATGCTGGTGCGAGGGCGGGGCCGAGGCATCAGACGAGGGTGGAAGCAGCGAGCAGAGACTGGGGCGTCGAACACAGATCTGGGCGTACGTGAGAAACGAAGAAGATGGTCACAGAGGCTAATGCATGGGTTCCACGTACTCGACGGTTTGTTAACAGATCTAGAACAATTGTCTATGTCTATCATCTTCCTTCCCATCCCTTGTACCAATCATAAAACAAGGACATCCTTGTCCGCTCAAGCAAACACAGACATGGAATGGTCATGACCCAAAAAACTGGAATGTGTCTATCTTATCTTGTCCCTCGTTGTCCTTAAACAAAATGCAACCTTAGGCATTGGAGCGACAATAGGTCAACCGGTGGCGCCACGACAACTTAGCTATGGACGGGCCGGCAGCACGACTACTGATGGCAGTGGCTATGAAGACATGAAGGAGAGGGTGGAGAGAAGCTATATTTAAGAGAGAGAATGATGGATTTAATGGACTAGTTAGAACTATTGCGCATCTGTTATATTGCAAATGTTTAGGGATAAAAAGAAGAAGATACGATATTTGGTGGAGTTAAGCACCCTTAAAAATTTATTTGCGTTACTACTCCCTTCTTTTCTTTAATGATGAAAAGAGTAATGTTTCACCTCGAAACAAAAGGAATCATACCACTACACTTAGACCAGTCCCCAGTGCAAAGCTCCGTTCATTTCACCGTGCAGCTGCAACTGTAGCCGGCTGTGGCTGTTACGAACAGGCCCAAACCTTCGGAATTTCTCATGAGTGCACCAGTTACACCAGTAGGGGTACTACTAGCTGTTAGACAAAATGACAAGTGTAGGTTTGTCTTTCCTTCCGTGACAAGCCACTAGGGCATCCGAAAAGGAGGACAAGCTGTGCAACTCTGTACTGCCCCCTTTCTTTACACGGCTCTCGAGCAGATTGCTCGTCTCGCCTCGTCTCATCTGACATATTTTCGCATGTTCGCTTGGTTATAAATCGTATTTTTTCAGTCAACCAACAGTAATACTTTCAGTCATAGCTTATCGGCCAAGTGAACGGGGCATTTCTCGTGTGCCCTGCTCCGCCTCTCTCCCCGTCCCGCCGCGCCGCGCGCGTGACGCGAGCGCCCCCTGCTGCTTTGTAGCACATGATCTCTCGGGTGCTCGGGCTTAATCACCGATCCGGGTCCGTAATCAGCGGCGGGGCCCGTAGATGATTGGCCGGCCATGCATTTAACCGGCCCGGGGACATGTGCCGACACGGCGTTGCCGATACGCCACCGACGCCGACGCCGCTAACGGAAGAGCCACACGTCGCCGCATTAGCTAGCGTAAACATGCTTGTCCGGTGTGTCATCTTCGCCTAATCACGTGTGCCAGGACCTGAGAGCTCGTGTCTGTACTTAACCATTGTGCTCGTGGGGCGCATCCCCATGGTATCCCGATCTGACCGTTGAGTTAAGCCAACACACGCCTGGACCACTGACAGGACATGGAGGGCTGTACTCAGTGATGGTGCATTCTGTAAGCATCCAAATCGACTACTAGACGTTGGGCTGTACTCGGGCCCGATTCCTCCCAACGAGGCCTACCACAGCTTGTCAGCTTGGGCCGCATACTCCCCTGCTCGCTACTACTTCGTTACAGTGTTGCCGCCCCAAATATTCGGTGAATACCTTTCTCAAGCTGTGTCCTGTGCAATGGCACAAACAGATACAGTATGCAATTGCATTCCACATTTCCACGGAAACACAGGCACTCAGCTCAAGTCTCGACTCGGATTTCACATTTCCATCGATCACATGGCTACACGGGCATCGCACGATAGGTTCGTGTCGCAGGAGAACGCAGCACGGCTCCCGCGACTATTATTCACTCATTACTGCTGCTGCTACAGCGACGGCACAACTGCAATGAGCAGACGACGCGGCAGGCAGGCAGATCAATTGCTCAAAGCTGCTCAGCCGAGCACCTTGAGCATCTCCTCGGCGCTGCTGGTGGTGAAGGCGCCGCCCTCCTCAAGGTTAAGCACCTTGACGACGCCGTCCTCGGCCAGGAGCGCGTACCTCCTGGACCGCACGCCGAGCCCGACGGGCTTGTCGGAGAGGTCCATCTCCACGCCCAGCGCGCGCGTCAGCTCCAGGTTGCCGTCCGACAGCAGCAGCACGTCGTCGCCGAGCCCCAGCGACTCCTTCCACGCCTTCATCACGAACGCGTCGTTCACCGACACGCACGCCACGGTCGCCACGCCCTTCGCCTTCAGCTCGCCCGCCTTCTCCACGAACCCCGGCAGGTGCTTCTGCGAGCACGTGGGCGTGAACGCGCCGGGCACCGCGAACAGGATCGCTTTCTTGCCCGCCGTCAGCTCCGCCACCGTCACCGTCTTCAGCTCCCCGTCGGCCGGGTCGAAGTAGGACAGCGTCGCGTCGGGGAGCTTGTCGCCCACCGCGATGGTCGCCACCACCGGGGACGCCGTCGCCGCCCGCCTCCTCGCCGTCCTCGACGACGCGCCGGTGCGGAGGGTGGTGGTGGCCAGGCGGTGAGAGGAGAATGAGAGGGACGGGGACGAGAGGCCGAACCGCTTGCCGGCGGCGGGGGACAGGGTGGTGAGGGACGCTGCCGCCGTGGTGGTGGTGGTGGTGGTGGCCATTGCAGCTGCAGACGATGATGTATTCGACGCAATGCTATCTGCTTGGGTTGGGTTGCGAGGCGTGCGAGGATGTGGTTTCGCGGCTGCGGCGCGTCCGGCGTGATAGGATTCAGGAAGCGGCGGGATTTGGTTGGTCGGTAGCTTTGATGCGGGCGACGGGCGAGGAACGGGTGGACGGCGAGTCGCTGGGCTGGATTACACGGTTGTGGCCCAACAGTATTGGAGAGGTTGGGCTCCAATGATGCTCTGGGCCTTGTAGCCTGTTTAAGCTGAGTCTGACTGGGTTGGTCGGTTGGATTGAGAGGATGTTTGGTTCCGGGCCATGCTGCGCCACGCCCAGGCTGCGGCGAGTTGCGGCGCCGCCGCAGCTTAGGCGGCCAAATACTTCGCCACAATCTGTGGCGGCAAATGAGGGTAGTGCTCCTCGTGGCTGCCTTCACTTAAGTCTGAACCAAACAGCAGCAAGATTAACTGTGGCGTGCCACAACTGCAGCAAAGCAATCTGTGGCCGGCATCCAAACACCCTATGAGTTCTCCCTTCCCTAGTTTCCCCATTGTATTTTCGATAATGATACGGTGTGGGTGTCTATCTGCTCGGATGCGTTTCCATAGGCCTGCGGACCAGCCCGGTCTGCTTCCCCTCAGGGTCCATCTAAAACTCTTAGGGCTAATTTGGAAGAAGGGGAAGGCACACCCAGAGATGAAAAACCCTCCATAAATAACTAAATAGAATATTCAAATAATATCCCATGGATTTTTCACCTGAAAAAAGTCCTAGATTCTAAGCGGATTTGAGTTTCCAAACTACCCTTAAGGCTCGCTCCATGGTGCATACTCATTAGTTAGTTAGTTACATGCCACGCTAGTCACAACCATCTGAGAACAGAGGGATCCTGGAGCCGTGACCTGAAGACGCGTTCGACGGCGGCGTCAGCAGCGTCACCCTGCCGCTAAGCAGCAGCCCCTAGAAGAAGCTCGCGGCTCATAGCATGACAACACCCTTCCTCGACATCGGCCTCGCCCGTGGCGTCTTCTTCTCTGGCTGCGGCAGCTGTCTCTCCAGGTGTCGGCACGAACAACGTCTTCTCCTCCCACCATGCCTCCTTCCTCCCGCGCCCACCTGGCAGGCCCTGACACTCTCCTCGCCATCTTTGTCCTAGGCCCCACTTTCTCCGTGGTGCCGTGGCTCCATCCTCCTTCTCTACCATGATCTAGCGCCGGATGCTCTACCCACCCATCCGTCTGCTAGGGTTTCCTGAAAGCGTATGTTGCAAGTGTATATTTCAAGCGTTTCAGATGTTTCAGAGGTATGTTGCAAGTGTTTTATATGGATGTTACAAAAGTAGATCGAGATGTTGCACATGTTACAATGGCTGTACACGTATGTTGCAAGCATTTGTTCTAAATGTTTCATCTGTTTTTCCAGAACGTATGTTGCAAGTGTGTTTATCTAGATGTTGCGTATGTTTCACACATATGTTGCAAGTGTTTTATCTGGATGTTGCATATGTTTTTGTAATGGCTTTTCAAGTGTTTTCAGTTTTTTTCAAATGTTTCATCTATCTTCAAACGTATGTTACAAATGTTGCATTTGGATGTTTCAATAGTAGATCGGGTGTTGCACATGTTGCAATGACGTTGGTGGTTGGCGGACAGCGGCCTATCGTAGGGCTTTGACTCCTTCGTTGTGCGGTGCACCTCGCACTCTCCTCTCCTCTCCCTCCCCTCGCTTACCTCCATCTTGACGCAGCAGTTCGAGCTCGGCGAGCGCGATGACGCAAAATGGCGGACGAGCGTGATGCCCGAGGATGTGGTGCCCGATGAGCGTGCGGAGATGGTGGCCCCCGGTGGGCCGACGACGGGCGCGATGCTCGTGTGGTGGCCTCGCAGCAAGCTGAGGTCTGTGCCATCCACTCGCTAAGCACGGGAAACAAAGAAGTCGTGGGAGTCTGGAGGCGGGCATCTTTTCGGACGTCTGGGCACTAGTCGAGCTGGATTTTCTCTCATGTTTTTTAAACAATGTACATGCACAAATGTTTGGGTTTTGAGTAAACTTTAGTGAAATGGCTCATCACTTATGTTTATAATTATTGTTAGCTCCTAGTTTGTGAATGAAGATGTGGTGTTGAGCCCCATTGGGAGATTGTAGTTATATTTTGAGATTACTGATGTCACGGTTGCGTTGAGTTACTTTTTCATCTAGCACATCTCTTACACTAAATGATGAACAACATAGCAAGTTTCTGGACAAGGAAAAAATACAAACACATGTGCCAAACCTGTGACTTTAATTGGATAAGGTAGGTTCTACCAAAAATAACATAACCAAGTAAGCTAGTCATCTCTCACACTAATTAGCATCTTCATCCCAAATTAAAAGCCTTAAAATCCTAGGTATCAGCTTTTTAGCAGCACACAAATTTATCTATGAGCTCGGAGCCCTAATCAACCTTTTACGTCTGTTGCAAAATGTTGTGCTTTATAGACGAAGATGCTCTATAATTTTATAAATTGTCAGCAACAATGGCCCTGTTCGCTTGTCTTATAATCTGTACTTTTCAGCTTGTTTTTTCAGTCGAAACAATGTTTTTCTCTCACAACAAATCGGTGGAACATCATTTCAGCTTATTTTTTCAACGAAACGAACGGGGCCAATGACTTAAAACCAGAAAGCACATGAATTGAGTATATAGTTTAGTACGTTCGTCGTTAAGATATGTGTATCCGAGTTTAAGTTCTTTGCAATATGTGCTCCTATTTTTCTAAAATTTATTTTAGGTACAAATTGTGAAGGAGACAACGATGTACGTGTAGTCACACCTTTTTATCTCAAAAACCAAGATCTATCAACTCAGGTTTTTGAGATCCTACGAACAAAAGAGAGCAAGGAGCACGTTAGCTGATCTGCCACTAAGTCAACCTACGAAAATTCGCTAAGACACGATTTTGCTGAACGATCGATCCCACCTGGCAGCTATGCCCAAGAGAACACGGGGGCAGCTAAGTGACTATTTAGTTCCTAAAATTTTACAAAATTTTTCAAGATTTTCCGTCACATCGAATCTTTGGACGCATACATGAAGCATTAAATATAAATAAAAAATAAAACTAATTACACAGTTTAGACGAAATTCACGAGACAAATCTTTTAAGCTTAATTAAACTATGATTGGACACTAATTGCCAAATAACAACGAAAATGCTACGGTACCATTTTCCAAAAAAAATCGCCAACTAAACGCCAACTAACCTAACAACAAGCCGGTGGATGGGTCAATTGTTTAAACTGACAGAAGTTGACCGGGCCAACCAGGCCAAGCGGACACAACTGGACCCTACTCCTGTCGCTCGTAGCGAACAAACATTGGTGGTCGGTCGCGTAATTCCGCGTCACGGGGCGAAAGAAAGGCTTGGGCCGTAGCCTTGTCGCATTTGACCGATGACCCGCGCCCCGCCCCGCACGTACCGTTCAGGGTCGCGATCTCTTGCCTCCAGGATCGGTTTACTGTGGGCGTAGTCTCGTACAACGCTCCCGTCTATAAACGTAGATCTCATTAAAAAAGCAACATCGTTAAATCGTACGAAGTAGAATAAATCCATCTCATTATCAACGGATACTTCGCTTGTCAGTTAAGCTGGGAGCTCATTAACGTGTAAAATTATAATCTTATTAGCCATCTAGAGGGGGAGATTATAGAGAGGAAGAGATACACATCGCTATCTTAAGATTTACCATCTGAACAAGTTGCAGGCCTCCTGATACCAAAAAAAGACAGGCGCAAAAGTAGTAAATGACTACCGGTTTTCAAGATTTTGTCCAACAGAGACTTGCTACCTGCCTAAATCAGTTCATTTCAAGGAGCCAGAGTGCTTTTTATAAGAATGAGTACACAAATGGTCCCGTTTGCGTGCCTTTAAACCCGGCTTGATCCGCTTCTTTTTTCATCCGGAACAGTGTTTTTCTCTCACAAATTCCTCCAGCATTCTTCCAAACAATCCAAATTCCTCCAGAATTCCTCCAAAATGTTATCAAGGATTTGCACAAGTCCAAGTACCCGACCCTACTCTTGGATTCAAGGAATCCTAGCCAACAAAGAGCTGTATGTGTAGCATCTATTCATTGGTGTGCTCTGGAAAGTTTGTATTACCTCATTGATTCCAGTGAGATCTCTGAACTTGACATTTGTGGTTAGCTTGATAAAAGGGTAGGGTTGAAAAAAGACCAAAGCCTTTGTGGTTTCCTCAACAATGAGGCGTTTCTTTGTGGTTTGACAGAACCTCGGGTTAAATCTCGTGTTTCTTGTGTTCATCATGTTCTTATTGTTTGTGCCTTATTTGCCGGATCTTTGCTAAGTATCTTTGAGTGCATGAATCTCATGAGAACTTCTCTAAGCATATTCTATAGGCTGTGGTAACAAATCAACTCAAATTTGGTTGGTAAACTTTGTAGATCGTGTAGGAAGTTTCATTCTTAGATCGGGCATCCAATTTCTATCAGATAACTGAGCAATACTAGACATCTAGTCAGTACTCATTTCGCTGTAAGTTTGTGTTGTTAATTCAGATTTGACCTATTCACCTCCTCTAGGGTCCCTTTGATCCTTTTCGACATCCACTCACTCCACCATCGCATGCCCAGTGACCACTCCCCCCTCCTCTTTCGCTCGGTGAGTGGTAGAGTCTACCTGGCATCTGATTGGCTATAGTTGAACAAAGATGTGCCGCTCGATGAGTGGTAGAGTTCAATCCTAGGTCCAAGCTTTAGCACCTGTGGATGCTAACATGGTGCTGTTCAGTGCAGGTTCCACTTGCCAATTGATCAGCAATGGTCGAAGGAAGATGTACAGAAGGAGGCCGAGTTAGAGTAATAGGCCCTAGTTTTGAAATTTTAAAAACAAATTATTTATGATTCAAGATATGCTGCTTGTTTTTAGGAGTTGAAATAGTCATAGATTTGCCAAGTACTCCTATCCACCAATATGCACCCTGTTCGTTTAGGCTGGTTTGGCTTATAAACTATGATTAAAAGTACTGTTGGCTGGTTTGGTGTGAAAAAAAAATACTATTCATTGACTAATAAGCTATGCCTTATAAGCCAAATACGACCAAGCGAACAGACTTACAATGGGCCTTTCGTTACCTCGTCATCCCTAGACAATTGTTTGTCAACATCTGTTAGCTGTAGCCATTCATTGCCCGAGTGAATGATTAGTCATTAAAGAAGCACAAATGGAGCACGACAGGGTTGACTCAGTGTGCCGTGTTGACTTGCCTGGGCCCTCCATTGGGTGGAGTCCAGTCCAGTGCCTTCAGGCGCCGGAACCCAAACAGAGCAGCCACGCAACGCAACGCAACCGCAACCTTGACCAGTTGACTCTGCCCCTCCGCCGCGCTCGTCACATACCCACCCAATCCGCCGCTGAGTCGCCGCGTTTCCCAAACAGACGATGGCTCCCCCGCCTCAGCCGGAGCTCCCCGCGGCAGCGCTCGCGCTCCTCGTCCTCCTCCTCGCCGCCGCGGTGGCGGTGCCGGCGCGCGCGCAGCAGGAGTACGAGGCCAACAAGCAGAACGCCTGCTACGCCACCAACGCCAGCTCCGTCCTCGGTTACACCTGCAACGCCACCACCGCCTCCACTCCGGCCTGCGACTCCTACCTCATCTTCCGCTCCTCCCCGGCCTACTACGACACGCCGGTCTCCATCTCCTACCTCCTCAACTCCTCCGTCTCCGCCACGGCCGACGCCAACGCCGTCCCGACGGTGTCCCCGCTCGCGGCCTCCAGCCTCGTCCTGGTCCCCGTCCCCTGCGCCTGCACACCCGGCGGCTACTACCAGCACAACGCCTCCTACACCATCCAGTTCCTCGGCGAGACCTACTTCATCATCGCCAATATCACCTACCAGGGCCTCACCACCTGCCAGGCGCTCATCGATCAGAACCCGCTCCACGACAGCCGTGGCCTCGTCGCCGGGAACAACCTCACCGTGCCGCTCCGCTGCGCGTGCCCCTCGCCCGCGCAGGCCGCCAAGGGGTTCAGATACCTGCTCTCCTACCTCGTCATGTGGGGCGACGGCGTGACCTCCATCGCCGCCAGGTTCCGCGCCGACCCGCAGGACGTGCTCGACGCCAACAACCTCACCGCCGAAAACATCATATTCCCCTTCACCACGCTGCTCATCCCGCTCAAGGCCGCGCCCACGCCGGACATGCTCGCTTCCCCGGCGCCGCCGCCGGCCCCAACCCCGCCGCAGCCCACGCCGGCGCCGTCGGGCGGGTCGGGGAGCGGGAAATGGGTCGGCGTTGGCGTCGGCCTCGGCTGCGGCGCGCTTGTGTTGGCAGGAATTCTGGGCCTGCTCTGCTTACGGGCCAGGCGGCGGCGGCAGCGGCTCGCGGATGGGGAAAGTGTCCGTCAACGCAGCAAGGTGGTCATCGACGTGTCCTCGTCGGCGGAGTACGGCGCGCTGGCGTCGGGGAAGCAGACCACTAATACCACCACGTCCTCCGGGACGAGGTCGCTGGTGGCCAGCGACGTGCGCGGGGCCGTGGAGTCGCTGACGGTGTACAAATACCCGGAGCTGGAGAAGGCCACCGCGGGGTTCGCGGAGGAGCGGCAGGTGCCTGGCACGTCGGTGTACCGGGCTGTCATCAACGGCGACGCGGCGGCGGTGAAGCGGGTGGCCGGCGACGTGAGCGGCGTGGTCGGCATCCTGATGCGCGTCAACCACTCCTGCCTCGTCCGCCTCTCCGGCCTCTGCGTCCACCGCGGCGACACCTACCTCGTCTTCGAGTTCGCGGAGAACGGGGCGCTAAGCGACTGGATCCACGGCGGCGGCGGCGGCAGCACCCTCCGGTGGAGGCAGCGCGTGCAGGTGGCGTTCGACGTCGCCGACGGGCTCAACTACCTCCACAACTACACGAACCCGCCGTGCGTGCACAAGAACCTCAAGAGCAGCAACGTCCTCCTCGACGCCGACCTCCGTGCCAAGGTGTCGAGCTTCGGGCTGGCGCGCGCGGTCACCGCGGCCGACGGCGGCGCGCAGCTCACGCGCCACGTCGTGGGCACGCAGGGATACCTCGCCCCCGAGTACCTCGAGCACGGCCTCATCACGCCCAAGCTCGACGTGTTCGCCTTCGGGGTCGTCCTGCTCGAGCTGCTGTCCGGGAAGGAGGCCGCGTTCGCGGACGCCGGCACGGGCGAGGAGACGCTGCTGTGGGAGACCGCGGAGGAGGCGCTGGTGGCGGACGGCGGCGAGGACGTGGACCGCGCCAAGGTGCGCGCGTTCATGGACCCGCGCCTGCACGGGGACTTCCCGATGGACCTCGCGCTCGCCATGGCTGCGCTGGCGCTGCGGTGCGTGGCGACGGAGCCCCGCGCGCGGCCGGCCATGGACGAGGTCTTCGTCTCGCTCTCGGCGGTGTACAACTCCACGCTGGACTGGGATCCCTCCGATTATGGCACCTCCGGATCTTCGATGGTCGGGCGGTAGTAACGATCAGCGTATAGAAGTTAAGATCGCATAGAATTTGAACAGTTTTGGAATCGATCTGTGTCATACTAGTAAGAAGAACAAATAAATGTATCATTGGTTTAATCAATTTGTTTTACATTGATCACTAGTACAAACAAATCCACTCAAATTGCCGCTTCAGCTACTCCTTTTCTTTCACTGGAACAAGACATCACGTTCGTCAGAAGAACAGAACCATGCTGCAAGTTTCGCCTTGCTGCATTTTCGGCAAGAAAGAAAACAAGAGGCGACCAGTTCTTGGATGTACCGTTGATCTTTCAGCGAGGATTTCTGGTGAGAAAGTTAAGCTACTAGCCTACTAGTAAGAACTGTTTTGTCGTACCAGCAACTTGTAAAGAAGAAATACATCTTTGATTTTAGCGACAATTGTCCGGCGGACATCAAAGTGATGGTCCTTTGCTGGCGGACATCCACTTTGGAGTATTTTGCCACAAGACACTCGTTCGGTGAAATTAGGCCACATGACAACGCGGACCGGTTATATCCGGTTGAGGAGAGAGAACTACGGTGAAATGACATTCTTGGGCCTGCCGCATTCTTCTTCCTCTCTCCTTTCTTTTTTTTTTTCTGTTTCCTGTCCACGCCACCCTCTCCGCCCCCGCACCCGCCCCCTTTCTTCTCTCCCCGGCTCTTTCTATTATTTTCTCGCGTGTGCCCCGCCATGGTCATGAGTTGAGCTCGGAGCTCAGCTGGGTGGCGCCTTATGCCTCTCTGGTTCGCCGCCCGCCCCGCCCCCACGCTCCGCCTCGCTGCTTGGCGGCCTCGGCTGCACTCCCCGCATCCGCCTTGTGAGTGCGCAGTCCGCAGCCGCCCCGCGGTCTCTGAGTGTCGCCTGCGCAAGCAGCCAGCGCAGTCGCGTCCGTCGTCTGCAGCAGTCGCGTGCTCGGCCACACCCCTGTGAGGTCGTCGCCAGTACTTAAAGCCAAGCCCCGCCATGCCCACGAGCTTGGAGCTCGCCGGTGCCTGGCCTGTGAGCAGCAGCAGCGCACACAGCAATGGAGACGCGACGCTGAAGGTAGGCTCGGGCGCACAGCTTGGTAGTCGCGACCGCGCCAAAGTCGGCCCGTAGCGGCCCCGCCGTGAAAGTCGGCTGCCATGGAGGACCCGAGCCGGGGCGTGCGGGCGGAGCTGTGAGCGCACGACAGCGACCAAGGCGCAAGCACGCTTCGGCTGTGTGTGGGGCTACAGGTCGCAGCTGGCCGCAGGGTATGGGGGAGGGAGGCGATATGGCGTGAGAGGCAACAGGCGCTGGGTGGCTACAGTCGCATGGTGGCACGTGGGTCGCTGACGGCGCGACCGGCAGAATGGGCCGTGATGGCACGGGCGATGGGAGCTCAGCAATGGTGGTCCTAGCACAGTGAGAGAAGAGGGGGCGGCGCTAGCACGACAAGTGGGGAGGGGAGCTCAACCAGTGGATAAAGAGAAGAGGAGGAAGAAGAAGATGAGAGGTGGGGCCCGCACGTCAGTGAGAGGGAGAGGGGCGGAACCAACTGTGGCTCAGGGGCACTTGATGTCCAAAACGAAATTTTCTCTCTCCTCAACCGGCTGCAACCGGTCCGCGGTGTCCTGTGGCCTAATTTCACCGAACCAGAGTGTTTTGTGGCAAAATGCTCCAAAGTAGGTGTTCATCAGTAAAGGAACATTACTTTAAATGTGAGACAATTATCCCTTGATTTTATTATCACCCAAACAAGACATATTGCTCTTCCTCAGATGAAGCGGACTGTTTCCACTTTGGAATTTGAAACTAAAATAATTGCCGAAAGGGACTGAACACATGCGTGCTTCTGTGGCAGTACTACTCCTATGTGCAGAAGTGTCAACGTGGCGTGGGGGAGAGAGAATCCCCCACCTGATCATTTCGCATTCAGACTTTGTGCAAACTAGCCCATCACGGGTGCCTTTGCGCGTGCAGATGATTAAACGGAAATCAACCCCTGTGCAGGTAACAGCGTTTATACTTTGAAATTGATGGATGCTAAAATCTAGAATTTTTCGTCTTCCACAAATAAGATAGGCTACAGCTATAATAATCATACCGAGACATGAACTTTCTCAAGGTGCCCTCAATGAAGCAGCACCGAGAGAGAAAACCAAAGCTATATTAGATTAAAATATTACTTTATCAGATCATAAATATTTTACAAACATACCTTCAATCATATTTAGGATAGTAAAGAAAGGACAAATGTAGAAACAGTAAAAAAAATAGCATACCTTCAAGGAAGAAGCAGCCGTTAGCGTGTGATTTTCTATTGGGTCAAGGCAGCAGCCGCTGCCATAATTGTAAAGCGCCAAGCCAGGCTAGCACCCTCCCCCATTGTACACCAGACTTCAAGATGCAGTTTGATTCTGAAGTGGCAAGACATGTTACCTCAGTTGTAAACAAACAGAATGACAAAATAAAAAGGCACATGCACACACACAGCAAAAAGATGAAAATCTGCACACGAACATCTGGGCTGATATTTTAGACCTTTAGCCACCGACACAGCAAAATAAAAACAGTACATATGAGGATCTAGGAATTTCAAGATGGCATTTGGCATAGGCAGGTCATCTCTAAAACATTGTTGAAAGAAACGAATAGTTTTATACCTTAAAAAGTGAGGTCTAAAAAATGGGAAACATGGAGATCAAGAAGAGTTTGTAATTAATTGAAGCCTAGAAACTTTGGAGAAGTTTTGTAAAACTATATGCTGATTTTAAAGTGAGTAGTCGTATTGTATCTCATTGACTGTAAGTATGTGCCCTTTGTAATCATCGCATTGACTGTAGCTATAAATAGTGATCTAGAATGAACACTTTTTTATATGTGAAGAAAAATAGCTGCAAGCATTACCTGTGGGGGTTGCATCTCAGAACACCCGATAGCAAGGGTAAGTTGCACATTAGGTATAGAAATTACAGAAGAAACTAATGAAATGGCAAGAGTAGAGCATGGAACTCATTAATCTGTTTGCATCGGGAATTTTAAAGACTGGCAAAATAGATATAGCTTCAATTTTGACGAATAGACTATGTAGATATAGCACTAACTTTACGTGATCCTAGCTCTGAATTTCATCATTTATTATAACAGGAAAGGTAACATGTAAGACGTGAGTAATAATTCTTTACTGGTAACGAAATAGGCATGGGAGAACTAATTACACAACAAAAATTAGACATAGCATGACCAGACACTCAAAGAGCTTCACATATAAGCAAGAATTGTCTAGGCTTTTGTGCTTGTCGATATAGAATGATTAATAGAACTAAATCGAGACATACAGAGGTTATAACCTTGAACCAGCAATGGATGATCAGGCTGACAAAAGAAGAGTTTCTTTTTCCTATTTGTAGAGCGTTTGACGGTAACGTGTAAATATATTTTTGTATATGCAGATAGAAAATGCTCTAGCAATTAAGCCCACATATCGGATGGGCTATAAGAGTACGTTAGGGCTATAAGGCTTACCAATATTGATGGACAGACCTTGGTGGTACTTTATCTAAAAATATTTGAGAGAGAATGTAAGTAGCATTTGTTGGCCGACTATAGAACCCAAAAACATGAAAACAACTTTGCAACTGGGATCAACATGCTGTAAGCAACGCCATCAAGAATCCATCAGACCCAATCAGCTGACTTAAATTAGAAAACATGAAAGATGACCACCAGGAATCCCTCACACCGTGTCAGATGACGTAATCAGAGGCATAAAAGTAAAAACATAAGTAACAAATGCCAAATTTTCATAGCTGGCTGGAGTAGGAAAAAAATAGCAAATGGCAAATGGTCAGAACATGAGACCATTAACGAATGTGGAATGCTCGAGATGAATTGGCAAATGGGTAGGATTGGAGATTATTAGCAAATAGGCTTAGAACATATAGAAAGTTGGCAGAGATTCTTAAAGGCCTCAATAATGTCTCAATCATCATTTGTTCATGAACCTGGAGTTTCAGGGCATGCTGACAGGTGGGTCACTCTAAAAAAACTCCATAATATAGGTAACAGGCCATGCCCAGTACCTCATAGGCAAACGAACATCATATCGTATCCTTGAGCAACGGATACTGAATTTTCATCACAGGCATATAGTAGGCATGTGTTTCAGGTAACAAACAGTGGCGTGTGTTAGGAGGAGGAATTTGTAAAGAAGAAAACATTAGACCATAAGCAGATACAGGCGAGAGTGACGCAGGTAGCCCATCAATGTCTTGCCGCATGAGCAGGTCCCTGAAATCCAAAACAAGGTACGTAAGGCTGAATAACTGATTTAAAAAATCTACGATGCAAACTCATAGTTCTCTAATCGAAACTCTAAAAGGAAATCTACCTATGCTGACAGTCTGACATCAATATTATTGACGGACCCATGCAAATACAGGAGGTGAAGATATATAATTGCAAGTATTTCTACCAGGATGATTTGGAGAGAAAAAAAAGCTGAGGAGAAAACATTTATCAGTACCAAATAAATAGCGGGGTTGCGGATGCCAGGCTAAAAAATCTATAGATTTTTTTCAGTAACAAACAAAAAGCAGGGTCATGGATGGTAGAAAATCATGGCACTTGATGGAACACTTTTGGTGCATAAATCAAGAAGGGGAAGTTCAGCACAAAAAATTCCTGTGACCAACAAGCCAACTAAAAGGGACATGCAGTGACAAAGAGCATACATATAAAGGAAACCAGGTAATCCCATAAAAGCAATGTATTTACTGTTTGTTCATTATACTATATCGTAATAAAGGATTCGCCTTAGTGAATGAGAAGGGTGACAATGGGAATAACCAACTAAGGTGACATGGATGTGTCAAACTCATGAATAACCAATTAATGTGACTTATAATATCAGAACGGAAATAATTATTGGCAGCAAGAAAGACATGTAGTAATACGACATCGCCGTCTGTCCATATCAATCAATCCTAGGGAATTGAAGGAAAAAACTTACAGAGGAGTCTACTGCCACTGCAAACCATTGATGTCATAAGGTATACATATAAGTTTCTGTCAATAGTTAAATACGAAAGATCTCAATAAAAGAAAGGAAGCAACATAATGCAAGGTAAGCAGTGATAGCGGCATATGTTTTAATATTCGTGATCCATCAGACCATGACCCCATATTCCTTTTTGATAAACAAAGATCAGGCTGAAAAAGGTGAAACAAAGATGAGCACATGTATTTCCAATGGAAAATAGAAAACATTATGCTCTACGTTCAGGTTCAAAGAGGTGAAACAAAGATGAGAACACGTATTTTCGCAATGGAAAATAGAAAATATCATGATCTAGATGGCAACAGCAAGGCTGTATATCCTCAGCTACTCTATATTTAAGATGCAACACAGGTACCTGATTAATTAAGACACAAGACAATCTATGTATGACGTAAAATATGAATAGAACTTTTTCTCGTGTGTCATTACAGAGCACAATCATATCCTCAGGTACTCAATATATGAGATGCAAGACCGGTAGCTGATTGATTAAGGCAGAAGACAATCATCTGGAAATAGTTTAGCAATTAATTATATTTTGATGTTGAACAGTACAACACGAGACATGGGATTAAGATCAAGTACAAAACATAACAAAACATAAAGGGTGCTGGGGTTTGAGATGGAGCACACTTATCTGTGAAGCTGGAACAGTTAACTGGCGCCGTAGATAAACGGAGAACAGGAACAACACAAGAACCCTAATGAAGCTAGGGTTTCATGGAGGAGAGAAGCATGCGTGCAGAGGATGGGGAAGAGGTAGGTGAGCCGCCGGGCCCCACCTGATCAGGAGCGCCGCCCGCAGGGGGCGCGGCCGCGCATCACGTCCGCCGCCGCATCGGGAGGGAAGGGGGGAGAGAGAGAGAAAGGAAGGTGAGGGAGAAACGGAGTCAGATGCAGGTGAGGGAGGAGGGAGGGAGGGAGGGAGGGAGGAGGAGGAGGAGGAGGAGGAGGAGGAGGGCGGCCGCCGCCGCCGTAGGCCGCTAGTGCCCGGCGCCGTCGCCCCTGTCCGTGTCGGGAGGAAGACGGAGAGAGAGCGAAGAGATGGAGAGAGGAGGGGAAAGAATCTGCAAGGAGAAGCGGGAGGCACGATATATATTTGGTTCTAGGGATTCTGAGGAGAAGCGGGAGAAGCGGATGAGAAATAGGAGAAGCTAACCAGAAGCAGAAGAAGCGGCTATAGGTGAGAATCCACTTCAAGAGATCTTGGCTGTCAAACGCGAGATCGAACGGCCAGGGGAATTTGGAGCGACGTGGATGCCCTGAACATCGGCTACAGGCGAGAATCCACTTCAAGCGATCTTGGCCGTCAAACGCGAGATCGAACGGCCAGGGGAATTTGGAGCGACGTGGATGCCCTGAACATCGGCCAAACCAAACTGGCTTAATAAGAGTAGATGTGCGCTGTTTTGTGGCCTCAGCTAGGCCAATTTTATTTGTTTTTCAGCCCTTTTTCTCAAAGATTTTCACAAATACGCCCCTGGTAGTATCCTTTCAAAAACTAGACCCAGACCTCGGCGCCGTGACAATTGTTGCCGAGCTTACACGTCTCGGTGCCAATTGCTTTGGCGCCGAGGTCAGGGTCATTCTCTGCGTGTCGTTGACGTGGCTGCTTGCGTGGTGCGGACGCGGCATGAGCTTGGCGCCGTGGATCTTGGCGCCGAGCTTGGCGCCATATTTTCTGGCGTCGACCTCGGCGCCGTTTTCTCTGGCGCCAACCTGCCTGACATGGCTGGGCCTAACGTGCATGTCTCCGGAGTACTATTATGTCTGCAGTAGAGCCATGTCCTGGTAGACTAGAGGGAATTGTACTAGCCTGGTAGACAGTAGAGTACTAGCTCGTGAATGAATGCCCAAGCCAAGGAGAAACGCCATGCAATATCTGGGCTCACATCCCCATGTGGTTCACGGCAATTTCGAGCTACAGTGTGGACAATAGCTGTAGCAGGAAATTTTCACTTTCCTTTTTTGAAACAAGCAACTTTGACTGAACAACGCACGCGTAATAGTCAGAGAAACAGTAGCCCTTGAGAGTAGTACTCCGTCCTAAAAAATAATGCAATTATCTACTTCCTGAGGAGTCAAACAATTTCAATTTTGATCAAAATTATACAAAAAATACTAACATTTTTAATACAAAATAAGTATCAATGGATTAGTGACGGGATATATTTTTGAGAGAAAACACTGTTGGTTTCTGAAAAGTACTATTGAAATAGTGCAGCAGAAGTCCAGTACACCTGTTTACCATGCAAGATGCACCGGGGTTGGTCACTGGCATTCTGAAAAATGATATTTTACTGAATATTGTTATACCATGATTAGTCCACTGACAATTCTAACAAAGGGTGGATGCAGAGACTGAAACTGACAATAACTCTGCAGATTTGAAAGGTTCACAAATCATCTTTTACGCCATACACATTTTCTTACTAACGGAAATTATCCAACTCGGGCGTTTGTCCGTGACTTCCATCCGGACGCGGCTCCCCAGGAGCGAGCCCCAAACAAAACACAAAATCCCCCCACTCCCCCCACTCCCTCGTGCTTATCCGCAAGGCCCAGAAGCAGCGTGGCCATTCATTGTCCGCGCCTCTTCCCCCACCGCGCACTCGTCCGCTGTCGCTAGGGCGCATGTGCCGTGGCGCCTCAGGTCTTCCCCGGCCGAGCCAAGGGCACCCACGAGCGCGGGTGGTGCTCGCGCCCGCCGGCTCCAACCTCGATGGCCGGCATCGACCGGCTCGGCTTTTCCTCCCCTATGTTGCATATGTATGTTTCAAGTGTTTTAGACGTATGTTGTAATTGTTTCATCCTGATGTTGCAAAAGTAGATCGAGGGGATGTTGCACATGTTGCATGTGTTTCAAAGGCATGTTGCAAGCGTTTGTTCAAAATATTTCATATAATTCCAGACGTATGTTGCAATCGTTTTTCATCTGGATGTTGCATATGTTCTAACAATATGTTACAAATATTTTAGTTGTTTCAGTCTTATGTTGCAGCAAGTGGTTTCATGTTCCAAGTTGCAAGTGTTTTATTTTGGATGTTTCATGTGTGTTCACACGCATGTTGCAAAAGCATGTTTTCAAATGTTTCGTCTGTTTTCAGTCTTATGTTGCATTCATGTTACAAATGTTTTATGTGGTTTGGCGGGGGGCGAGCGGGGGCCGGTGGACGGGGCACGTGGCGCGCCGGGGGCCAGCGTGCGGGGGCGCTGCGGGCCGGCGGACGGGGTTGCTGCGGTCGGGGCATGCTGGGGGCGTGCTCATCCTCAGTTGCTCCTCCCGGCTCCTTAGTTCCGCCCACGCGGAGAGAGAGGAGGTGGTCACGGGCGACTGGCGGGTGCAGAGGCGGGGGCGGATTGCGCGCGTGGGGCAGGGCCAAGGCGGATGGGGAGCAGGCTGCGGTGGGCCTGGGAGCTGGGCCACGGTTCGGTTCGCTGGGACTTGGAGTTGCGCCCGAACGCGCTGCGGGCGCCGGAGGTCCGGGCGCTAGTGCCTCCATTTTGCTAAATTGGATTGTGTATTCTCTGTGCCCGA
Source organism: Miscanthus lutarioriparius (assembly GCA_904845875.1). Classification (NCBI taxonomy): domain Eukaryota; kingdom Viridiplantae; phylum Streptophyta; class Magnoliopsida; order Poales; family Poaceae; genus Miscanthus; species Miscanthus lutarioriparius. The sequence goes on along the minus strand of CAJGYO010000007.1, from coordinate 135,923,295 downwards.
TGCAGTGTAATCTCATCTTATACTGCACATCCTGTAAGTAATCTCATCCCAGATGCAGTGTTAACTTGTAAGAGTAAGCCATTTGCCATCTGAAAGAGAAAATAAGTCATTTGTAGAATATTTTAAGCTTTTCTATAGTCCTATTGAGTATTTGCATTGTTGGATCTAATAACTAGTATATCAACTCGATGGTCGTTTAACTGCATTTTTCAGAGCTGAACATTTTTTTTTTTTTTCCACAAAGAGGGAGCAAAGAGAACTCAACGTCTGCTTCCTTTTTGGGGAAAAGGAGGAAAAAAACGAAAATAAATGAACCGATTTTTTTCCTCAAACACACAAGACAATTAAATGTCATTGCATAAACAAAGAAATAGGCAGTTCACTAAACCAATACATGTTCAAAGAGAATGCCTTTGAATTTTCAAGTCACAACCATGGGGAGAACTGAGGAAATAAGGAAGGAACATCCAGTTGACGTTTTTTTGTCAAAGCTGTGTCGTCAATTTTGTAAAAGAGGGGCCCCAAATGGACCAACAGTTACCAAGCAGGCAAGCACAATAGGTTAAACATTCAGTTGTGTACAGGGAAACATGAACAAGTCAAAAAACATGCAGTTGATCTTTCAGCAAGCACTAGTCGTGAAAATGCTTAGCTTTTGTAAAAGAGGAGCCCAAATGGACAAAAGTTACCAAGCAGGCAAGCACAATAGGTTGAACATTCAGTTGTGTACAGGGAAACATGAACAAGTAAAAAAACATCCAGTTGATCTTTCAGCAAGCACTAATCGTGAAAATGCTTAGCTCTACTTTTAGGCTTTACTGAATATTGATTGGTTCACTAACAAAGGAAAGGCCATAGATTGAAAAGATGGTAAGATTTTTTTTTGGGCTTTCTGCAGTCCAGGTGAGCATTTGGATCTAATTATTAGTATATCGACTTGATGGCCACTTCACTGCTTCTTTGAGAGTTGAACATATGCCACTTTCTGCCATCCTGTCAACCCAACAACACATTAACATTGGTCAGATAAACAGAGTGACTGTTTTCACTTCAGAAAAAGAAAGAAAAACAAACAAACAAACCAGAAAGAATCTTTTTACCCACAAATAAAAAATGGTCATTAGGACTGAAATCTTTCTTGTTCATACAGAATAACAGAATACCTTTGAATTTGCAAGTCACAACCATGGTGAGAACCAGGAACAAGTCCTTACTGTGCCGTTTTCAGTAATCAGGAGGTGATCAATGGTCGGTTCCCTCAAACATTCATCTGATCTTGGAGTAAGGACTAGTCGTGAAAGTATTTAGCTAACGAAGGGAAGGCGAACAGACTGAAATGACAATATGATATGATTACAAAATCATATTTACATTCTTCAGCCAGAATGACGGTGCACGGTTGACTCAATCGAAGCATGTTCTCTGATGCTTGGATTTCTAAGCTGAACTCAAGCTACAAGATGCATCCCCATGATTCAGAAATTAGTAGGTTGCTCTCCTCCTCCTTTTTTGAATTACTGATAAGATGTGAGGTCGTCAGCTACTCATGGATGTGCTGAGGTGATCTTTGCAGAGTGCCTTGGCTTCCTCAATATGAGATTAGGAGGAACCGAGGAAGAAGGTAATCATGAATGGAGTAATGGACTATGAATATGGAAACTACTCTTGTTTATTACACTACTTTTGCAGGTATGCAGCGGGAAACCATATTTACAGTGGTGTCCAAGCTTACAACCCTGTCAAGTGTCAAAATAAGCATCTCTGCTTTTACCATTGGACCAATGAAGAACCTTTGTTGGGCTTACGCGCCTAGCAAGGTCGCACAACATGGGCCTAGTACAACTACCTGAGCTCCTGCCTTCCCCTCTCTCTCTTTCTCTCTCTCTCTCTCTCTCAAAAAAGAAAAAAAAACAACCACAAAAACAACATAATCTTTCAATCTCAAACAAAGCTGGGTAGGCTAGAATTGAAATCCACCAAGAGCCTCAAGTCACGGTTCAGTGCACTTCAATAGCTGCTTTTCAAAAACTCCTATTCAAACATAGATCTTTAGGTATATCCCAAGCTTTCAAATCTCTTTTTATGGCCTTCCCCATATCAATTTTGGCCTTTCTCTACCTATCCTCATATTATTAGCTTGGCTCAAAACTAAAAAAAAAATTGAGCTCCTCCTGCCTCTACAGTCCTGCACCTTGGCCTCACTCAGCGTCCTCTCGAATCATGCTCAGCATCCTTGTGAACGCCGACGAGCTCTTGGTCTCTCTCAAGGTCACCGCCGCGACTTTCTCGGCGCTCCTCGCAGGGTCCGTGAACGAAAACACGACGGTGTAGCCGCGCGGCCTACCTCCAAGAAAAGGAGGATCGCCTGCGGGCTCGGTAGGTGGACCTAGAGGCCGCCGATGCAGAGCTCGAGCGCCAAAGGCAGGACCTTACACGGCAGCGAGTCACGCACCCTCTCGGCGACGACGACGACGCCCGCACGGGGGCTCCCAGCGGCCGCTGCTTTCCTCGTGCGACGTACAACATGGTGGCCGCCACTTGCCGCCTAGAAGACACCTCAGACACGCTAGAACCGAAGACCAATGAGCGGTTGAATGAGGCGAAGCGGCTCCTTCGCGTCGCCCCCGAGCAGTAGGCCGAGAGCTCGGCATCCCGACGCAGCACCGCACCTTCCCGGCCATCCCAGATGATGGCCACTCCCAACGGGGATTGCTCCGACGCTCATGCCCCATAGGCAGGGAGGAGCAGCGGGGACACCTCCAGCAACATCTCCGACCGACTGTGGACTCAGGGCACCAAGCATCGGTAGGAGCAAAGGCGTGACCTTGCTCCTCGGTGCCCCCCCGCACCACCGGATCAACGACGACCGCGACATTCACGACACCATCGAGACCAAGCGCCACGCTTAGGCGCAGTCCCATACCCCTAAGCGATGAGGCAGAGGCGCCGCCTCAGATCACTTTGGCCCCCAACGTTCGGGGCAGCAATCCGGGCGCCCCCCTACACCAGGCGTTTTGGGCCACCGACACACATCTCCAAGTACGACAGTGAGACCAACCCAGATCACTGGCTAGAGGATTACCGCCTCGCCATCCAGTACCTTCCTCTGCTTCTGTCAGGCTCGACCAGAGCCTAGCTCGAGTAGCTCAAGCCAGGCAACATCCATTGCTGGGGCGATCTTTGCTCCGTCTTCATCGTCCACTTCCAAGGTATGTACACTCGGCTCGGGAACTCTTGGAACCTCCGCAACAGCAGGCAGAGGCCCAACGAGACCCTCCGAGAGTACATCCAACGTTTCTCCAAGAAGCGCAACGAGCTCCCCAACATCACCGATGTCGACATCATCAATGCCTTCATCTACGGCATGACCTACGAGGCGCTCATCCATACGCTCGGTCGCGAGACCCCACGCACGACACGGGAGCTCCTAGATGTCGCCACCCAGTATGCCACCGGTGAGGAGGCGGTCTAGGCCAACCTTAGTGGCAAAGCCAAAGCCGCTGGCCACCTCAGTGGAGGTGACGGTGGTGACGACCCTGCCTCGTCCCAGCGATGTCGTGATAGGAGGAACAAGGACCGGAAGAGCTATGGGGAGGAGACGGTGTCCGCGGCCGACCATGCCATTGTCCCTCACCACCATGGGCGAGGCGCACACCTAGAACACTTGAGAAGGTGCTCGAGCCACCCTACCCATTCCACAGGGGCAGGCAAAGCACCTCCTCAAGGACTGTGCTACCATGAAGGCCTACATCTATGGCACCCTCAGCCAGCAGGGCAAGGCCCAGGAGCCTGCCCTAAAGGCTGGTGTCCTAGGGGGAGGCGCCCAGGAAGAAGACACCGAGTTCTCGGAAGCCGAACGCTGCCTCATGATCTTTGGGGGCTCCTAGGCCTACGAATCCCACCGTAAGGTCGCATCATCGAGCAGGAGGTGAACGCCGTTCACACCCTCGCTGTTCCGATGTGGCTTCGATTGTCCTAGACGGCCATCACCTTCGACCAGGAAGACCACCCCAACGGTGTCCCTCATCCGAGGCACTACCCGCTCGTGGTCAGCCCAATCGCGGGCACCACGCGCCTCACTAAGGTGCCAATGGACAGGGGCAGCGACTCAACATACTCTACGCCAGCACCCTCGATAAGATGGGCATCCCCCACAAACATCTGTGCCCCCAAGAAGGAACCATTCTACGGGATCATTCCGGGAAGGAAGCCGTGCCCCTTGGACGCATCCGGCTCAATGTCACCTTCGGCCAGCCGAACAACTTCTACAAGGAGCCACTCACCTTCAAGGTGGTTGACTTCCTCAGCGTCTACCATGCCCTCCTCTCGGTTGACCGTGCTTCGTCAAGTTCATGGCCGTCCCCAACTACACCTACCTAAAGCTCAAGATGCCCGGCCCGAAGAAGGTCATCACCATTGAGGGCAGCTTCGAGCAAGCCTACTACTATGAGCAAGACTGTGTCACCCAAGCAGCCACACTCATCACCCCTTATGATCCCGACGGCTCTAGTCACGATGTAGGAAGGGCGCCGACGGAGGAAGCAGCCAAGATAGCAGTGGCGCTCGATCGATCAAGCATCGACAAGACGGACAAGGTTACTAGTGGCAGTGGTGGCTCTGCTGGCCCCTCCATCCAAGCGCTCAGCCCCCAGAAGGGGTTGACCCGATCAAGGTGAATTCCGACCTTTCCCCATGAGGGAAGGCCAATGCCGAGCCATCCGCCAAAAGCACTGTCTCTCGAGCCATGACCCGCCTACCAACCTCCTTCGCCAGCCTACTTCTCCAACAACAAAAAACAAGACAAGTCCCATCAAACCAAGATGATTGTCTCCTTTAACCCGAGACACCCTAGCGATAGCTCTGCGGCACCAAAGGATCGACCGAGCTAACCACCTGTGGACCTTTCTAAAGGAGAACTACCGCAGAAGGCCCTCGAGCGAGGTGAGGATAGGATGGATGAAATGAGAGGACCAGGCGAGGGATCAGCAAGGCGCTAATAGAATTGCCCCAACCGCCATGTTACCGGCTATGTCATCTTTCCCTTCTCTTGTGTCCATTCTGTTTTCTTTGCATGTACCTATTTGTCTCCCAATCCTTCATTGGATCGGGCCACCCCACTACATGATGGTCTGGGGGCCCCAGAAGGGGCATCGCCGAGGGTTCTAAGGCCAGCCCACTAGGCTTCAAGGCCACCCAAAGCACCTAAAGTGTGAGGTATGCTCGAGAGACGAGCCCACGCGGCTATAGCCGGGACGCCCAGAAGCGTCCCGACTGTCTGTACAAGCGATGTCTGAGTACCAATCCTGAGCTACTCATGGTGACCTAACGAGGAAGGCAGTGAGCCCTCGAGTACCGATCAGACGGGCTCGGGAACTATACGAGTGGCTCAATCGGGAAGCCGAGGATCTCCCCTCTGGGGCACATGACCGGGGCATGGAACGACCTTAAACCCAGGGTTCTCACAGACTTACCCGCTAGTAGCATGGGCACGGCGATCATGGCTAATGAGGCCATCATTGTAACAACCCATCCCAACGAGGGACTAAGTCTCTTAGCATGACTCGAGAGCAATGGGATTACAAACGAAAGTAATTTCATTTCATTAATTGGGAATGACCCAAATTACAATATATGGTGGCAAAACCCGCTTTAATCCAGCACGAGGTCAGCACCCTGACCCTGTGATGATCTCCTCTCCTCCTCGGGGGAGGAGAGCCATTGCGGCGATGGCCAGCCTGTTGGGCCAGGAAGGGCCGACCGCCTAGATCTTCTTCAGGTGCAAGCACGGGGAGACACGCAAAGGGAAAGATGACAAGACCCCGCCCTTACCCCCTCCACAGGGCTCACACCACTAGGCTCCCAGGCCGAGAGCCCCGAGGGTTTGGTCGGCCTCACCACGGATGAAGACCGGAGAAGGTCGGCAGCCACCCACACTACATGAAGCGAAATCCACACAACGCCGTGGAATACCTCCCGCCACCTCATGTAGTTGTGGTGGTTGCCTCGCTGGAGTCCTTCCACCCCTAAAGAAGCAATCGCTCGGCGCACCAAGACAGGCTCACCCGGAGGGAAGCGTCGCACTTCATCATCGCCATCACCGCCGAAGAAGATGAATTTGAGAGGAAGAAGAAGGGAGCTGGAGGAAGGGATTGAGGACACCACGTCCCCTGGGGCTCCCCTTTATAAACTAGATGATGCGCTACGAGCGGCCCCAGGCCCTCCGATCAGCCATCAATGGCTTAATGGGGCCCTAGGGAACCGGCCAGGCGCCTCTTCAATCCCCGCAGCGTGACTTAGGATGGTGGTGTGATGACGGCTGTGTAGTAAAGGCGGAGTCAGGGAACCACTGGCAACGAGTCAAGTCCATGCTCTACTTTCCACCATGCATGCCGCCCACTCTGCGCACGCCTCCTCACGGGACTTGAGGGGATCCAACTCCTCTCGGGCCCACCGGCTACCATCGATGGCCCAGATCCACGTGCACCAAGTGCTACGGCTCCTCCTTCGCCAGATCTAGCTCCATGTGGCCCTAACGTCCCATCTCCCAGACAAAGTGGGATGACGCGGGTGCACGCCTTAACTCCTCCACCAGGCATGATGGCCCAGACGCCATCAACCACCTATGCAAGATGGCAGCGAAAGGGACATGGCTAGAAGTTGCCACTCCCGCTGACTGGGAGGTCCCACAACGGCCTCAGGGGCAGCACTAGCTCCCCAGGCGGAGCAACTTGACCCCCCAATCGATGGGCGCTCGGGTGACGCATCCCCCAAAAAACCAACCAACTCCCCAGAGTTGGGGCAGGAGCAGCTGAGGAGTGGGCCCAATGAGGGTCCCTATCTAAGGCTCGGCGTGCTCCTCGCACCTTGATCTATGGCCGCAGAAGGTTGGCCCTAGAAGGCTGGCTCGAAAGGATTGGGACCTGCTACCGCAGCCCTCGAAGGGCGTGGCACACCGGATGATCAGTTGGCCCTAAGCCAGAGCCCAGACACTCTCGATCACCCGACCCATGGCAGGCTCTGATAAAAAAGGAGGGTGCCACTAGAACTAATGTCGGCAACTCCCAGACGAGTTCACCGAGCCCTCCTCAAGTCAAAGACCTATGGGACATAGACTCATGAGGGTGTCAGCACCATCATCGCCTCGGCCTCAACAGCCGAGCAACACCCATCACGTTGGAAGAAGAGGGCCCCAAGCTAGGCACAACATCCACGTCAACGGAAGCCATCCCCACCAAGGAGGGTTCGATCACCAGAAGATCAAATTCAGCCCTTCGTCGCCATCACGACAAGTGAGGCCACAAAGGGCTCAGGGGGCTCTGATGAGAGCCTAACATATGGGTATGTTAAGCCTCGGGTCTAGTGGCTCCCGAATGAAGAAGACCCCCCGACCGACCCCTCTAGGATCACCCGAGGGCTCGGGGCTATACCCATTAGGTACGCTCATGCGCACCCTCTGGAGAAGAAGCCCGACCGAGCCTGACTTCACCACGACTTCCGCTTGGGGCTCGGAGGTTGCCTGAGCCCCAAGGCTCCCGATCTACGACAACACATCGGCCTGACCCTTGGCTCCTGCCCCGCCAATGACGCCAGCAAGGCCCAGCACAAGAAGACACGCCCTAAGCTACCGAGGCCTGGGGGCTCCCCGACGCTGCCCCTTGGGCACGGCATTGCCCTCCACTTTTCCGACATGGTCACCCGACAAGGTCACGCACGGGGCGTGACACAAGAAGATAAAGCTTCCCAGCGGCCTCCAGGGGCTCGAAGGCCCCCAGGCCCGCGTGTCAGCCCTTGAAGCTAACCTCCTTCACCTCCAAGAAGACTCGGAAGGTGCACCTGGGGGAGGCCAGTCCAAGACGACACAACCTGACACGTAGAGTGTCGAATAGAGCAGCTGGATGGCGCCCAAGGCTTCTTCGGCTCCACAACACCGCCACGGTCTACATCGCATCGCTGCAAGGCCCTCCTAGACTCCGGCGCATGTAGACCATAGACTAGTTCTCCCAAACCGCCATGTACCCGACCTATCTCGTTATATAAGGGATAAGGTCGGACCTAGGAGAGAGAAGGAGGAGAAGACATATCATTCGACTCCATTCCATACCTTGGCCTCCGCTCAACACCGAGAGCAAGGCAACCCACTGAGGGGCACCGAGAGCTCCTCCACCACATCATGTCGCCTTCCTCCTCTTCGACGAGGGGAAGGCACCACCGTGGTGAGGCAACCTTAGGATTAGCACCGAGCTAACCCCTACCAAATCTCTCTACAACCATATTGTAACCCCCGATTTTGGGTGCTTTTGAGTATAATGATCATCAACTGCTGGACGTAGGGCACCGATTGGCCCAAACCAGGATAAACCATTATGTCCTCTCTGTGATTCTTTTGTTATTTAGTCCACTCGAGCCACCGGAGACCCATACTTTGACACCGACTCGAACAACAATGTTTGCCGCGGTTCCGATCCCGTGACAACGCCCTTTCACAAAAATCCACCATCATTCAATACGTTACTACTATATATCCCTAAGATCTCAGATCCAAATCCATCCTATTTCTAGGAAAATAGGGAGAAATTTTCTTGAAAGGAGAAGGGTGGTCTCTGAAATCTTAATCTGCCAGGTGTGAACTCAGCCATGCACTTGTGCTTCAAGCACTTTTGGCAGTTGTTTTCCATTTTAGTGTCTTCCTACCTTGAGACAAAGTTCAAATTTGCACACATTTCACATAATTTTTTTTGCATGGCGCCCTTTCACAAAAATCCACCATCATAATTTCACACATTTCACATACAAATTTTCCATAGCGCCCTTCACAAAAAACCAACCAACATTTAATACGTTACTAGTTAGTACTGGCCAGGATAAAAATGAAAGAAACTTAATGGACTAAAACATCTATTTGGAGATCTGGTTACTTTTGGAAGGCATATAATGACCAGGTCTTTGCCAGGTGTGTGAACCCAGCCATACACATGTGCTTCAGGCACTTTTGGTAGTTGTTTTCATTTTTTGTTTTATTCTGCCTTGAGCCAAAGTTCAAATCTCCACACATTTGACATAAAAATTTTCCATGGCGCCCTTTCACCAAAATCCACCATCATTCGATATGTTACTACTATATATATCCCTAAGATCTCAGATCCAAATCCATCCTGTTTCTAGGAAAAGAGGGAGAAAATTTCTTGAAAGGAGAAAAGTGGTGTTTGAAATCTCAATTTGCCAGGTGTGAACTCAGCCATGCACTTGTGCTTCAGGCACTTTTGGTAGTTGTTTCCATTTTTTTGTGTTTTCCTGCCTTGAGACAAAGTTCAAATTTCCACACATTTCACATAAAATATTTCCAAGGCGCCCTTTCACAAAAATCCACCATCATTTAATACTTCAGCACTTAGTAATGGCCAGGATAAAAATGAAAGGAAACTTAATGGACTAAATATCTCTTTGGAGATCTGGTTACTTTTGCAAGGCATATAATAACCTGGTCATTGCCAGGTGTGTGAACCCAGCCATGCACATATGCTTCACGCCCATTTGGCAGTTGTTTGAATATTTTGTTTTTTCCCACCTGGAGACGAAGTTCAAATTTCCACACAGTTGACATACAAATTTTCCATGGTGCCCTTTCACAAAAATCCACCATCATTTAATATGTTACTAGGTAGTAATGGCTAGGATAAAAATGAAAGAAAACTTAATGGACTAAAACATCTATTTGGAGATCTGGTTACTTTTGGAAGGCATATGATAACTAGGTCATTGCCAGGTGTGAACCCAGTCATGCACTTGTGCTTCAGGTCCTTTTGGCAGTTGTTTTCATTTTTGAGACAAAGTTCAAATTTCCACACATTTCACATACAAATTTTCTATGGCGTCCTTTCACAAAAATCCACCATCATTTAATGCGTTACTAGTTAGTAATGGCCAGGATAAAAATGAAAGAAAATGGACTAAAACATCTAGTTAGATATCTGGTTACTTTTGGAAGGCATATAATAACCAGGTCATTGCCGGGTCTGTGAACCCAGCCATACACTGCACATGTGCTTCAGGCACTTTTGGCAGTTGTTTCTATTTTTTGTTTTTCCCACCTTGAGGCAAAGTTCAAATTTCCACACATTTCGCATAAAATTTTCCATGGCGCCCTTTCACAAAAACCACAATCATTTAATATGTTAGTACTTAGTAATGACCGGGATAAAAATGAGAGAAAACTTAATGGACTAAAATGACTCATTGGAGATATAGTTACTTTTATAAGGTGTTGGTATATTTAAACGCACACAGATAAATCTACAAGTGCACGGATGTTGATGTAGCACTTCACCGGAAAGTATTCCAGAATATCGAACTCAAGCAAACGTGTGTCATGATTCAAATTTCAAATTTTGAAGAAGACGAGATCATCTCCATGTTTTACGCTTGCAGTCTCCATGTTCTATGCATTGTTCCCATGTTAATTATACACCCCATAGTGGAAGCATGATGTTGTGGAGGCAATCACAACTGTGTAGGTGGAATGTCCATCTCGCCGAAAGGGGTTTTTACACGATAACAACATTAATTTTTATTCAGCCAACTACTAATTTCTATGTAACGTCGGTGCAAAAAACCTTTTTGCGCATCTTGACCATTGTTTCTATGCATCCAATCGCCATCACGTGCCATAATTCAAATTTCAAATTTATGAATTTTAAATTTTTTCAAAAAAATATTCACAATAGATTTTGAATCGTGCACAAAAATGTCAAGAGTTCAATGGTGAAAGCCATTTTTGAATTGGATGCTTCATTGAGGAATTATAATGAAAAAATGAAACAGATTAGATTGGATGCATGCATGCATGCGCACTTTTTGCCAGTCTTTGGTCGTGTTTTGCCTGAATTGTGTCAGTCCAAATTTCATGGAAGTCTGCTTTCATGAGAGGTTTCTATGTCAGAACCGACTAATTAATTTTAAATCATCCAACTACTGATTTCTATGCAACGTCGTGATAACAACTTTCCTGCATAGCTTGACATGGGATTTTATGCATCAGAATCAGCTGGGTTCGCATGGTCCCCCACCTGCACGTGCGCGTCAGCTCCGCGGGCCTGAATAGTTAAGCTGGGTGGAGTGGCTGGCTAGGGCTCTCCATTAGCTATTGTAAGGCCCGGGCTCCCAATATTACAGCCCATATATATATATATATATAATAAATGGAGTATTCATGTGATGTCAACTTGAACTATGTTTGTGAGTGAAATGCTCGACATTACAGTTTAGCCGTATTTAGTTTAGAGGTTATTCATACACTAGTATAGAATGGGCTTTAGTCCCCGGTCCCGCAAACGGGACAAAAACGAACTTCGGGACTAAAAAATAATTTGAATCCAGGGACCTCTAGCCCACACGTAGCTTCTTTACCAACTCAACTTGAACTATGTTTGCGATGCGTGGGATTCAAACCTGGGACTCCTAACCCCACATGTAGCTTCCTTACCAACTCAACCACACAAGGCACGTGACCAAGTCCTTGGTGTTCTCCTTTAGAATTCATCCATGGGGATCTTTAGTCGATGACATCAACCTAGTCTCGGTTGGTGTCACCACCAGCGACTAAAGGGTGACTTTTTGTCCCGGTTGGTGTTACCAACAGGGACAAAAGGTCCTCCGGTGCCCATGAAATTTGGACTCGGGACTTAATTCTCACATTAGTCTTGGGCACCAACACGACCAAGACTAAAGGTGCGAGCCGGAGGTCATTTCTCTACTAGTGATAGTCAAAGATGGAAAAAAATAGAAAAAGAAGGCCTAAATCTTGTTTAGCATCTTGGTTACATTATACTAGTGGAGACTTTGTGATTTTATTCATGGACGATGCATAAAACTCAAAGAATTCTACACAATAATATTTGGCACTAGCGGTTGTTGGTGTTGTTTCTCACAACTGGCATCCACTAGGAAGATATGTCCTTAGTAATGGCATTGATAAAAATGAAAGAAAACATCTATTTGGAGATTTGGTTACTTTTAATTTGGAAGGCATATAATCACTATGTCGTTGCCAGGTGTGAACCCAGCCATACACATGTGCTTCAGGGCCTTTTGACAGTTGTTTCCTTTTTTTGTTTTTTCCCGCCATGAGACAAAGTTGAAGTTTTCACACACAAATTTTCCATGGTGCCCTTTCATACAAATCCGCCATTATTTATTATGTTACTAGTTAGTAATGGCCATGATAAAAATCAAAGAAAACTTAATGGACTAAAGTATCTATTTGGAAATCTGGTTACTTTTGGAAGGCATATAATAACCAGGTCATTGCCGGGTGTGAACCCAGCCGTACTTGTGCTTCAGGCCCTTTTGGCGGTTGTTTCCATTTTTTGTTTTTCCCGCTTGAGACAATGTTCAAATTTCCACACATTTCCCATACAAATTTTCCATGGCTCCCTTGCACACAAATCCACCATCATTTAATACACAAATCCACCATCATTTTAATACACAAATCCATCATCATTTAATATGTTACTACTATATATGGCCCTGTTTGGCTGGAAAAACTGCTGATGCTGATGCTGATTTGTTGTGAGAGAAAAACACTGTTATTTCGTTGAAACGGTACGGCTGATAAGTTCAAGCGAACAGGGCCTATATCCCTAAGATCTCATATCCAAATCCATTCTGTCTCTAGGAAAATAGAGAGAAAATTTCTTGAAAGGAGAAGGACGGACTCTGAAATCTCAATCTGCCTCTCACTCCTCCATCTCCGTCCATCCATCATCCGAGCAGCAGGTTGGTACCATGCAAATCCTATCTTACAGTTTGCTAGCTGGTGGATCCTATGTTTTTAATTTCTTCATTTCTTAGTAGCATGGATTGCACACTACTGCACTATATATTTTTGTAGGTGCACTACTAGAGAACAGACTTTAGAACGATGTCCCAATTTAGCATTAGCCTCGGCATTTTTTGCCCCCGGGACTAAAGGTCCCTGCCCAACGGTCGTCCGCGGGGCAGGGATCTTTAGTCCCGGCTGGTATTACCAACCGGGACTAAAGGTTTACCTTTAGTCCCGGTTAATATACCAGCCGGGACTAAAGCTTTTAGTCCCGGTTTGGGTTATGCCTGGGAATAAAGATTAATATTTAGTCCCGGTTTGGACCCCTAACCGGGACTAATTATCCCGACCTATAATTCTCGCTCAATTCTTCCTCCCGAGCCCGAGCCATTCCATTATTCAAACTCACCGCCTTGCCGTTTCTTCAACTTTTGTCTGTTGTTCTTGCACTCTCCCCTCCATTGGTGTTGTTCTTCGATTTTGGAGGTAACAAACTTAATCCTCTTATGTTTTATCAGTAGCTTATCTCATTTTGCGATGTAGATGCATGTGTAACTTTATATGTTGGACTTTATTATGATTTTATATGTCATTTTTAGCTCAAAATCACATGATGATTTGCATATATGTTTGATAAACAAAAGTTAAATTAGTTCATCAAAATCACGCCTCGCTCGTCCTCGCTGGAGCACGCGCCATTCTCGTCCCCGGTGGCTTACGTGATCTTAGAATTAATTTTTCCATGAAATGAAAAACTTAGAAAATTATTAGAAAATTGTAGAAAATCCGCACTAGTTGAACTTGCGGACCGTGTTCATGTCGGCGAGCATGTTCTCTGCCGAAGCGGTAACGGACGTCAAGGAGGAGCTTTGATTCGAGAGGAGAGCGGCAACGGTCGTGGAAGACCGTGTTCCCTTTCTCGTAGAATCGGAGCTCTTCCTTGGCCAAGTACGGTGCCGTCCGGTGGAGAAATGCTCACGAGATGATCACGTAAGCAAGGTCAACTAGTACGGATGGTTATTTATTGAAACATGTTTTTGAGCTATAATTTGATGAATATTTGAAAATATGAAATTTACACTAGTTTGCAAAAATAAGTATAGAAAGTAGATGACAATCGTTATGGATCCTCGGCCTCTCGCTCGGTTGCGAAACGATCGAGGCCGTAACTCCTCTCATTATCTCGGCAAGTGTAAGCGTAAGATTGTGATGGAGTACCGAGTCAAGAGACAGGACCCAACAAGGGTCGTGTTTTCTACAAGTGCCCGGATCGCGATGTGAGTTTCTTACGCATTTTATAATTATGGCTAATTGACTGCTTTTCTTGAATATTTTTGACTAAATATTTTTGGCTTTAATTTCAGTGGGAGGGCAATGGATGCGATGGTTGGTAATCTGGGAGGAAGATTATGCTACATACGTGCAGAATTTGGGTGCGCTTGAGGTAGCGGATGTCATTGATGAGGCAAAGTGAGCCAAAGAGGAGAAGCTTATTGATATTCAATGTAAGAATGATTTGTCTGTTTTAGTTGCGCATGCGATCACAAAATAATTATGTTAATCAAGTGCATTGTAGTTTTAGTTTGTTTAGTGATAGTTGGGATTGCTTACGTTGTAGCCAAAGCTTAGTTAATTAATCAACCGTGTGTGTGTCATTTATGTTGTGTAATAAAATACTTAATTATGTTCAAGGTTTTCATAATTTGTCGGTAATATGATTATGTCACACCATTGGATGTACAATGCCGATCGTCGCTCCCAAGACTTTATAGAGGGCTTGCACTATTTCTTAGGTGTGGCCGAGGCAAATAAGCGGGATGGTTTCATATTTGTCCATGTGCCCTATGTAAGAATTTAAAGGAATATTCAAGCTCAATGAGTCTTCATTCACATTTGCTTAAGTCGGGTTTCATGTCAAACTATATATGTTGGACTAAGCATGGAGAAAGCGGGGTCATGATGGAAGAAGGTGAAGGAGAAGATTTAGACATTGATGACATTATTGCTCAAGATGGTGCCTTTGATGATACTACAATGGGGGAGATGAAGAAGAGGTAGCGGTAGAAGATGATCTCGGTGATGTCTTGGCGATGCCATTCGTGATGCACAACAAGAATGGGAAAGTGAAAAGAGAAAGTTAAGTTGGAGCGCATGCTTGAGGATCATAGGAAGTTGCTATACCCGATGGTCAAGAGGGGCAAAAAAGTTGGGTACAACAATCGAATTGCTACAAAGTGGAAGGCAAAGAATGGTGTATCCGATAAGGCATTTGGGAATTTATTAAACCTCATAAAGAAGATGCTTCCGAAGCCAAATGAATTGCCCACCACTACGCATTGAAGCAAAAAAGGTTGTTCCGCCTTTGGGATTAAAAATCCGTAAGATACATGCATGTCCTAATGATCGTATCCTCTACCATGGCAATGAATACGAGAATTTGGATGAATGCCCGATATGTAAAGCATCGCGGTATAAGATCAAAGCGCGATGATCCCGGTGACGTCGAGGGTGAACAACGCCCTAGAAAGAAAATCCTCGCCAAGGTTATGTGGTATGCTCCTATAATACCACGCTTAAAACGTTTGTTCAGAATAAAGACCACGCAAAGTTGTTGCGGTGGTATAAAGAAGACCGTAAGGTAGACAATATGCCGAGACACCCAAATTGATGGGTCCCAATGGGAGAGCGATAGATAGAGAATTTTCGAGTTTGCAAATGAGGTTAGAAACTTAAGGTTCGCCTTAAGTACAGATGGTATGAATCCTTTTGGACAGCAGAGCACTAGTCATAGCACTTGGCCGCCATTTCTATGTATCTACAACCTTCCTCCATGGTTATGCATGAAGCGGAAGTTCATTATGATGCCGATCCTCATCCAAGGTCCGAGGCAACCCTGGCAACGATATTGATGTATATCCGAAGCCATTAGTTGAAGAACTTCTAGTTTTATGGAACAAACCAGGTGTACGTGTTCCAGGATGAGTACAAACAAGAACACTTTGACCTACGAGCAATGTTGTTCAGAATCATCAATGATTGGCCTGCTTTAAGTAATCTTTCGTGTCGGACAAACAAAGGATATAATGCATGCACACATTGTTTTGATGACCTTGACAAGTATATATTTGAAAAGATGTCGAAAGGTCGTGGTACCTTGGCCATCGTCGATTCCTTCCTTTGAACCACCAAGTAAGAAAGAAAGGGAAGCATTTTAAAGGTAAGCCGGACCACCGGAAGAAGCCTCATAACCGAACCGGGAAGATGTACTCGCAATGGTCAAGGATGTGAAAGTAGTATTTGGAAAGGGACAAGGCGCGTGAATCTGTTCCCAAAGATGCTAATGGACATGCGCCCATGTGGAAGAAGAAGTCCATCTTTGGGAGCTACCCTATTGGCAAGTCCTAGAGGTCCGCAACGCAATCGACGTGATGCACCCGACAAAGAATCTTTGTGTGAACTCGTTAGGATTCATGGGTGTGTACGGGAAGCCAAAGGATTCACTTGAAGCACGCCAGACTTGCAAAGGCATGAAAGAACGAGACAACCTTCATCCAGAGAAGACGGTGATGGACGTCATTACTTAAGTCCCGCTAGCTACACGCTTAGCAAAGAAGAGAGGGACGAAGATGTTCGAATGTCTAAGCAAAGATCAAGGTCCCATCGGGATTCTCCTCCAATATAAAGGGTATAATAAATGTGCCGGATAAAAATTCCTAAACTTAAAGTCCCACGATCGCCACGTGCTTATGATGCAATTGCTTCCAGTTGTTTTAAGAGGAATTCTACCTCCACATGTACGCCTAGCCACCGTGAAGCTATGTGCATTTCTCAATGCAATTTCTCGTAAGGCAATCAATCCAAGTGGAACTAGCTACTCTACTGTAACGATGTGGTTCAATGTCTTGTCACTTTGAGTTGGTGTTCCTCCATCCTTCTTTAATATCATGACACACATCCTAGTTCATTTGGTGAAGGAGATTAGTATTCTTGGACCTGTGTTCTTACATAACATGTTCCCCTTCGAGAGGTTTATGGAGTCTTGAAGAAATATGTGAAAGTCCGTTCTAAGCCTCAAGGAAGCATCTCCTGTGGCTATGGAACAGAGGAGGTCATTGAGTTCTGTGTTGACTTTATTCCTGACATTGCTCGACATGCGTTCCCCGAATCACGACATGAGGGGAGACTCGATGGTAAAGGAACTTTAGGGAAGAAAACATATATTGGCATGGAAGACGATTATTTCAATAAAGCACACTACACGCTTCTTGAGAACTCGTCATTGGTGCATCCGTACATCGAGATACATAAGGAGTTCTTACGATCCAAGTTTCAGGGGAAGACCGAAGCTTGATTAGGCGCCAAGACATGAAAAGTTTTCAGTGGTTGGTTGCGTAAAAGAATGTCAAGGCGATGACAATATTGATGAGCAATCAGATTTGTTGGCTAGGCAGCCATCGTAGAGATATCCTCACGTACCAAGGGTACGAGATAAATGGGAATACATTTTACACAGTTGCCCAAGATAAAAGGAGCACCAATCAAAATAGTGGTGTTCAGATAGATGGCACAGATCCAAATGGGAATATACAAACATATTATGGCCGCATAGAAGAGATATGGGAACTAGACTACGCACCTAATTTTAAAGTCCCTTTGTTCCGGTGCCAATGGGTGAAGTGACCAGGAGGAGGGTAACAATGACAAAGAGTATGGAATGACAACAGTGGACCTCAACAATATTGGATACAAAGAGGAACCATTCGTCCTTCTTTGCCGATGTGAGTCGTGTTCTATGTGAAAGACATGTCTACAAAATCAAAGAGAGGAAAAACGAAGACATCAACTCAATGATCAATGAGCCAAAGCGCCACACATAATTTTTTCGGGAAAATAAATATAGTAGGAATTGAAGACAAGTCAGACATGTCCGAAGATTACGAAAGAAATGTCCGAATTCCACCCTTCATAGTGAAGAAAGATCCAAGCATCATGTTAAATGATGAAGACACTCCATGGTTACGACAAGATCATAACCAAGGGTCATACGTCAAGAAGAAATTCACTGTTGTGCCCGCATGATACAACGATGCATGTTTAATATATTATGTTTTAGAGACGGATATTATGTAATATGTTTTCGGAACCCTAGATTGTCTAAAATTGAAAAGTTTTGAATACCAAGTTTGTTCATATCATCAATATCTACAATCCTTATATAGACCATTTTTTCATTTGAGAAAGCTTGAATAAAATGTAGTTCAATTTTCACAAGTGTGTGACATAGTTTTAGAAAGTCTATAAGAGATAAGGAAAATTGTGACTAGTGTTTGATAAAAATTTCTCAAATGGGAAAATGATCTATGTAACAATTGTAGATCTTGCTGAGATGATCAAACTTGGTATTCAGAGTTTTTTCATCTGAGGTCATTTAGTGTCTCATTTGAGCAAGTTTGACCAAGTCAAATTTGGTCAAATGAAAAAACAACACTTTGACCCTAGTATTATGGACTCTAAATGACTTCGAATTGAAAAGTTTTGAATACCAAGTTTGTTAAACTCAAAAAGATCTACAATTGTTGTTTTGGTCAACTTTCCATTTGAGAAAGTTTGGACGGTTCAAATTTATGATTTTTAAATTTTGACGCCTACAAACTAGTTTTCGGAACCCTAGATTGTCTAAAATTGAAAAGTTTTGAATACCAAGTTTGTTCATATCATCAATATCTACAATCCTTATATAGACCATTTTTTCATTTGAGAAAGCTTGAACAAAATGTAGTTCAATTTTCACAAGTGTGTGACATAGTTTTAGAAGTCTATAAGAGATAAGGAAACTTGTGACTAGTGTTTGATAAAAATTTCTCAAATGGGAAAATGATCTATGTAACAATTGTAGATCTTGCTGAGATGATCAAACTTGGTATTCAGAGTTTTTTTTCATCTGAGGTCATTTAGTGTCTCATTTGAGCAAGTTTGACCAAGTCAAATTTGGTCAAATGAAAACAACACTTTGACCCTAGTATTATGGACTCTAAATGACTTCGAATTGAAAAGTTTTGAATACCAAGTTTGTTAAACTCAAAAGATCTACAATTGTTGTTTTGGTCAACTTTCCATTTGAGAAAGTTTGGACGGTTCAAATTTATGATTTTAAATTTTGACGCCTACAAACTAGTTTTCGGAACCCTAGATTGTCTAAAATTGAAAAGTTTTGAATACCAAGTTTGTTCATATCATCAATATCTACAATCCTTATATAGACCATTTTTCATTTGAGAAAGCTTGAACAAAATGTAGTTCAATTTTCACAAGTGTGTGACATAGTTTTAGAAGTCTATAAGAGATAAGGAAAATTGTGACTAGTGTTTGATAAAAATTTCTCAAATGGGAAAATGATCTATGTAACAATTGTAGATCTTGTTGAGATGATCAAACTTGGTATTCAGAGTTTTTCATCTGAGGTCATTTAGTGTCTCATTTGAGTAAGTTTGACCAAGTCAAATTTGGTCAAATGAAAAACAACACTTTGTCCCTAGTATTATGGACTCTAAATGACTTGAATTGAAAAGTTTTGAATACCAAGTTTGTTAATTTTGGTCGAATTGAAAAACAACAATCCTTATATAGGCCATTTTTTCATTTGAAAAGTTGTACAACAAAAAATACTATATTTTCTTTATTTTTATAGGTTTAACAAAATTTCCTGTCAATTTTGGTCAAAACCGAAAAAAATTGAAACATTGACGTTACAATAATGTGATAATAAATTTCCTATCGAATAATATTAGTTTTATTAATTTTAAGTTACAAATATATTTTTGCATTAACAAAATACTTAGTATTAGTAACATTTATATTCTATATTCATAAAAGAAATTAAAAACTTTAGGTTACAAAATTTTCCTATTTACAATAAATAATTAGTTAATCAATAGTATTTTTAAAATAAATATTGCAAAGTATTGAAGTTGATATGGAATTAATTGTTTAACCTAGTATTAAACAAAATCAAAACCCTGTGCCAATTACTTTCCAGGGTTGCCAAAACTTTTAGGCCTTCGGCCCCGGCCCGACTAAGAACCGGACTAAAGGGTGGGCGGCACTTTCGCTATGTCTGGGCTCAAAAAATACTTTTTAGTCCCGGCTAGTCAAACCAACCGGACTAAAGGTTGGGCCTTTAGTCCCATTGGTAATACCAAAGGGACTAAAGGGTTTTTAGTCTCGGTTGGTGTTACTAGCCGGGACTAAAGGGTCCCGCTATATATATATCGAACGTCTGTTCTGTTCATCTTCGATCTCGTCTCGGCCGCGCCATCCGCCGCCGTCGTCGAGCTCGTCTGCGCCGCCGCCATTGTCGCCGTCGTTTACCCCCACCCGGCCGCGCCATTCTCCCGGCCCAGATCAAGGCCAAGATCCCGTCTCCGCCACAGACCCGATCCCACCCTCCGTCGCCGAGGCTTCCCGCGCGCCCACCGCCGTCGAACTCGATCTCATCAAGGCCTCGATCGGCATTGTTGGTTGCCGAGCCTCGCCTCGCCTCGGCCTCGTCTCACCGTCTGCCGAGCCCCGCCCACTCGGCCTGGCTGTCGAACTCGCCTGCCTTGGCCTGCCCTGCCGTCCGATCGATTATAATGTTGGATTTTTCATTGTTTTTTTAGATAATACTAATAAACAATATTTAGTAGTTATTTAGTTTTTAGTTAGTTTTTAGATAGTTTTTGATATATGTTAGTTAGATTTTTTAGTTAGTTAGATTTATTAGATAATTGATATATGTTAGTTAGATTTTAGTTAGTTAGATTTATTAGATAATTGATATATGTTAGTTAGATTGTTAGGTGATATATGTTAGTTTTTTAGGTAATTTTTTAGTTAGTTAGATTTTTTAAAATGTATTATCTATTACTAGTTTATCTAATTTCATGTTGGATTTATTTAATTGGATTTAGTAATTATATATTATATCTCTTATATATATCTAGAGAGAGATTCTATATGGTATACATATGTACTTAATTATTTCTATATGTATATATACATGTACTTATTTTCATGTGTTGAGAGAGAGAGAAAATTGTATCTAGAGAGACATTCAATGTGTTATCACATGCATATCTAGAGATATAGACATATGCACTTATTTCTATGTGTTGAGAGAAAGAGAAAATATATTGTATCATTCTATGTGTATATATATACATGTACTTATTTCCATGTTTTTGGATCGAAAGTGTTTTTGATTCGATTCCAAAGCCTATACCTTATTATTGTTTATCCTTATGAAATATTATGTGTTATTATATTTAATTGGATTTAGTAATTCTATATGTGTTATCACATGTACTTATGTTATGTACCATAATAATTCTATCTATGTGTTATCTTGAAGATACAAATGGCTGCTCCGGATGATAACTTGAGTGATGACATAATGGCGGATATTATCAACGCCGGCACCAATGTGGATGTAGATGACACGAGTCAGTACTTTGTTGATTATGAGGATATCCTGAATATGCCGGTGGTTGAAGATCAACAAATTGTCGCAAGAAGAAAATCATGGCGAGGTATATTCGATTATCTATCATCTCTTATAGATGCATGACGATATTTGTTGTTAATCGTTGTGTTTCTACTCATGTAGCCGGTCTCGGATCTACATCAACCACCGACAAAAGTAGGAAAGTCCGAGGGCCAAAAAAGCCATTAGAGGGCCGTTTCATAATATCGTAATTCGACACCGCACACCGCAAACCATTGGGACCACATGCTCGGACATATGTCAATCAATGTGGGTTCATTGTAAGGATAGGATCCCGATTAGTGCTCGTGAATGGAAGCGTAAGATATCCGCTCCTAATGTTAGTTTTGTATCCGATCGTGATAAGAACCTAGCTTGGAGAGATATCACTCAAGATTTCACATTACAAGCGAGATGATGCTTTGAAGGAGCTAGTGAGGGATTGGACAATGAAGAAGATGGCAACATTGTTCCAGAGTTGGAAGAAGACATTGTATAAAAAGTTTATCTTGAAGAATGCTACGCCAATTTCAATGCTAAGGCGTTTGTCAAGTTGAGTCCCATTGGGATGCCTTCAGAGAATACAAGACATCTCAAGACAAAGTGAGGAACGTGTGATGAGGAATCGGCAGTAATGCCCGGATGTAAGCAATACCATCATCGCATGGGATGTGTGGTTATAGGAGTGCTATTCCCAAGTGGCGTAAACCTAGAAGCGTAGATTACCGCCAAGGAAATCATACACGAAACAATAGAAAAGAACCGGCCTCAACGCTGCCAAGAATTGGTTCTACGCTCATGGGGAAGCCTAGACCCGCATAATCGGCAAGCTAATTTTTTCGCCAAAAAATTGAGAGAGCAACACGAGACTAGCTCGTGCTAGGGAAGAAGTCGATAGTGGTGTTTTCAAGCCCAACAGAGAGAAGGATGAATTGACATATGCCCTAGAGAATCCCGAACACGGTGGTCGAACAAGAGGCTATGGGACGGTTCCGTGGCTACACGCATTCCCAAAGCAGACAAGGATACCTACTGAAGCCGCCAGAGAAAGAAGGATGAGGAGGCGAACTAATTCGTGCATTGGAGCAATTTGTTGATGAGTCACGACAAGCATTGCTTGAATCACGTGAACGAGAAAAATCTCTTGAGGCAAGAATGCAGGAGGAGATCAAGAGGCAAGTGCAGCTAGCAATGAGTCAAATGCAATCGCAATCAACGCCGGAGTCACCATTAGCCCGCTGGTCGATGAAAAGCGCTTGTGCTTCTACGGAGCTGCCAGTTATTCAAGACGACACTGGGTTGCGCTTCCTGTTGATGACATTACCGAGCCTCTAACAAAATGTGAGCCGCACATTCCAGATGGTAATGCATCAATCATGGTGGGTCCGGGTTGTATCTCCAATAGACCTAACGAAGACACCAAGAATCCATGGATCGCTTATTCAACCCGGATATGCTAGCGCCTCTGGCCGATAGAGTGCTCAAAGGTTACAAAGAATGTTCCTCTTGACATTGAAGGTGGTGATGGGGAGAAGACACTAGGAGAAACAGAGAAGACATTTATTCAATGGCATAAACGCTTCATCATCATTCCCGGGCGCCACCGCTTCCCCTACCTCACCCTAGGTACGTAATGAAAGTGAATGAAATATTATTTTCCATTAATTTTCTATTGGCTTCAAAAATAATTGACACACAAATTGTTTTTATAGCAGGGTCTCTCGCCACTTAGCCTAATCATTCATTCCCCATCTCATCACAACACGTCATGGGGCGTAGACGACTTCATCCCCACGGCGATCGCTAACTCCTACACCGCCCCATCGCCTCCACAACGATCTCCAACTCCTACACCGCCCCATCGCCTCCACAACGATCTCCAACTCCTACACCGCCCCACCGCCTCCACAACGATCTCCAACGTCTCCACGGTCTCCACCAACACCGGCCTCATCGCCTCCACGCCGATCTCCAACACCGCCCCACCCCTCCACAATGACGCACTACAAAGACGTCTAAGGTCCCGTGCAAAGAAGACCCCAAGAAAAAGAGTTATTTCTCAAGAAATACTTCCTGAAAAGACCTGATGAGCAAATAGCAATCAAGAAGACAAAAAGTAAAAGATTTTTTTATAGATATCAAAACAAGAGTCAAGCAAAGCTTAAGGAGAAGCCGTATTTTTACATACCACGAGATGTGCTTTGAGGCGTAAGGTCGATGCTCACAAGAAAGAAGATGATTGAACTTCGTAAGCCTTCGCCACTATCGGACTATGACCCGCCCCTCGTGAAGTCACATGATGCAGATAAGAAAAGGAAAAGAGCATCAGGAAGGATGTCCCACACTCGGACAATGAAGCAACCAATGCAAAATCTTGTTGTTGCTAATGAATATGGTTCCAACATAGAAGTCTATCGACCGACAACTCGAGAAGTGTCGGTTCAAGCCCTTAATGCTTTTTTTAAAGATCTTGGTTTAACCTTGGATCAATTGATGGGCAAAGCTCCAATCCGTAACCGGAAGTTGATACCGGAAGACTTATAAATATGGCAAAAGTCTGTACAACCTCGCGCTCGAATGAATTGGACGCAAAATGTACTTGCTCAACAAGTGGTACATGCAAAGGCAGTGTGGCGAGGGTGAGCAGTGGATCTTTGTCGATTTAGAGACCATCATTACTTCCGTATGATGACATCTTACATATTAGTTTCAAGAATTGCATCAACTATTCCACTTGGACGCCTGGACAAATCAATCATGAGCTCCTTTTGTTTGTAAGTGATTCTTACTTTTATTTAATAAACTCACTTCCATAAATCACGTGTATATAATTATCCTCACATGTAACTTATATTTATATATAGATTCCGGATGTCGAGCTCCAAAGAATACAAGACACAAAGTGTTGGCTTCATTGATCCTTATATCGTATTCAAAACCGATATTATTGTCAAGGACCTTTGGGTATCCGAAGCATGAGAGGAATATCATGAAGTTCTTCGTGAAGCAAAGACGACAAGACAACAATACTTTTTCCGCACAACTTTGAGTAAGTGTTAATAATAATGTAGTCTACACATTTTATGTAATATCAATACAACTTATATGCATGTACGTGTGTGTATAAACCAATGCAGTTTTCACTGGATACTCATTGTCATTGAGTTAAACTCAAGTCGGTTACTAATCTTTGACTCGTTGAGAAAAGAACGGGCACTATACCAAGATATGATAGATATTATCCAGGGTAATTTCGATCTCTCGCGCACAACTATTATTGAATAGACTTTGCCATAATTTATTAACGATCGTACATTATTGGTCGCATTGTGGTTTGGAAAGAGTTTATTCGGCAACATCGCAAGGATTGCAAGGCACCACTTAATGTAGTTGAAATACCCGATAAGTTGTACTATATACACTTCCCCACGTGTTTAATTACTATATCGTACTTCAATTTACGTGTGAGATGATGAGAATAATCTTCTTCTCATACAAAGTGGGTTTTCTTGGCAGAGAACCGTGTAATAACTTGTGTGGATACTACGTTTGTGAATTTATCATCTGCGCACATAAGAAGAACTCTCAAGATGTCCTCGAGTAGTACGTATATATCAATATTTATTTATTTTAAAAGAATATATATACATATATGTGTATTAATACTTTTCCTTTTATTTCAAATGCAAGACCGAATGGTTGAAACGAAGGGTCATGCAAAAGACCATCCGAAAGCGGTTCAAGAGTCAATAGCAGGATATCTTCTAGAAAAAGTGCTAAATCCCAGCTATGAAGTTCTACTTTGATCTTAAGGAATAAATGATGTAAATTAAATGTTTATTGATATCGTTATTTTCGAGAACAAGATTATGAAAGTGTTGTATATACACATATATATATATATATCTATAATATATATAGTTTCATACTTTATTCGAATATAATAATGCTCAAGATGAGAATTAGATGTAATTATATGCATGCGTGTATTTATATTAGCAACGTAGAATACGTACATAAAAACATATTATATATTAAACAAATACGTGTAATCGAATCGAAAACAAATTAAACAAAAAAAAAAGAAAAAGAAAAGGAAATGTTAGTCCCGGTTGGGGTTACCAACGGGACTAAAGGGTGAACTCATTAGTCCCGGTTGGTAACCCCAACCGGGACTAAAGGGTGCGCCAGTTCGCTGGTCGAGGGCCTTTAGTCCCGGTTGGTGTTACCAACCGGGACTAAAGGTCCCTCTTTAATCCCGGCTCGATGACCCGGGTGAAGGTTCCACCTTTAGTCCGGGATCGATTATCCCTGCCATGTAATCGGACTAAAGGTCATTACCGCCGGGACAACAGTCCATTCAGTAGTAGTGGTGGTCAAAATTGGTTTCTTCAGCTGAGCCCACTCCCAGCCCCGAGCCTGATCCGCCACTGCTTAAGGTCGCACCGCCGCTCGAGGGATTGGGAACTCACGCCGCTGCGCTGTATCCACCGCTCGGGGGGTGGGCCAGGGGTGCTGCCACGCCAGATCCGCCGCTCGGGGGTGGGAAGAGGTTGATCCGCCACTCACGGGGTGGGGAAGGGGCGTCGCCATTGCAGATCCGCCTCTCGAGGGTGGGGAAGGGGCACCGTCACCCCGGATTCGCTGCTCAGGGGTGGAGAAGGGGCGTCAGATCCGCCGGAGCCACTCTGGCGGTGGGGAAGGGGCGCCAGATCCTCTCGGTGGTTGGGGTGCTCTAGCTCGGCAGTGAGGAAGGGGCGTCGAATCCGCTCGGTGGTGGGGAAGGAGGAGAAGTGGCACTAGATCCGCTTGGTGGTCAGGGTGGGCAAGAGATGCTGAGGTCCGCCGACCTGTTTCCGCTCGCGCGCCGAAGGGGCGCGTGAGGGAGACTGAGAGGGAAAGGGAGAGTAGTGGGTTAGGGTTTCTGTGTTTGTTTATATACTCGAGATGGTAGTGGGCTCCTACGGTTTAGTGGGCTAGGCCTGATTTTCAGAGACATGCGCTTTATAAATGTCCGCCTACATAAATAGATTTACAGAGGTGGGCCTCTTAATGCGCCCGCCTCCGAAATAGGCCCATTTTCAGAGGCGGGCACGTTAAGAGGTCCACCTCCATAAATCAATGTTCGGAGGCGGACATTTTTTACTGCCTCTATAAATAAAATGGCCGCCTCCATATACCAATTTTGTGAGACAGTCATTTCCTGAACGCCTCCGTAAATAAAACATCCGTCTCGGAAAATCCTCAGGTATTTTAGGAGACGGTTGAATTTTGTGACCGCCTGTTAATGGTTGGTAGTGCCTCATGAAATCATTTATCTTGTAGTTACATTTTCAGTATGTGCGTAATCAATCTGCCTTTAGGTGTTGTTTGTTCACCATGGTTACTGTACTTTCCATACAGCCGGGTGGAGTAGCAATGGTCAGCCTGAAGGAGATGGCTCGGTCCGATGCGGAGCGCGCCCCACCAGCATGGCTCCGTACGCTGCTGGAGACCAGTTTCTTTGATGCATGCCCCGAGCACTCGGCAGGCGAGGGCCGTGCTAACAGGAGGACCATTGGCTGCAACTTCTTCTGCACTCACTGTGCCGGCCGTGCCCTCTGCTCTGGCTGCCTTGGCACCCATGAAGGCCATGAACTCATCCAGGTACACAGGACCACTCTGTCGTGGCAAAGGTGGATTAGTTCTGGCTTTTGAAAGAGAAATTGTCGTGATGCTCGTTTTGTGTGAGGTGCAGATCCGGAGGTTATCTGGCCACAACATTGTGAAGGTAGACGATGTCCAGCATCTGCTGAGCGTGTCATTAGTGCAGACCTACCTCTACAACGGAGACCATGCCGTGTTCCTGAACAGACGGCCTATGTCGGGTCAGGGAAAGCGTGGTGCGTCTCACTGTGAGGAATGCGAAAGGGGACTCCAGGATGAGGCCTGCTGCTTCTGCTCATTTGGGTGCAAGGTGAGACATCTATCTCGCTCAATTCATGCTGCAAGATTATTTTGCATTGTAAAGTGTGGTGACTAGGACTTGCCAGATTTCAAGTTTTCAATTCAACTCACTGATAGAGAATCGAGCTTTACTTCCGGTGGGAAACCCCCTCTAGTCCTAGTTCCCCACCCGTGAGTAAGCATCCGGGACTAAAGGGGGTCCTTTAGTCCCGGGTCAGGAACCGGGACTAAAGGAGGACCTTTAGTCCCGGTGGGTAACACCAACCGGGACTAAAGGTGCCTCCTGACATGCCACGATGGCCGGCACCTTTAGTCCCGGTTGGTAATACGAACCGGGACTCAAGGTTTTTTTTTCTTTTTTCTTTTTTTTTCATTTTTTTTTGTTTTCGAAGTCGTATTGTACGCTGCTAATTATACATTTATACGCGCGTATAGTATGTTTCGGTTCAAGCACAATGAACGTATTAAATCACACAATTCAAGCATAGAATATATATATATATATATATATATATATATATATGCATGCATGCATCATATATATATTTACATGCATGCATGCATATGTGTATTTTACATTATATTATTTCATGTGTATATATTATAAAAAGATTGCATTACAGTTGTTGTGATATAACAAGTTTCCTCTCATCCTCTAGCTTGGCTTCCATGGCAGTGTTGGGTCGAAGTAGAACTCGCCTTTGGAATCGATGATCTGCTCATTAAAAAATCCGGCTATAGACTCTTGAATTGCTTTGATTTGGTCTTGCCGTATGACCTTTTCCTCCAACCATCGAGTCTACATGTTTGAATTAAAGGAAAATAAATTAATATATGTACATATATATATATATATATATATATATATATATATATATATATATATATATATATATATAAAGACATAGTAACACAATCAATAATAATAATTAAATGAATACATAGTGTATTTTTAACGTACTTTGAGTCTCTCTGTAGGAGTTTTTTTGGGAGACCACCTTGATAAACTTGCAAACATAGTAACCATGTGAGTTGTTTCCTGTCTCGCCTCGAGACACCACTTCTTTACGAGAAAAAGATTTGTCATCCAACGGTGATCCGGTGAAAGCTATATGTTTAATTAATAAAGATGATGCGATTGTGGGACTTACTTTCAAAGGGATTACATTCAAAGTGGCGCTTTGCATTTTTCCATGTGTTGCTTCTCAATAAAGGTTTTCCAAACACCGCCTAATAAAAAATTTGCCACGTCATCGAGATATAGTTAATTATCATGTTTGTGTGTATATATAGTTGCTAGAGATCCCGAAATTACCTCGGATAATATCTATCATATCTTGATAGTCTTGTTGTGGTTTTCTCATCGAGTCATAGATTATCAAGTGACTTTTCACCGGATCGATGTCCATCAATATCCATTGATTCTTTGCATGTGTTTATAGGATATAACGCATAACACTCATTAATTAACTAGAATCAACATATGAGCCATTAAGGATGATCGATATTATTAACACTCACTTGAAGTTATAGGGAAAGAGTATATCCTTCTTGTGGCGTTGGTTCACTAAGAAGTTCATGAGGTTACTCTCGACTCGGACTTCCAATTAGTCTTTGGAGTAATTGGGTCTTTGAATATTATATGGGGATCAACAAAACCAATTTCATTGCAGCCTTCCTTCTCGAAAGCTCTGTCATTGTAAATCTACATATATATAGTACTTGTTAGGATAATTTATATGCATATACACACATATGATGAGTTTAATAATAGATCGAAAAGAATTATTACTTACAGTGCAATAGCGACTAAAGATAACTTTGTCCATAGAGGTCGGTGGCATAGTTGATGAAATTTCGCAAAGTCAACATACATAACATCATCGCCACGGAACCAATGTTCGTCTCTAATTACGATACCAACGCAGAAGTCTCCACGGTAGGCGCTTTGCATGTACCACTTGTTTAGGTGTACATTTGCGTCCCCAGATCGAGATAAGGCTTGAGGCTTGTATAGACTCGCCTAGTACAAATTTTTTCTTCCAAATATCAACCTCCTTCAAGACTCTCAATGTTTCCATCACCAAACATCCGGTAAAGGTCGAGACCAGCCTCATCAATAAATTCACCAAGGTGATCCAAATCGACATCCGGAGGTATGTTTGTTCTGATGCATTAATCCTAAATTGAACCATATTCATTACCAACAACTAGCGGGGGACTAATTGGTGCGCTTGTTGTCCGAGTTGGGCAACTCCTTTCCCCGCCCGCTTCTTTTTCGTGCCGCCTCAATTGACTTGGTGAGAGTGCGGTCATAGTCCGATAATGTTGATTTGGATGACTTACGAGATTCCCATTTGTTGTTCTTTGGTAAGAAGCCACCCTTTTTCTTAGAATATCCGGAGCTACTAAGAAGTACGGTTTCTCTAGGTTTCTCCTTGCTTCTTGATTCTTTTTAAGTTTGTCATAGAATCTAGACATATCTTTTGATATGCATCAGTCCTTCTTCCTTCTCTTGAGATATTATTTTGGGAATAGCCCTTGGTTTCACGGTGGCTTTCTTTGCAAAGTGGACCTGGTTCTTCGTTTGAGGGGTGGCCTCTTGCTAGGCGCGGGCGGGAGGCGTTGGAGACCTCCTTGGAGGTGTTGGCGTGGCGTTGGAGACCTCCTTGGAGGTGGCGGGCATGGCGTTGGAGACCTCCTTGGAGATGGTGTGGATGCAGCCTCGCCTTCCAACACAATGTCATCATGACTGAGCACTATGATGATCTGGCGATTGAACAATTAGATTTAGGTTGGGGGAGGATCTGCTACAAAAAAGGAATGACATATTATTATGAGCAGATTGTTAATTATTTAAGCCAATACAAATTAATGATGTAGTGTTTTCATCCGCACGTACCTATGGTGAGGTAGTTCGAGGAGGAGGTGGAGCCGACATCCCCGGAATGATAATGTAGCGCTTGCGCCATAGAATGAATGTCTTCTCCGCTTCTCCTAGAGTCTTTCGCCATCACCTCCGAGGAATATCAAGAGGCAAATCACTAAAACCTTTTTCGACTTTTATCTACCGAGATGGTAGCATATCCTTCTTGGATTATATTCCCATGAATCCTTGGTGTCTTGGTTTGGTCGATAGGATTAACAAGACCGATAGCCACCTTGATTGTGGAATTCCCCTCGGAATGTGTAGCTCACACGTTGTACAAGGTTGATGGCGTCATCCATAGGGAAGCTTGATCCTGTGTCCCTTGATTTGGTATCTCCGTGGAAGCGCAGTGCTTTTCAACCGAACAGATTGGCTAATGTTGATTCTCGGCTCGATACTTGCTTGCTTGCACTCACCTGCTATTTGCACTTGCCTTCCGATTTCCTCCTGCATTCTCGCTTCATGGTTTTTTTCCCGCCACATGCTTCACGCACCGCTTCCTCCAACCTCTGGAGCCGTTGTGCTCTCTTCTTCCTTCTTTCTCTAGCGGCTTCAGAGGGAAGGTCTCATCTGAGGGAATCCATGCTCCCACGAGACACTTTCTTTGCCTCTAGTTCGCCACCATGTTCAATAGTCCCGATGGCGTATGTCACTCATCCTTCTCTCTGTTGGGCCTGAACGCACCACTAGCGATAGCTCTACGAGCATAAAACAATCTTTCTCGCTGCTTCTTGCGTCTTGCGCCATAAACGCACTTCCTGCATCTCTGGTCTAGTGTTCCCTCATGAGCGAAAAAAAACCAATTCTTTGCACGTTCTCCCCACTTGAGTGATTCTGGTCCGATACCCTTGGCAAGAAGGTCTGCTTCCATTTTGTTCCACTTCTTAATGGCAATGGGTAGCCACCGATCCCAAGTTATGGTGGTATGTCTTCTGTTGGGCATTACATTGGTTCTTTATCACCCGACTCACACCCTCTTCCGAAGTCTTGTAATTGTATAAACCCATCCCAATAGGGCCTCGCTTTGAGATCGTGCCTAGGGACAAAGAAATCTGGTGCTATGTAATTCTTGACATACGTCAGGTATAGGTGTTTCTTCCAAGTCCAAACTGGTGGCCATCTTCTTCATTGCCCAATCCCTAACTCGCTCCTTCAATTCATCACCATCAATTATATCATCATAACCATCTGTTTGGAGCATGAAATGTACCAAGACATCTTTCCAAATTAACGTCTTGTCACGATCGGAGACAAAACCGATATGAGGAGCATTGGTCTTCTTCTTCCATTCACGGGTACTAATCGAGAGAGCCGGTCCCGTACAAGGTAACCTGATGGTGCACAAATTTCATTTTATTCGCCCCGGTTCTCTCAGATCCACATTGAACTCCGAGATAATGAAGCGGCCCTCCAATGGCTTTTTGGGACCTCGAACATTTTACTCTTCGTTGTAGTTGTTGATGTCGATCCAGAGGGCTACAAAACATAAACATTATTTTTAATGTCATGAGCACACATAAGACATATGATAATATATAGCTAATAATAAAAATATATACTTGGCCAATATGTTGTTGCTCATTTTGTTCAAGAGCTAATCATCGACTCCGTCATTTGCATCCTCTTGCACGTTATTTTAGCACCATCATCGCCGGCAACTAGAGTGCCGGTGTTGATCAAATTCATCATCAACTCCTCCTCATCCATGTTTCTTGGGTCGCCATCTAGCTTCAAAAAACAAAACCAATATATAGTACGTCAAATCTTTGCTTACATGCGTAAAATCTACGAACAATATGCCACACATGGGTGAACGAGGGCGGCGGTGCTCCGCCGTATACATAGAAACGCATGGGTGAACGAGGGGCGGCGTGCTCGCGACGATATATATACATGCATATGAATACAAATGACGATATATATACATTGTCGGCGCATGATGGCCGGTGTCTTTGACGATGATGACGACGTGAGGCGGGTCTTGGTCGGCATTTATTTGACGTGAGGCGGGCCGGGGCGGTGTCGGTGCGTGATGTTGTGGTCCTATGTACCATGTGAACCATGTAGTCATTCATCATATGAGAAAATTCTATGCTGATAATGTAAGTATAAGTCATTATGAAATGTAAGTATATGTGTCTTATTGCTAATATAACCATTACTATTTGAGACCGGTCACATTATTACCAACTATGTCTTCTAGCTTGAAATCAAGTAAAGGTTGTACATGTCTTCTAGATCAACAACTTCAATAGAAAGTTCTTAATCTAACTTGAAAGGGTTATGAACTTCATTGCGCTGTATTTCTTTTTGAGACCGGTCACATT
Source organism: Miscanthus lutarioriparius (assembly GCA_904845875.1). Classification (NCBI taxonomy): domain Eukaryota; kingdom Viridiplantae; phylum Streptophyta; class Magnoliopsida; order Poales; family Poaceae; genus Miscanthus; species Miscanthus lutarioriparius. The sequence goes on along the minus strand of CAJGYO010000007.1, from coordinate 135,890,752 downwards.
ATTACCAACTATGTCTACAAATCGATTTCAGGGTGATATACCAACCGTCTTTATAAATCGATTTATGGTGGTAACTTGAAACATCAATCGTAATATCTATAACTATTTTTAAAGATAAATGGTGACTAGCCACTGTATCGTCGTACGCTTAATTTGCCGTTTTCGTTGGTGTCGCTGGATGACACGCGTCGGTTACGCGCGCTAATGATGAAGACTACGCTTGTCGTCGTCGTTAAGGAATGGCCTGGTGGCCGACAACAGTACTTGTGCCAGCACACTCGCGGACGATGAACTTAACATTTTACAACACAAGACACATCCAAGCGGAGGTCGACGTTAGAAGCAGCAGAAAGGCAATGAGGTCATCATTGTATTGTATACATTTTTACAACACCAAGTAGCAATTTGGCGAGGTCGTCGGCGCTAATGACAAAACACATTCAAGATCGTGATCGTTAGCCGAGGTCATCGGCGCTAATGACGAAACACATTCAAGATCGCGATCAAGAACGAGGTCATCGGTAGCGGCACACATTTTTTACAACACCAAGCGGTGCATTTGGTGGAGGTCATCGGCGCTAATGATGAAACACATTCAAGATCGCATCGCCAGCCGAGGTCGTCGCCGCTAATGATGAAACACATTCAAGATCGCATCATCAGCCGAGGTCGTCGGCGCTAATGACAAAATTAACTTACCAAAACTTACTGCCAAAGGTAATGGCGCGTTAGGTTGGGCGGGCAAAGAAGCAATGAGGTCGAGTCGGTGGCTGCAAGGGGTGGCGTGGGGACATGGACGCCATGGTGGCGATGGTGACGACCGGGTCAAGGGGGGTGGCGGCGGCGTCCTCGGTGTGGCGTGCATGCAGGGAGAGGAATCGGTGAAGAACACAAGGAAGAAGATGGCCCTGGTATATATAGGCCATACCCCTTTACTTCCGGTGTCATCCCCCCACCGGGAGTAAAGGTCCTTTACCCCCGGTGCGTATTACCAACCGGGAGTAAAGGTACCTTTACTCCCGGTGCGTCTTACCAACCGGGAGTAAAGGTATACCTTTACTCGGTTGTTGGTAACACGACCGGAGTAAAGAGTTTTTTAGCGAACCTGGCAGAGACCCACCTTTACTCCGGGTGGGCTTCCCACCGAGGAGTAAAGGTGGCTTCGCAGTTGCGTTTCCCACTGTTTTAAGCAATAGTCTTGTTAAATACAATAGAAATGCAATAGTTTTTGTTAAATACATAGTAAATTAAATAAAAGGCATAAATTATTTTGTTAAAAATATGGATTTTCTTTTTCTTTATTGCACATAGGAAAATCTATAACCTAACTTTTTTTATTTTTTGTTACAATTATAAAACATAATGTAACTAATATTTATTATTTCGTTAATGCAAAAATGTAGTGTTTAATTAAAATTATTAAAACTATTGGTTTTGGACAGGAAATTTGTTTTCACATCATTTTAACGTTAATATTTTATTTTTTCATCACTCAATATCCTAATTTACCTTTTTGAGAGAAAAATCCCACCAAATCAAACATTGATTTAATTTGAAACACGACATAATAAACATCTGAATTCACAATTATTACATAATATCTCAAACACACACTACATTAAATCACTATATCATCAAGTGGGCACAGCAGTGAACTTCTTCTTTACGTATGTCCCTTGGTTATGATCGCGTCGTAACCATGGAGTGTCCTCATCATTTACCAAGATGCTAGGGTCTTTGTTCACTTTGAATGGCGGAATTCGGTCATCCTTTTCATAATCTTCTGACATGTCCGACTTGTCCTCAATTCCCACGATGACTCTTTTCCCTAAAAGAACTATGTGGCGCTTTGGCTCTTTGGTTGAGTCATTATCGTTTTTTCCTATTTTTGGTTTGGTAGACATATCATTGACATAGAACACCTGATTCACATCCTTGGCAAGGACGAATGGTTCATCTTTGTACCCAATATTACTAAGGTCTACTGTTGTCATTCCATACTCGTTGTCTACTGTTACCCCGCCTCCGGTCACCTTGACCCATTGGCACTTGAACAATGGGATCTTCAAAGTAGGTGCATATTCTAGTTCCCATATTTCATCTATGCGCCCATAATATGTCTGCTTATTCCTATTCGGGTCTGTGGCATCTATGCGGACACCACTGTTTTGGTTGGTACTCCTTTTATCTTGGGCTACTGTGTAGAATATGTTCCCATTTATCTCGTACCCTTTGTATGTGATGATATGCCATGATGGTTGCATAGCCAATAAATATAGTTGCTCATGGATGCTCTCATCACCTTGACATTTTTTTTGCAACCAACCGCCGAAAGTTTCCATGTGCTTACGCGTAATCCAAGCTTCAGTCTTCCCTGGAAACTCGGATCGTAAGAGATCCTTGTGTGTCTCAATATACGGATCTACCAAAGAGGAGTTCTGTAGAACTGTGTAGTGCGCTTTATTGAAATAATCATCATCCGTACCAATATATGTTTTCCTCCCTAGTGTCCCCTTTTCGCTTAGTCTCCCTTCATGTCTCGATTTAGGAACACCAATCGAGTCAAGGTCGGGAATAAAGTCAACACAGAACTCAATGACCTCTTCTGTTCCATAGCCCTTGGCGATGCTTCCTTCTGGGAGAGCACGGTTGTGAACATATTTCTTCAGGACTCCCATGAATCTCTCTAAGGGGAACATGTTGTGTAGGAACACAGGACCGAGAGTGAAAATCTCCTTGACTAGGTGAACTAGGAGGTGTGTCATAATATCAAAGAAGGAAGGAGGGAACACCAACTCAAAGCTGATGAGACATTGAACCACATCATTCTGTAGTTTAGCTAGATCAGTTGGATCAATTGCCTTCTGAGAAATTGCATTGAGGAATACACATAGCTTCACGGTGGCTAGACATACATTTGGAGGTAGAATTCCTCTTAATGCGACTGGAAGTAATTGCGTCATGAGAACGTGACAGTCATGGGACTTTAAGTTACAGAATTTCTTCTCTGGCACATTTATAATACCCTTTATATTCGAGGAGAATCCAGATGGTACCTTGATGTTGTTTAAGCATTCAAACATGATTTCCTTCTCCTCTTTGCTTAGAGTGTAGCTAGCAGGACGTAAGTAATGGCGTCCATCATCTGTCTTCTCTGGATGTAGGTTGTCTCTTTCTCTCAAACAACGCAGGTCCTATCGTGCTTCAAATGTGTCCTTAGGCTTTCCATACACACCCATAAAGCCTAGCAGGTTCACACAAAGATTCTTCGTCAGGTGCATCACGTCGATCGAGCTGCGGACCTCTAGGACTTGCCAATAGGGTAGGTCCCAAAATATGGACTTCTTCCACATGGGTGCGTGACCGTTAGCGTCGTTCGAAATAGGTTGGCTTCCATGTCCTTTTCCAAAGACGACTTTCACATCATTGACCATATCGAGTACATCCTCATCGGTTCGGTTGCGAGGCTTGGTTAGGTGGTCTGCCTTCCCTTTAAAATGCTTGCCTTTCTTTCTTACGGGGTGATTTGCAGGAAGAAATCAACGATGGCCAAGGTACATGACCTTTCGACATTTTTTCAAGAATACACCTCTAATATCACCGAAGTAGTGTGTGCATGCATTATATCCCTTATTTGACTGTCCTGAAAAATTACTTAGAGCAGGCCAATCATTAATTGTTACGAACAACAATGCTCGCAGATCAAAGTGTTCCTGTTTGTACTCATCCCACACATGTACACCTTCTTTATTCCACAAAATGAGAAGTTTGTCAATAAGTGGTCTTAGGTACACATCGATGTCATTGCCAGGTTGCTTCGGGCCTTGGATGAGCACATGCATCATAATGAACTTCCGCTTCATGCATAACCAAGGAGGAATGTTGTAGATACTTAGAGTAATAGGCCAAGTGCTATGACTACTGTTCTGCTCTCCAAAAGGATTGATACCATCTGTACTTAAAGCAAACCTTAAGTTTCTTGCGTCATTTGCAAACTCTAGGAATTCTCCGTTGATTGCTCTCCACTGGGACCCATCAGCAGGGTGTCTCAACATATTGTCTACCTTACGGTCTTCTTTGTGCCATCGCAACAATTTTGCATGTTCTTTGTTTCTGAACAGACGTTTCAAGCGTGGTATTATAGGAGCATACCACATAACCTTGGCGAGGATTTTTTCTTCCATGGACGTTCGCCCTCAACATCACTAGGGTCATCTCGCACCGATCTTATATCATGACGCATGGCATACCGGGCATGCATCCAATTTCTCATACTCTTTGCCACGGTACAGGATGCAGTCATTAGGATATGCATGTATCTTCTCTATTTCTAGCCCCATAGGACAGACAACTTGTTTTGCTTCGTAGGTAGTGGCGGGCAATTCATTGTCCTTTCTAAGACATCTTCTTTTGGATTTTTAGTAACTCTCCAAATCCATTGTCGGACACCATTCTTTGCCTTCCTTTGCAAAGCAATTCTAGTATGGTTCCCAACTTTTTCTCGCCTCGCATCACAAGTTGGGTACAATAATTTCTTGTGATCTTCTAGCATCCGCTCGAACTTGATCTTCTCCTTTTCACTTTCACATTCTCTTTGTGCGGCCACGAATGACCGAGAAAGATCATCACCGGCTCATCTTCTACGGCTACCTCTTCTTGACTTCTCCCATTGCGGTATCATTGAAGCACGCACCATCGGGAATAATATCATTGTCGCCCCATTGTTCTTCTTCACCTTCTTCCATTACAACACCGGTTTCTCGTGCTTTGTCCAACAAATATAGTTTGGCATGAAACCCGACTTGAACAAGTGTGAATGAAGAGTCCTTGAGCAAGGATATTCCACCGTATTCTTACATATGGCACATGGAAAGCACATGAAACCGTCGTTTTTGTTTGCCTCGGCCGCACATAACAAAAAGAATGCATGCAATCAATGAACTCTTGGGAGCGCGGCGATCAAGATTATATATCCAATGACGGCTCATCAGATTATATGACATAAATACCATATTAAAACCTAAATCATAATTAATTATTTATACAACATGCGTGCCACCACAAAAGATACAAATTTATGAAAGCATCGCTACAATGTAGACAATCCCAACTACCACTAAAAGAACTAAAGCTAAAATACATTTCAGTAGCACTAGGATTTCACGACCAATCTCAACTAAAACAGACAGATCCCCGATTGTGCAACATCTTTGGGCTTCTTCTATGGATCACGCCTCATTAGTCGCCAGAATCTGCCTGTTGTGCAAGATATTTTTGCACGAGTTCAACATACTCTTCCTCCCAGTAGAAGCCTGAACATCGTCCACTGCCATCCCACTAAAATTAAAAAAAAATTAGAACTTTAATCACAACCATCATGAAAATAGGTATAAACTAACCATAATCATTAAATACGATAAAATAACTCACATTGCGATCCGGACACTTGAAGAAGATACGATCCTTGTTGGGACCCTCCTTCTTCACTCGGTACTCCATCACAATCTTCGTCTCATCACGACACTTGCCGCATGGAATGAGAGGGAGGCCCGGCCTAAGTCGCTTTGGAAACCCATGAGAGGCCGAGGACCCGGAAGCAGTTGCCATCTACTCTCTATACTCATTTTTTAATACACTATAAATTTCTCCTTTTATAAACAAATAAAATTAAGAAACTATAAAATTATCTAGATCTCTAAACAATGATATTTTTAATGGTCATTGTGTTCTCGTCTTTTACTGCTGCAGGTAAGTAATTCACATGATATTTCCGCAAATTAACAGAAGAATGGGAGTGTACACACATAACATCCGCTGACGATATCGTGACGTGTGAATAAATAACCATCCGTACTAGTTGACCTTGCTTACGTGATCATCTCGTGCGAGCATTTCTCCACCGGACGGCATCAGATTTGGTCAAGGAAGAGCTCGATTCTACGAGGAAGGAACACGGTCTTCCACGACCGCTGCCGCTCTCCCTCGAGAATCAAAGCTCCTCCTTGACGTCCGTTATCGCTTTCGGCAGAGAACATGCTCGCCGAGATGAACACGGTCCGCAAGTTCAACTAGTACGGATTTTCTATAATTTTCTAACTATTTTCTAAGTTTATATTTTATATATATACTACGTTTGGGTACGGTGATTGATGACTCATCTGCGATGATATCGGGACATATGAATAAATAACCATCAGATTAGTTGAACTTGTTACGTGATCATCTCGGTGAGCATTTCTCCACCGGACGACACCGTTCTTGGTTACGGAAGAGCTCCGATTCTACGAGGAAGGGAACACGGTCTTCCACGACCGTTGTCACTCTCCCTCGTAGAATCAAAGCTCCTCCTTGACGTCCGTTACCGCTTTCGGCGAGAGAACATGCTCGCCGAGATGAACACGGTCCGCAAGTTCAACTAGCTACTTTAACCTTCTTTCATGTAAATATGCAAGCTTGAAGTGATTTTGAGCTCAAATTGCTTACAAATGAAAAAAACCACAATAAAGAACCATATATATATATAGTGAACAAAATGAGATAAGACAATGGTGAAAAATGAGAGTATGAGATTGGTAACCTTTACAACTGAAGAATCGACGGAGGAATCAAAGAAATCGACGGAGGAATCGAAGAATGGATGGAGGAACAATGGAGGGAGGAAGGAAGCAAGAACACTAGTGCAGTGAGCTTCAAAATGTGCTAAGCTCGAGCTCGGGGAGGAAGAAGGAGACGACCGGGATATAAAGGGGGGTCCAACCGGGACTAAAGGTAACTTTCCAACCCCGGGCGCAGCCACGGCCCAGGAGTAGACCTTTAGGCTCCAACCGGGACTAAAGGTCCTTGCCACCTCTGTCTGGCGCAGTAGCCGTTGGGCAGGGATCTTTAGTCCCGGTTGGAGACACCAACCGGGACTAAAGGTATTTCTAGTCCCGGACGCAAAAAAAATCCGGGACTAGAGCCCATTTTAACCGAGGATCAAAGGTCTGTTATCTACTAGTACTAGTGCCCTATCATGTTATAGAAATGAAATGGTGGTTGATGAGTTGAGGGGACTGAAACATAACCTATTGCACATTAGTCATAGGTAGGAAATATAGTTAATTTGGTTACACGAAGACCATGGGATTCTGTGACGACCTTCTACCAAATTTTCCCACTCCACTTATCGATTCCTAGTAAATATAGATGACTGCATGTGTAATAGTACAAGCTAGCCTTACAAACTTTTGGTTGAAGCTTATGACGGGGTATGCTAGCTAGCTATATATATATGTGCAACTTTCAGTGCCATACACATGCATGCTGATGGTGCCTTGTTGCTTTTATTCTAATTTTCCACTGTTGTGTTATCAGGCTAAAGGAATAGAGGACCGACTTGATTTCATCGTCTCATTCGCTGTTGATCCAAACAACGACAGAATTAGAGATGAGACTGAATCAGACGACAACGAAGACTCATCCAGCCCATCTTGAGTTTCAGAAGCTGGGTACCATATGAGCATCGTCTTGCACTCTAGGTGAAAGGGAATGTTTTCAATGCCAAGCTCTATGATCACTCGTACGTCATCCGACAATGGTGACCCAATCCACTATTTAGATAATGCTTGCAAACTGTATGCATGGACCATGTGATTCGCACATGCATGAAATAATCTTGAAACTGGGAGTATGTAGACATGGTTTAAATTAATTATCATCCGAGGAATGTTTTAACTTTGTCAAGTTCGATATTTTGATTGTTCTTGTGTTATACATCCAACTCATTTCTTGATATTTTGTTGTGAGTCTTTTTCTGGGAGCCAACATATGGTGATTATATCATATATAGAGAAAAAATTGAAAGCTGCATCAGTGTGGTGCAGCACATATTAAATGTTTTAACTTGTCTAGGAGCTAGAACAAAGTGAACAGACGGTAAGCAATTACATAAAATTATTTGCTTTCTCTCGTCTGGCGCATGGGCTAATAAGTCTGGTTGTTCTTCGTGCTACATCTATCCATGTTACTTTAATCATGTATATGTGGATGATCTTTAGTTTGTGCTATGTGGCAAACTATTTCTTGTTTAGCGTGGTTCACTATTATATTGTTGTATCTATATGTTTGCATTCCAACTTCAAGTAGTACACAATTCATCTCATTTGTTGCTCAAGGTTTGACTTGATCTCCAAGAGTAACAAATGCTTTTACGAGATCTTTGATTGCTACAAGTACTCAAGGTTTGGCTTGCTCTCTTTTGCTCACGATTTTGAATCTCACTCAACCCACCAGTTGGATGTTTCACTAAGCGCACAATCTTACAAAGAGAGGTGTAGGGAGGTTTCACACGGTTTAGATTAGCAACTACCAGAATTAGCAGGCCCCAAAGAAGAGGGCCTGGGTTTATAAATACCCCCACTCAGAAACTAACTGTTAGACTGTGTAAATTCATACCGGACTAGTGACCTGGCAGACAATATTATTTTAACCCACGAACAACATCGGGGCCTTGTTTAGATACGCTCAAAATTCCAAGTTTTTTCACTCTCTCTCCATCACATCAATTTTTAGCCGTTTGCATGGAGCATTAAATATAGGTAAAAAAAATAACTAATTACACAGTTTAGTTGGAAATCACGAGATGAATCTTTTGAACTTAGTTGGTCCACGATTAGACAATATTTATCAAATAAGATGAAATTGCTACTATTCATCGGGTCGAAATTTTTTTCAATCTAAACAAGGCCCGGAACTTCCAATGAACGTTGGATTTTTTTATAAAGATCCTAACTTCTGACGTGCACAAAACTCGAGAGACCAAGCAACTGCCCCTTATGACCCTTGCTCATACTGTACTGGTCTGATATGCATACTAGCTAGACTGGTCTAGTATGACCTGTCACAGTGCACTAAATGTTAGCTCCGACCCCGTGAGGCTCTCACTCGTATCTCACATGGGTTGACTTGATGTCTGCCCAGCCTTAGCTTCGCTCAGTTGCTACTGATGCATGTGTTCTTGGAAGTCGTTGAGATACGGTTGGTCTGCGCCGCTACCGGATACAGGAGCTTTGCCGAGTGCTAAGGACACTCAGCAAAGTCCCAAAAACACTCGGTAAAGCGACACTCGGCAAACGACATTCGGCGTAGGTTTTAACGGCAAAGAGCTATTTGCCGAGTGTCAATCGTCGGGCACTCGGCAAAGACTATGCCGAGTCCAAAAAAACACTCGGCAAACATTTTTCGAAAAAAAAAAAAACAAGTCGCCGGCGGCACCACCACCACAGCCGCTGGCCACCACGGCCACCACCACCACAGCCGCCGGCCACCACCACCAGCACCACCACCATGCCCCGACGCCGGCCACCACCACCAAAGCCGCCGCCGCCACCACCACGCCACGCCACCCGCCGCCAGATCCGGCCGCCACCAGCCGGATCCGGGAGAGGGAGGGCCGGATCCGACAGGGAGAAAAAGAAGGATAGGGGAGGGGCCGCTGCCGCGTTGCTCGCTGTGGAGCCTGCCGCCGGAGGGCTCCTAACCGTCAGATCCACAGATCCACCGTCACCGGGATCCAACCCACCGGATCCACCGTCGGAGGACACCTCTCCGCCAGATCCGCGCCGTGGTGGCTCCATCCCACCGGATCCGTGATGCCACCCGCCGGTGGAGCCATGGAGGGAGGGGAGGAGGGCGGATTTGCACCGCCACCCGCTGCTGCTGCTCCGCATCGCTGGGAGGGGCCGAGCCGCCCTGCGCCATGGACGGGAGGGGCTGGGCTGCCTCGCGCGCGGCTGTGAAGCCACCAAGCGCCGCCACCGCCCTGCGTCGACGAGCCGAACCACGCTGCTCCCTGCTTCCCCCTTCTCCCTCCGCTCCGCATCTCTGCTCTGCTCTCCCTTTCTCCCCAAGCTCTGCCCTGCCCTCTTCTCTCTTGCTGCTGCGCGTGGACAACAGGGAAGGACGGAAGATGCCATCCGCCGCGCCCTCGCCTTGCTCCACCGTGCTGCAGCAAGCACCGCTGCCGCCCCTACTCTGCTTCCCCGCCACCACCGTAGACTGCCCCGGCCCTACTCTCGCACGCCAAGCGCCGCCACCGTAGACTGCCCCGGCCGGCTTGCCGCGCCCGGGACCGCCGCCTTGCCTTGCTACGCCGGCGCCATGCACTTCCGCCTCACCCTGCTTGCTTTCTCCTTGCCGTCTCCCTCTCTCTCTTTCTCCCGCTCTCTGTTATCTCTTTTTCTCTCTCTGAAGTCGGTGCACGTGGATGGGAAGGGATGAGGCAGCACCGAAGGCACCCAATGACCAGCTCCCAACCACGTCACAGCAACCAATAGGAGCTGGCCACTTCGCCCATGGACCCCGCATGTCATTGGCTCTGCTTACCTCTCCTCCTTTCTGTAGACTCGGAATTAAGTAGATTTTGCTTTTGCCGAGTGCCCTAGATCTGGGCACTCGACAAAAGTTTTTTTTTTCATTTTGAATTAAGTAGATTTTGTCCTTTGCCGAGTGTCCTAGATTTGGGCACTTCGGCAAGTTTTTTTTTTTTTCTTCTCCTTCTTTCTTAGAAAAAAGATTTTATTTCTTTGCCGAGTGCAAAAAAGAAAACACTCGGCAAACTCCCTCTTTGCCGAGTGTTTTTTTTACACTCGGCAAACCTCCTCTTTACAGAGTGTTTTTTTTTTGCCGAGGGTTTTTAGCGCAGCACTCGGCAAAGAACTTGTTCGCTGAGTGTCCGAGGGAAAACACTCGACAAACATAAAAACACTCGGCAAATTTAACGTTTCCGGTAGTGCGCCGCTCTTGTTGAACAATCCATGCACACGCAGCGTCAAAACATCTGAGTGCTGATCCGGGGACACGGATTACTGCCAGTGACTGATTACTGAATATAAGTGACCCCTATCCTTGACCGTAGCAATTTCATCTCTGCTTCTCACGTTGACGTTTCCGCACTCAACCACACCTGGTAGTCGTACGTACATCATTTCATGCTCCGGACCTTCAGAGAAGTAAAAATTAAGTAAACCACACATTGCATGACACACAGGGCAGTGACTTGATGGTCGGTATGTACGCAGTACGTACGTATACTTGTCTTCCTTGGTCCGGCACAGCGCTGATGGCGATTGAGGTTGTAGACCACCTGACTCATTGCTGGAGCACAGGAGCAGTGGAAGCTACTATGAAACTGTAATTTGTTGAACAGGTCCATCGACCTTTTTGTTGTTGGAAAGGACATGTTAACGCCGAATTGGATCTTGGATCACACACTTGTAAGGGCTAACATGCCCTAGGATGCAAACAATTTATCACATGCAACAAACAACTTCAAGATCAGCAAAACCGATCGAGAGATCGATTAGGCCGATTTAGAGCCCGTCCTTTGCTGCAAGAACTTGGGAACACCTCCCGGGAAGATCCGTTGGGGAGATGATGCACGCCTGAGGTTGTCTTGGGGTCAGCAAGGCTACCTAAAACGCCTCTGGATCTCACGGAGAGATGCAATGAACAACAAGAGATTGAGAAAATAGGGTAAAAGTGTAGTAGATGTAAAAAGACTGTTGGATGTTGGATCTCTCTCAATCGGTTGTGATGCTTTGATATATATAGAGGAGGTGGTCTTATCCCAGTAGGAAACAAGTCCAAGTCGTAGCCTCCATGTTTTTTTATGCCCCAAATAGATCAAAATCCGATTTGGAAACAAATCGGTTCGGACTAGGGCACAAACCCGGTTTAGCTGAGTCCCAAGCCGGCTTAGACGGTTTTGTCAGGCTCAGCGCAGGCAGCCTAGCTGATTCACAGAGAAGCCAGCTTAGCCGGTTTAGGAAGCCGGCTAAGCCGGTTTTGGCAAGTTGGTGCCAAAAATGCAATGCTCAAAGATATTTTCCACGATCATCCAGTACCAGAAACATCGTCATCAAGCTATTTCAACCCTCGGTCAATTTTAGTCGTCAACATGACCATTGACTTTTATTTATTTTTCTATTTCTCATGGAAACTACGTACAGACAAGACATGATGCATGTCGCATCTTTCATGGATCATGGTAAACAAATTGTACATAGAGCTCAAGCAGGAGTTACTTCGGCAATAACTTCCAAATCAGGGTTCTACTTTTGATTTGGGGCTCTCTCACTTTTGGGTGTCATGTTTTCTTAGCTCAGTTCTAGCAATAACCCGAAAACCAACACCCTTACTTCTATAGGACTCATTTGTCGGTCACATATGTTCTTTTCTTTTTCTTTTTTTTTCTCGCATCTTCTACCCTACCCGTAGCCACTGGCACCAGTGTCGCCACCACATCCACCAACACCAGAGCTCAAGTAGTCCGGGGATGATGCGAGCTTGCAGTGAGGTCCACTTAAGAATGGTTAGCTCATGGGAATGAAGGTCGAATGCTTAGGCGGCCAGAGGGTGACCAAGCAGATTGGAGCTTGGGCAGCCAGGAGAACATGCTCATAGAAAGACAGCTGGCCTAGGATGGTGTGCATGCAGGGAGTGTGACTTCGCAGTGAGGGGGGCGACAAGCTCCTTGGTGAATATGGAAGGCAAGGTTGGCGCACACATGGGGATAGACGTCAAAAGTTGCACATAGGGGGATGGCAGTTGGGGTGGGCATGCCCACGAGGAGGAAGGCTGAGGAGGGTGGAGCGGAGCTTGGTCGGCCGGTGTTGAACAAGATGGTTGGACCTAGGGTTTCTCCTAGGATGTTCAAAAAGATGAGGAAAGTGAGGGAAAACAAGCATGGGAGGTGGGGGGGTTGATTCCAACTAACATGGATATGAGAGGTGGCGGCTGGCAGCCTTATTTGTGGTCGGTGGTGGCGGAGATGGCGCATGGGCAGGACAGGAGTAGGGCTTCTATGCGGAAGTAGGTCACAAAACAGAACAAACAAAAAGTAGAGCCATGAGGTGACCCTATGTAATGAGAAGAATAAGGGGAAAGTATGGAGCTCCTACTTTTGGGTGCCCGAGCAGGGGGTTGTTGGAGTGTGTTTTAGTCCTCTGACATCTAATATTATGGTAGAGGCCAAGTAGAGGAATTGCTATAGATTTGCTTTTATTAATTTTGAATTTATACTAGGCCACATTTTTGGATTTGTTTCTTTCTTCATGTGTCCTTATACTGTCCTTGTGAGATAGTGCTAAATTATAACTAGGGATAGGGTTTTGGGATTCAATTCGAGTTGATTGAGAGTTTGGGGGGATTGTAGCGGTGAGGCCTGAGACAACATCATATGAGGACAAAAATTAATTCAGTCTAATTTTAAATAGTCTAGTCTAGAGTTTAAATAAGCCCATAACCACAAGTACTTCTTCCATTAATATAGAAGTTCAAACCTATGAAGATTTGATCCATTCATTTCCTATTGTGCCTCTCAATCAAAATTTGGACAAAATTAAGTCAAACACCATCTAAACATGAAGATTTGACTAGCTAGTCAACACAACTGAGAGGGTTGGGCATGGCTGCTACTAATGAGAGGCGTGTGGGAATGGGAGGCGGTGGTGGAAGGAGTAGGGGCACCACACTAGGGTGTCCTAGGCCAACAAGCGATTTTCATAATGTACTGCCTCTGAAAATGCTTGTGGGCGAGTTGGTTGCTTTCATACACAGTGATGCCTATGGGCTGCCTCTGCAAAAAAGAGGAGTGTCTCTGAAAATTGATTTTGTATATGTTATTGATATGGGTATACCGCTAGTCCACTATATGAAAAAGTTCATGTACTAACAATTCATAAAACCTCATTAATTTAATTAAGTTTTGGCTTTGTGGGACTTAAATAGTTGCCTCGTCGGTTAACTTAAATGTAAAGAAGTGATAGTGTAAATAAATGTACCAATATGAGTATTGCACTCATTAAAACTTTGTATGTTTCTCTATAAGAATGTTGGTAATAATTTTATTAACAAAGGATGCATGTAATGTGGCTCAAGGTTGGGAGAAAGGGTTGATTGTTATCATGGAGTTCAATGTTATGCACAGCCTAGTTCAGCCTCCTGAAGCTAGGGCAAAATATGTTTCCTGAAAGACCTAGGCGACAGTGGACCAAACCGCCTTTGAGTGTTGGTTGCTAGACAGAACGCTTCTACTATAAAACTTGAGTATCCTGAAATATCCATGATGCCGCACAAGTACATGGCATGCCCATAATGTGAACATCATGGAGGGGATTTCAAGTATAACTTTATCATGAACTATGTGAAGAGAAATATAAGATGCCACTCAAAATATAAGTATTAGATGATTTCGTCGACAAGATTTGTTTCCTGTTGACAAGAACTAGGAGGCCACACAATTTGTGAATTGGATATTTTATGATTAAGCTTACAATAATGTTTTATGTGTGAATTGGGATGAACTTTTGCTGCCTGTGATGCTTGTGAACTAAATCAATTTTTTATTGTTTGAATGAAGCTTGTTAATAGTGAATTCGATTTGATTCAATTCATCATATGTATTACAGATAGCACAACCATAAAAACAAACTTGTTTGGATTTTGATTTAGATCAAATTTGATTCAAATAAATCAAATCTGACATGATGGGGTTTGCTTATACTAGTTACTATCATTTGGTGAATCCGACCGATGATACAAAAATGGAGTTTTATCCATCATTTGGTGCATAGAACCGATGACTCGAATAGCTTGTATACCATCGGATATTTGTAAGAAACGATGATTTATATGGCATTTTAATGATGATAAAAATATAGGGTATTTAAGGTAGGGCCTTAGATGTAACACCCTAAAAATTTGACCTAGTTTAAAAATCACAAAAATTTGAACTTTTTAAAACTTGCATAGGAACTAGGATATATAACCAACATAGGTAATATTTAACATAGGAAAACAAAACTTGATGTGTGAAACTTTGTGTGTGAATGTTTGCTTGACTTGTTGAACTTATGGTGGTACACTTTTGCATGCCCATGCATTCAAATTTGAATTCAAAATCATTTAAACATATGCATATATAATCGGGGAAATAGAAAAGAGAAAGGAAAATAGAAAAGCCACTTGGGCTCAATCTCTTCCCTCTCTCAAACTCGGCCCGCAGCAGCAGCCCATCTCCCCTTCCCTTCTGCCGTGTGGACTAGCCTAGCCAGCGCCGCAGCAGCCGTGCGGCCCAACGCCCAGCCCAGCCTCGCCGCGCGCCCCTCTCTTCTCTCCCTCTCTCCCGCTGACGTCGGGTCCCGCTCGTCAGCTCCATCGTCAACCTCATGGCCAGCAGCCGTACGTGACACAGCTGCGCATCAACGCCCAGCCAGCTCCACCTTGGTGCCAGCAGGAGGTAAATGGTGACACGATGAGACCACGGGACCCCACGGCGCCCTCTTTTTTCCTCTTCTCCCCTCTCCTCCCTCACTGTGAACTCGTCAACGCCGATAACATGGTCGGCTCTGCGCCGAGCCACTGGAGTAGCCGCCAAGGCATTTCGCCATGCACATGGGCAAGCACCAGCTGTGGCGAAGTGACTGTTGGTATATTTTAACGCACATAGATAAATCCGTAAGCACATGGATACCGCTGTAGCTTTCACCCAAAGGTATTCTAAGTATCGTATCCATAGGAAAACGTGTGAGGTTAACTACGGTCTAACTTAACCCGGAGTAGCAACAAGACTTAAGAAAGTCGAGAGTGTAGAAGAGATCGCTAAGGTTTTCCAGTTCAAATCTCGATAAACTATGTCTTCTATTGTTCGACTAGGGATATTACTAAGGGAAACACAAACAGAGTATGTTTCCTATAATAACTAAATCCTGCTAGTCCTACAAATAGGAGGTGGACTACAGAGGATTCAACGAGGCTATAAGTGTCACCCTCGCGAGCTACCACCGATCCAGAATGTAGGGTACATCCACAAGTTATTCGAGTCTAAGCACCATGCTTACACTATGAATAATACTTTAACCTAAGGCCAATAGATTAAAGCACTCAAAAGAGACTCGCAACCAGAAGAACAATATAAACACGTTACATACTTAAATTAGAAGTGGATTACTAGAGAAATGCCAGATGCAAGGTTGACTTCCGCCAAGGTACAAGCCATAGAGAGAGCACCGATAGGTCGTCATCTATTCCAAACTCTTCCCTCACTCTCCATCTCTCTATTTCTAAAGACTAGATCCTATGGAGATCTAATGTTCTCTTGATAGCTAGCTCTGATCCTCATCAGGAGAATATGAATTAGGGTTTCAGGATCTCTGAGGATCTCTACTGAGGGAGGGGGGGTAGGGGCTAGTATATATAGCCCTGAGGGTCCAACGTGAGCCCTTGGATCAAACCGACTTAAGCAACGGCTTAGATGCATCCTCAAAGGCGATGGGGAACCGACATACAAAGCAGGCTGACAGGTGGGGCCCACAGGGGCCAGGCGGCCCCACCTATAGGTCGGCCGACCCCACATGGCAGTGGGTTGAGCCCAGCTTCGGTGATTTGCCTTCTAGACCCTTCTAGAGTCTTCCCACGTAGGTATCACGGTGGAATTCCGTAATTTCCTTCGACGATTAGGTCCTCCTTGGCGGCTTTCTGGATAAACCCTGTTGAAAACACAGATTCACCAAAACTCATGAAATTTATTAGTTTAAACTCAGATTACATTTATGCCCTTATCCATGTTTAATTGATGGTTTATAATGGTTGTTAACTATCGTCAACAATGACCTGACGAGGTCAACCACGAGCGCGTGTGGTGGATAAGAGCGACCGGGGAAAATATCTCGTCATCGAGAATCGACCTAGCCGGCCTATAAATAGGCCCAGCCGGCGACACTCTCGCCTCGCCCTCTCCACCATCCGCTCTATCGAGGGCGGGAACACACCATCTGCCCCTCTGTTCCACCTCTTCCCTCTTCCTCTCCACCCTCTTCCGATTTCCCCAAATCGGGAGTTCATCGATGCCATTAGTGCCACCTCCCCTCTTCTTCTTCTCCACTGCATCCTTGGACAATTGGAGTGACCGGTGAGTCCCAGATCCCCTCCCCTATCAATTTTGCAAGCTAGTTGGTCGTCTCCCTCTCTGTTTTGCGCAATCACCGCATGTCCTGTTCCGCCAAGCCGCCATGGTCGTTGGCCATCACCGGCAAGGTCGCCCAGGGCACCACACCACCTCCATCACACTCACCACTTACCCGCACTCACGTACACATTAACGGTTGCGATGGTAGAGGATCATATGGCTGGGTTCATTGCACAGCGCTGCCGCATCGCCTTCGGTGAGCCGCCACCGCCGCCACGGGCACCCGTTGTCGACGGTAACCCCACCATCGGCCGTGGCATGACCCCGTGAGCGCCGTGCACCCATCACCTGTCACCACCGAGGGCCAACACCGCTGGCGTAACCAACTCCAGCGAGCCGGGCTCCCTCTCCCCTGTTCTGGCATCACGGCGGTCACCCCATCCATTATCATCTCCCTCTCCCCCTCTCTCTGTCTCTAACATGTGGGCCAGGCATGTGACGGCATTGCCATTACCGTCGCCTCCTGTCCATCCCTTCCCCTCTCTTCCTCTTTCACTGACGCGTGGGCCCTTGGCCATAACGCCGTTGCCGCCGTCTTCGCTGACGTGGCTAGATGGCCCACCTGTCATCCGCACACACACACACACAAACACACAGCGTGGGGTACGCTTTAGAAAACGCTGGGTACACCTGGCTAGTGTACACAGAGAGCTAAAAATACATCTTCCTAGCTTAGAAAAATTCCTAGGAAATTTGTAAATAAACTAGATGCATTAGGGATTTTAATCATGTAGTTTGCACATATTTTCATGCACCAAAAAATACATATAAAATATTGCTTAGTTAAATAGCTATAGGATAAACTTCTAAAATATATAACTTTCATACCCTAACTCTTTTTACATGAAACCACCTCTAAAATTCATCTAAAATCTAACTCTATCATTTGCACCTAGTACCACCATATTGTTCTATGTTTGATTTTACCCTTTCTTTTGTGGTTAGCGGTAGTCTTATTTCGATCGATACGCCCGACAGACGATGGTAATCGTCAGGAGGACGAGGATCCAAATTTCATAGACGTGTCGGAAGGTGACAATGATGAAGGCAAGTCCTAGCTCCCCTCCCTACCATCTTGTTTTAAACCACTAAAATGCTAAAACATGACTATAAGATTATTATCCTAGAATATGAGCTCGGTTATTGTGATATGAATATTGTTGGATTAAGATAAATGGTTATGTTGTACTTTATGAGCTCCACATTATGAATAGACTTAGGGATAATAATAGAACTTAAAATTGTTAAACCTGAAACTAAACCTCGACAGGGGGCGAGTGGTGGTAAACTATGGAGGTAGTTTACCATGGCAGGGATGCCTAGAGAGGATTCCTATGGGAGATACTCGCCTCGGTCACATAAGGACCGGTTCGTAGTCCCTCTCACCTAGTGAGATATTACGTACATCCACATGTCCATATGGGTAGACTTGATCTCACACCCTGTTAGATAGAAGTATAATTTCTACTAGGAGGCCGGTGTAGGCATCGGAATATCAGGAGCCAACACGGGGGATAGGTTTTCTTCCATGGTCCGGTTGGCGTGGATACTATGTGATCTTCCACATTAAGCTTTTGGTTTTTTTGGCCGCGTTCGAGCCCATGATTATTCTTGGTCGTGTTCGAGCCATGTTGTTTTTGTGATGATTTGGTATCATCACGTTGGGACGATTAGGTATCTTCCCGGTATTTGTGTTTCCAACCCCTAAGAAGCCGTAGTTGAGTTATATGGACATCTAAGGTCGCCTACATTCGGGTATGAGGTCTCGTTAGGTCTATTTTGTCCACTGATCATGGACGAGGTTGCACCTATCGTGTGGGGAAAGTTGTTGTTGACACAAAAATGTGGTGATGTGATCAACACACAGCAAGCCAGATGATCTTGACGGAGTGAGCCCAAAGATCTGCTGAGCTTCAACACAAGAACGATCGGTTTTGGGACCAAAGGCATGCCAGTCAATTTGACCCTGCAAATGACAAAGAGAGAATAATCAGTAGTTTAAGGTGGAACATGTCGGTGTTGCACCAGACAATTCCAAATATGTGGCTCGATAACCGATGTATAAGGCTATCGACTAAAGAGTCAATATCCAGCATGTCCATGAATAAAAATATATTGAAATAGAAGCAATTGGCCATTGTTGAATGATGATGGCATGAGGATAATGACCGATATTCATAGATCATGATGATTTAATAAAGGTTAATCAACCAAAACAAGTACAATTGTAAAAGCCTTTTGTAACTGATATTCATAGATCTAGCATGGAAGCATAATCTATCGGCTAAAATAGTCGATTCAGGTAGAAAAAATATTATAGCATGTGAGCAATCGACTGTTTAGTATAACTAGATTCACACACAAACCAGATCTAATCTATTACCATTAACAGTGAGGTTCGACCGGATCGATGCAACTATGATAATGATAATGAACTAAAGCCAAGAAGTCTATAAATCTGTCTATATTTCAACAGAGTCATGACAACAAACTATAGACGTGAAAGCATAGACGATCGTCTAAAAACAGCCGATGCAGGCATAGTAAACAATTGCAAGACGTGTCTTGATCATGAGTAAATCTATCAACCAATAATCTCTGATTTAAAGCCCTACCAGTGAGGTTCGACCGGATCGATGCAGCTATGGTAGTAACGATAGATCAGATGTTACTAACTAATAAATTTGCTTAAGATTAAAACATTCTTTTGAAAGCGTACTATGTACAACTAAGACTGAGATGAAACAGCCGATCTAGCAAAAAGAGTCATCAAGACTAGGATCTAGGCATGACAGAGCTAGGAGATGACCAATTAAATATGATGTGATGCCGATTCATCTCTATCCTAATCGGGTATTGTTATAATTAATTAACATTAATTATAACAAGATCGATAACAGGTGAATCAACCAAAAATAGAAAGAAAGACTTGCTAATCCTGGCAGATTTGATAACTGGTGATATTGTATTAAATAACAAGTTATTTATTACAAGATCGATAACTTTGATTAATATCAGTATCTGCAAGAGATCAATTGGTTGGTGCAGCCTTATAAATAATGATACAAATCGATAACTAACTTTTACTACAACTCATAAGAGATCAATCAGCTGATGCAGCCTTACAAGTAATAATAAAAGTCATGACGGTACTCACAGACAAACCGAAGGTCGATCAGTCGATGCAGCCCTGCTTGTTGAAGAACTCGCCAAGTTTCTACACTACTCCTACTCCTAAGGGTTGGCGTGAAGCCAAAAAAGTAATTGTATTGATTGATTGAGAGATGATCCCTTTACAATAGGCCTTACCCTTTATATTTATTGGGACATGCCTGGCTTTGCATACAAGAATAGTCTAACTGAAAAATCCTATGAAGTACAAGGACCCTTCGTTAATCCAAAACTGCCAAATAATATCCCCTTGACCGACGTGTGCGAGGACTCCCCTAATGGTGGACTTTCTCATAGCCTACATGCGTATCTTCCTTCTGGCCATATGCGGGTTTCCTTCCTTACTTTATATCCCAGCAAGCAAACGTGGTGTACTTAGAGTCGTATTCTGTGATGCCTCACCATGCCTATGTATCTCCATCTATCTGGCTCTCCTCGTTCGACGTGTCTTAAGTCTTTGTATGTAGACATGTTATTTTGCTGAGTATGTGTATGACACCTAGCCGGCCTCATATACGCATATAAAAGATACACATCCTTGCTTCTCATCGTTGATGTGCACCTGGACATCCGTATATGTGTATATTCCTTGATTTCTTTCTCTATTAGCTTGCAAGATCAAATTGACAATTTCTCTTGGACTGATCAATCCTGTATGCATGTAACTTCTTTTGCTTGCAAGCAACCACCAACCTATTTCCTTTCCTGCTTTTCCTCATGTATAAATATCCAGGTCGACAATAATACTTCTTTTTGACTTGTCCACATAGGATCTCTGTAGTAGATTAATCAAACTGGACTGCGTCTCCTTGTTGAGTATTTGGAATATCAAATAACCTATGTCTATCCGACAATACATCATAAATGACTTAGCTTAACTGAACCTATGGCTAGCTTGCAAATATGATTTTCATGTCTTTGATATCATCAGTTGATACTTTCCTCTCCAGGGTAAGTTTACCAAATTTTGGTGTCAACAGTTGTACACCTCTATAGAGTAACTTAAACCTTTTCGAATAGCCACATCCTTGAAATGGGCAAATTCTAGGATGGGATACTATGATTAGATTTACTTTTATATGTAATGAAATTGGTATTAGAATTGATGCAAACTCGGGGACTAGTGGGAGTGGTAATACTCCGCTAGGACCCAACCCTTAATTATAATCACCACTACACTTCTATTTCCACCCTATGGTTAGGGCTTGCTGAGTACGTATGTACTCACCCGTTGTTGACCTACAGACTTCGGCACGGAAGAAGACTATGACTTCGATGAGGAAATGTACCAAGAGGATTAGGATTCCCACAAGGAAATACATTCGTAGGAGTATGACATCGAGGCTAGGGTTTCAACCATGCTCAAGTTGCATGTGGAATAGGACACCGCTTCGCTGTATAATAATTTTGCTCTAGAGACCACCAATAATGCCGTTTCACGGCCGTAGTATTCCGCTAGATATGTAGCCTATGACCACGCCCATTTGGGCCACTATTGTAAGACGTTATTTCTAGATATCAATAAAGTTTGGAACCTTTTATTATATATCTATGTACCATTCTTGTGATTTTGTGCGTATTTGTGCGTGGTCCTGGCGCAAATACAGATGCACTTAGGACTCTCAAATCGAGGTGTCGACAGAGTGGTATTAGAGCCGAGCTTGACCGTTGGATGATGCCCTAGGATTGGAACATGTTAGATAGTTTTATTGCGATAGTAATAACCGCAAACCTAATAATAATATAATTGATGAACTTTTCTCATTGTGCCGCAAAAATGTTTCCTACCCATGTGGTGAATTTTTGCAACAATGGACGACATATGGGAGTGTTCGGACTATTTGACCGTTGGAGGATTCCCACCGCTCCTTTTGGAGACACTTCAACGCTTGGGTTACACTGAGCCTCCCATGTACTACTATTGAGAGTGCGACATGGAGGGTGTACTCAAGTGCGAGTGCACCTGTATATTACCGAGCATCCAATGAACATTGAGTTCAGGGTTAGATGCATCCCAAGACACATGCCAGATTGCAGCACGTCGGGCTCTCATGGAGATTTTTCAGGATTATGAAGCGAAAGTCAACAACACCCATGCAAGATTCTTCCCAGTGATGGATCAGACTTCTCTTAGTTGGCATAAGAAGATTAAGGCAATGGAAAAGGCAAAGCCACAGGTGCCAGAATACACTCTAATGACTACAGCCAAGTACCTACATGCCCTCGACACTCTACGAAAATTAGGAAATAGAGCTAAAGATAAGGAACACTAAACTCAAGGAAGCCGAAGCTGAAGTACAAGCACTAAGGATGGAGCTACTCATGCTAAACTCATAGCTGTCAACCATGAGAGAAGAAAAAGAGCAATGCAAGCAAGAGCTACAGAAGGCCCTTGAACGCCCAAAGGCGACGAGAAGGAGGAGAGCCTACTGAAGAATCAACCACCCACAACAGCAAGAACACTGCTGGGGATGCAAATACCATCGGACCCTCTTGGGTTCTTTTTAGTACTTGGATGCTAAGGGATATGCATGTGGACCTCATGATGGGACCTTCACGAGATACAATTCATGTAAAATAAATAATGGAACTGTAGTGACTAGTAGTAGTGTCTAGTATCCCAAGTAGTAGTAGTAGTAGTAGTACACCTAGTGTTGCTTCGATGTCATTAGAAGTATGAGTTGTCGCGTAGTTGTATGATGCACCCTTGTATCATATATGTAGGACTATTCGTGTGATATATGTTGTGTGTTTGTTTATGCATGAGTGTCTTTGCTTGTTATTTTATTTTTCTTGCACCCAAATCCTAGAGGATGTCTTCTCATCCTTGCCGCTCAATGGCAATAGATGGAAAGGAGGTCCGATAGGATTCGGGATCGCCGTGAAAGGGCCACCGAAAGGCAGGTTCATGAGAAAGAAGAGCCAGTTGCACCACAACCTAGAGGCAGGTAGAACAGAGGCAATCACAAATGTCATAATCGTAGGCATGGGCATGAGCAACCACAAGAGGATAATAACCCAATTGTAGAAGAAGTACATGAAGAAGGTGAAGAAGAAGTTGAACAAAATGTTGGAAATGACCTTGTTGACACAAAATGTGACGCACTGTGCCGCACACACAGCAAGCCGAAAAGCGTAGCTTCAATCGGGTGCCCGGGTGCTTCGTGATCCGGAACGTGCCAGTCAGTTTGACCTGAAAGAAACTGACAAGGGATAAAACAGTTAAATGTCAAACCGAACATGTCGGGTGAGACAGCATATTCCGTATATACGCCCTCGGTTATTTTTACAACGACATATACAGCCTATAGGAAGTCATTCGCCAACAAGTTTATAAATCATTCGCTAATCGTAGGATGGACATACGTAAAGAGATCGATTGCCGAATGCATATGCATGGGAAGACATGTTTGAACAAGTGAAATTGATTATGCGTTAATGCATATCCAAGCTCAAAGAATCCAAATTGAAGTTGGGGTCCATGAAGAAGGAACGTGTAGATAAACATGATTAAGCCAATCTAAAACTCAAATCTCGCCGCAGACGACACCTAGTTTCGTCAAAAACTTAAACGTGATTAACATGCATGAACCCACAACATGTGACAATCTAGATTAAAATAATTTGGCCATCACGAGCATGTTATCTATTTGCAAAGGTATTATGAAAGTAATGATCATTGAAGCTCGAATAAAACCATAGAAGAGGGCCAACAATATCAATCTAGATTGGGCAAAAGTGTGTTACAAATATATAAAATATTTAAAACATGCAAACACAGATAACTTGATGAATCTATTTAGATTTTGCCGTAATCTAATAGAGCCGATAACCTGCCTCTTGCTTCCACTAAGCATATTGAGCAAAGGTCGCCGTGACAGATCTACTCATAAACAAAGTATAAGCAAAGACTTCTTGATTGTCAAGCAAAGATCCGCCGCAGACGATCATTGAAAACAAACAAGACTACTTGCATCACGCTTAAATCCACCGCATGATACTAAACATGATAACAAGGTTGTCGGAACTTACGGAGGTCGACGGATCGATGACTCCTCTCAAGAACTCACGACACCACATAAAAGGACTCGAAAGTTGGCACGGGCCGGTTGTATTGATTTGGTTGTGAACGCCTATTACAATGGTCGAGGGTCAATATTTATACCCTAGACGTAAACACGAGTCCTAAAAGACTACGATTTACAAAGGAACTCTTTAAATAAACTTGGAAACTACGATTCCTTGCCCCAAACTCTCGAGTCCTTTATTATTACAACTTTCATCTTCTCGATCAGCTTTGCTTGCCATCTTTCGCTTTCCGAATGGAGTTATCGCCTCGTAATAACCGACCGCACAAGCATTTAGCCGACCGCCATGCGTTATTTTGTTAACACTCTTCTTCCCCGCATGTGGGTCCACCTGTCATCTTCCGTAATTGACCAAAATCCAAAGTGTTAACACATGCCCCTCAATTTCGGGATAAAAGTTGTTTTATTCTCGAAATTGACCACAAGCTCTTTCATCCTCCTAGGTCATCACTGCTCAAAACCGCAAACGCGCCCAAAATTTCAATCTTTCAAAGCAACTTCGAACCTCCTCTAAATCTTCAATGGCTACCTGTGATGAAATCCCAGAGGTAAACTTTATTTATATTCGCAACTTTCATCCCATCCTTCCGCTCCTCTTTGACTTATTTCCTCTCGATTTCAATCATCTTCTAAAGGAGTACAAGAGCCGATTTTGATCCCTTACGCCGCCAACCCCGACTCCTATTTCCTTGGCCCAATGGGAAACCCCGATCCTTCGAAATCATTGAGAAGGAAACTCAAAGAATTCCTTTCAAGTCCGGAATTACCTCACCAAACCGATGGCCAAACACGTTCAAGAATTGGCCATTCCCCAATCACCGGATGGCGAATCGGTACAGAGAATGTTGGAGAAGAGCAAAGCAGCCCATCGGGACAACCAGACATCACCATTGTCCGAGTTATCTTTAGCAGAGACACCCAGAATGATTCCCTCTCGATAGCGACTTCTCATTTTTGGTCCGACGCTACAAATGCCTTTATCTTCGCCATGGTATTATGACCATCACTCTAGCCGACGATACATGATGACCGGGTTTGAATGTGTCATTGCCAAGATATCCTTATAAGTACAAGAGCAAGAGTAATCAAAGAGCCGTTAGTTCGGATGTGGATGGGTCAAACATATTCGTAATTACATGAATGCATCCGCCCGCCTCTCGACAAAGAGTTGAAAGCTTTCATGAATATGTGGCTATGCAGATTCATTTTTGTGGAAAATCCAATGAACCAACCCCGAATCACATGGTAATGGTCAAGACTTAGCTGCAGAGCACCCCAGATCCCATTAGGCAAATATCTTTTAGGGTCTCGCTTATCATATGATGCATCGATCACCCTTCAGATGCGCGCCAAGGTGGAGAAATTTCTTGTGTGAACGGCCCTCGTGGCTAATTCAAATGTGGCTCCAACTATATATGCATCGATAACCCCGTGAGCCTCTTCAACCTAAGCTTCCTCGCTTAACTATGTCAAGGCAAGACAAAGAAAGGTTAAAGCTTGTCGACTTATGGGGAAGCAAAGAAGATCTATAAGCATTGATATAGACATTGGTCACCTCTTCAAGCTATTTTTCAAAGGATTCGCAATGTGCTGGTTTTTCTTTACTGTGGAAAATGAAGATCCGACTTTTGCCCTCGCAAGTTTAGCTATGAAATTGGTTGTTCGTGCCAAGAATCCACAGAGATTTTCAACTCCTTTATCAAACCTTGCACTTTGCCACCGAATTTCATCATGGGAGATTAGTACAATCCACCTATGAGTTCTATTATCCCAACATGGTAGCCAGACAATTAGGATGCGCCAATCGCCCTCAAAATTCCTCTTCTCAACAATCATAAAATCAAGGGAAGCAATAATGTATGAATGGAAGCCAAGAAGGTCTTTGAATTAGGATGGGAATTACCAATATATGAACCATCTCCATTTGGGCTAATAGATGCTGCTCATCCCTCTTTGTCTCTTGGTGGCAAGAATGGCATGCTCATATCTTCAATATAGCAGTTCATTCTTTATGCAAAAACTTGCAACCCGATTTTGCTTCCGACGGTTGAGGTAATTTCATTATGCCCATCATTTCTTATTCTTGAATCCACTTCTTATTTTAACATCCGGTTATGCACAGGATCTTGAGTTTACTTCCCTCGCCAAAGCAATTCAAGATTATCCGGCTGGTCCCAAACCCGCTCGGGGTTTGATGCTCCAAATTTAAAGGAATTCATGAAAACTTCTCGCAACTTTGGATTCAAAGACTCTAAAGGCACTCATAAGAACTCCTCACATTTCACAACTGATCTTCCAGAGGAAAAGCAAAAGGAAAACACCTGAAAGTTTTTCTTACCCAAGAAACCAAGGACCAAGAAAGCCAGATTATCCCTTAAGGCATGAACCTTCTGCTTTTCTTATCAAAGTTAACCATTTCATTTGGCAAGAAGTTCGACTATTTCTACATTCATTCCTTCCATCGCAGCCCACAAGTCGAAATTCCTATACCGGGTAATACCCTCATCAGAGAACCAACCTCAAGTTTCTATCAAGATGAAGAAATTCATGATAGCGAAATTTCAGAGACCCATGAAGTCAAGGTTCAAAGGCTCATAAACCCGATGAGACTATAGGTAACATTGCTCAACCAATTCTCCTCTCCTTTCTCTTTAACAACATCTATCTCTTATGCTCATTATCACTTACTTTATCGGAAATAGATGAGATCTTAGATGAACCGGCAAGGAAACTTCTCCGATCAATCTCCAGATCCGCCTCCTCCGAACCTTCAATCAAGTCCTCCAAAGAAGCTGTGGTATAACTCATCCCGATGACCAATCAGCCCAACAGTAACGCCTTGTCTCATACTATATTTTAGCAAAATTACCCAATCGGCTAACACCTTCTTTCTTTCTCTTTGTTTAGAAGAACATCACTAAACCGACCACCAGCTTACTCCTTCTCTATTGAGGACTACATTATTGAGAAAGGTGAAGAGATCACTTTCATCAAACTTTGTCACCGGAGAATCAAAGCTCGGCTAAAAGAAGTGATTATTCTCATCGAATAAGGATACCATTAGTCCGGTTCGTAATGCGCACAGATATAAAAGACCTTCTTGAACTCATTGATCAAGATATCCTTCGCTCTCAAAGCTCCCCTAGAATCTGCAAAGCCCATCTTGATGATCACTTTGCTATGGTGAAAAGGGCAACCAAGAACATATCTTCGAGGGCCGCTCGCAGAAGGATAGATCTTTGAAAAACCGGAGATTAAAGATCTTCACTCTCATATCCGCATTACGAGAAATTCTTTAGCAACCTTGGAGCTCGAATCGAGATCCATGGAGGATGAAAAATCAGACTAGAAGCTCAACTAAGCCGAATCGAATGCCAAAATTGGGTCTCACAGGCCTATATAACCAATCTGGCCAAGAACATAGAAGCAACTTCACTAAAAATAGCTTCACCATCAAAGAAGACCAGCAGATCAAAAACAAGTTATCCAAAGATCCAGAGTTCAAGATGAAGATCACAAAGTGCTAGATAATGTTAGTTAATCAGACCGAGGCCATAGAAGCGATCAATCATCTTCTCAACCAAAGAGACATTAGGCTTGTAATAAACTTTAAGTGTGATACCCTTTTTTCCTTGATTAAACAACTTTATGTTCACTTATTTTCATCCGCTCGAAAAAAGCAATCGCCATCTTCCCTTAAATTACTCGATTAGAATGTAGCCGATTGTCTCCATTCTTCCGATAACCGAACGAATCCAATCCAAACATCGTGAGGGTATAGCCGAACAACGTTGGCTCCAATAAATCATGGAGATATTTCAAGCGACGCTCGACTTAACTCATACCGCCCACCCAAAGAACGGTCCATCAAAAGGAGAAAACCTACTCCGCCTGCTCGGGATTCTCGCCCCACAACCCCGTGGAATTCGCCACGATCTTTCGCTTCGCTTATAAATAGCCCCTCCCATTGGCCTTCATCACTATCTTTGCCTCAGCGTTTTCACATCCGTCTCTTCCACTTCCTTCGTCCGATTCATTCTAGAAAGAAACCCTAACCTCCGTCAAAGCAAATGATTTAACAGCGGCAACCGTGGCAAGCGCCCCGCCGACGGAGAGAGGTCAAGGAAGCAGAGCATCATACCGCCGCGCCGTGGGTATGATTCGTTCTTTGCCCCTTTGTAATTTCCTCGCTCATCTCTTAATTCCGATTTCTCCTCCCCATTCATCAGGATAAGAGTCATCAGCCCAGCCAATACCATCTCCTCCTCCCTGTCGGCGGCTCAACCGAACTCCATCTTCCGGCTCCTCCCGGTCTTCCACTCCTCAAGCTCTTACCATTCCAACCCTTGGGGTTCGGAGAGCCAGCAGATGCATACCACCCATACTCCCACGAGGAAGCGCTTAAGTTTCGCCAGAGAGGGATGAAGCCCGGAGGAGCTAGGCGAAGTCTCCAAGAAGTTCGCATCGATCAAGCCGAATGGGAGGATCAATGGAAACAATTTTGCTGACGCCATCACCGGGTTTGATATCTTCATTTAATTTTATCATCCCGACTTCCTTTGCTTGCCGACTCATTTTTTCTTTCATGCCCAGCTTTTTCCGCGGAGAATGACCGCTTGAAGACGGCGTAACAAGATTACCGACAAGGTGAATGCTCAAGGGGAGACATCCGAGGCACGCCTTGATGCCGTGGATGGCCGATTGATCAAGCCGTCATCCAAGGTGTGCACCTCGGCGCTCTCTGGGCTGGCGGCAATGACCTCCCAAACCAACGAAGACTACTCCTCCCAACCATTGGCTTTGTTGGAGGACGCCTGCACGAAGTTGACGACATCGATGAGCGCTTGGAGGCCTCACGACGATCATCATGTCACGTCGCCTTGCCGAAATCACAAACCCCAATCCGTCCTCAACAAGTTATTTGAAGAGTAGTTTGTATTAGGACTAACTTTATAAATAATCTCATTCTTTGGAATGACATTTACTTCTTTGATCCTCTTGGTAGAATCCCGATTTATGATTGCGAGAAAAATGCCGAAAACAACCCAGCTTTTGGACAAACATTCTTGTGCTAGAGGCGATGCAAACCGTGATCGGCTATTTTGTGCTAAAGGCGTATATATAGACGATATCGGCTATTTCCAATCTCGATCTCGATTTTTTAGGCTAAAGGCGATATGAACAATATCGGCTATTTTTTAGTCCTGTATCCGATCTTCTAGGCCAAAGGCGATTTTCCTTCCGCCGGTTTTTCCGATCTATATTCACGAACCAACCTCAACATTGGGGTAGTATTTCTTAAGAAATCTTCCATTAATAGCTCGTAAACTCTTCTCCTAATAAAGTCTTTAATATGTATGCATTGCTGTCAGCACACATTCTACAATTCGGAAAGGACCTTCCCAATTTGGAGACCATTTGTTAACGCTTCTATCTTTTGTTCCAACTGGCAATACAGCTTTTCCAAACCAAATCTCCTTCGCTAATTGTTTCAAATTTTAACCTTTTGTTATAATACCGCAACGCGTATTTTATTTTTCTCAATATTTTCCAATGCCTTGAGACGAATCAAATGTAAATCTTCCAATTCATCCATCATCGACTCTTATAATCTTCTTTTGCCAATTCTTTTTCAGAACACAATTCGCCTTTGAATCTAACCGTAACTCCCATGGTAGTACAAAGATGATGCCCATAAACCAGTTCATAGGGAGACGTTTGAGTGGATCCATGACAAGCCATTCGGTAAGCCCACGTTGCTTCATTAAGAACCAAGTGCCATTTCCTTGGTTTTTCATCAATCTTCTTCTCGGATAATTTTAATCATAATCTTATTTGATGCTTCGCTTCGACCATTAGCTTGTGCATAATAAGGAGAAGAATTATATAACTTAATCCCCATACTTTTGGCAAAGTCACAAAATTTCAAGAAGTAAATTGAGTCCCCGATCGCTTGTTATAGTCCGAGGAATCCCAAATCATGGAACTATATGTTCCTTAACAAAACCGATCATATATTTTCTCGACGTTACTTTCTTCAAAGGGATAGCCTCAACCCACTTGGTGAAATAATCCGTGGCCAAAAGTACAAATTTGTGTCCCTTACTAGAAGGAGGATTGATCGACCAATTAAATCTATTCCCCATCCTCCGAACGGCCAAGGCTTGATTATAGGATTCATAGCAGATTTGGAACTTTTTGAATATTGCCAATTTCTCACAATTGTGACACCCTTTGTAATATTCAAAACAATCTTCCAACATAGTTGGCCAAAATAACCAGTTCTCCTAATTATCCACTTCATCCGATAAGTCAATCGATGTGCACCACACAACCCTTCGTGAACCTCATACATCACTTTCTTGGCCTCTTCCCGACTCAAGCATTTGAGCAATACTCCATCGATGGACTTGTAATATAACCGATCATCAAGAAACACAAACTTGAGAGCTTTGTACCTAAGTTTTGAAACCCTTTGAGATGGATTTTTCAGATAATTGGTAACTTCAGATCTCCAATCACCATCTATCGGATCAAGATTTAAAACATCTTCCTCTATAGTAAAAACTTCCCGATTCTCTCGATATCCGTATGTAGCTTGAGCTAACTTATTTGCTTCTTCATTGTACTCTAGGGATATGATGCAAGGTTACTATCGTAAAATTCTTCAAAAGTTCTCTACACTCCTCATAATATCCTCTTAACACATTATTCTTGCATTCATATCGACCATTCAGCTTGATTAATCACCAACTCGTAATCCCCAAAGATTTCAACAAAGAACGGCCTTTACTTCTATAAGAAGTCAAGCCCTCTAAGCAATGCTTCATACCGCTTGATTGTTAGTAACATGAAATTCAATAGGACCGTGATACTCAAAAGCTTTTCCTTGTGGGGAAATCAAAAGAATACCAAGACCACCGCCTTTGTTGCAAGATGATCCATCAAGAACAAGGCCCAAGGCACAATGTTTATCGCCTCAACAGAAAGATCCCGATGTTGGGTAATAAAATCAGCAATAATTTGACCCTTTACCGCTTTTGCCGATTCATACCTTAAATTAAATTCGACAATGTTAAAATCCATTTGCCAATTCTTCCATTCAAAATTGGCATTGATAACATATGTTTGATTACATCAAAACTAGAAACCACCACACATTCGAATTCAACAAATAGTGCCGTGATTTGGCATACAGAGTAATACACACACAAGCAAAGTTTCTCTCAGAGTCAATACCTTGTTTCCGGGTCTCAACAACTTTTTCGGCTAAAATAAGCTATGACTCTTTCTTTTCCTTCAAACTTGCATAAGGGCCGATCCTATCGTTAGGCTATCGGTCGCCACATACAACTTAAAAGGCTTTTCAAGTTGTGGAGGTACCAAAGATGTGGTGCTTTCATATATTGTTTGATCTCATCAAA
The DNA here is from genome assembly GCA_904845875.1 of Miscanthus lutarioriparius. Classification (NCBI taxonomy): domain Eukaryota; kingdom Viridiplantae; phylum Streptophyta; class Magnoliopsida; order Poales; family Poaceae; genus Miscanthus; species Miscanthus lutarioriparius. The sequence continues at coordinate 135,859,064 of CAJGYO010000007.1, read as the reverse complement.
AGCCTTTTGTTGTATGTCACCCCATACAAATTTTTGATCTTTCTTGAGCTTCAATAAAGGGAAAAGGGTAAAACTCTTTTCGATAAATTGATATGAATCTTCTTACAAAGTTGATTTTGCCTAACAATGATTGCAATTTGTGAGATTAGTTGGCGGCACAACTTTGTCTATTGCTTCCATGCTCTTTTTCCCAACTTCAATTCCTCCTTTATGAACTAAAATCCCAAAAACTCACCAAATTAAACTCCAAAGGCACATTTGTTTGGATTCATCTTCAATCCATGCTTTCTTGTGCACTCCAGTCTTTCTTAAATCGGCTAAATGTCTTTCATGATTTCTAGATTTGACTACTACATCATCGATGTAGATTTCTACAATCTTACCGATCAACTCGTGAAAAATATAATTCATAGCTCTCCGATAAGTTGCACCAAAGATTCTTTAACCCAAACGTCATGACTATCCATTCGAACAAACCAATATGACCAGGACATCCGAAAGTTGTTTTGAAATATCTTCTATTGCCATAAAAATTTGGTTATAGCCAAAGATTACCATCCATAAAACTAATGACTTCATAACTCGCTGCGCAAGATCTACCAAAGAATCAAGAATCGGCATTGGGTAACCATCCATGGAGTAGCCTTATTAAGATTTCTAAAATCTATGCAAACTCTCATTTTTCCATTTTTCTTATATACCGGTACTATATTTGAAATCCACTCGCATACTTGCATGGTCGAATAAAGTTTGCTTCTATTAACCTTTCAACCTCCTTCTTCACATCGGCCAATACCTCCTCTTTGTATATCTTCCTTGGAGGTTGTTTATAAGGACGAAACCTGTGTTTAATGGGTAATCGATGCTCAACAATGGAACGATCCAATCCGTGCATTTCCGTAATCCCAAGCAAAACAGTCTTTAAACTCTTTCAACAAATCTATCAACTTTGACTTATATTCGGGTCTAACTTTGCACTAATATACATCGGCCTTGGCTTAGAACCATCACCAACATTGATTTCCTCCAACTTATCACCGACATAAAACCACGCCCCAACTTTCCTTTGTTGCCATCGACGGATTTCCCATTAAAATTGCTATGAGAGCCGATCGCTTGATCGGGTGTTGGCTTTCGCTAAAAACATTTACAGGACCTTCTTTCCACACTTTTCCAGAGAAACAATCGACGCCTCATATTCCCAATAGGTAGATTCCGTGGCAAAGAACACTTACCAATTATCAACATGTACAACTTCAACATCATCTCCAATCCATTGAATGAGAATTTGATGCATAGTTGAAGGAATGCAACAATTAGCATGGATCCAATCTCCGCCCAAGAGTAGACTATATGCCCCTTGCCATCAATGACAAAAAGGTAGTAATCGAGTTTTTGACCCAATAGTCACTTCGACATGGATAGCACCTCGGTATCGGAAGGATTGCCAAAGAAAATCCCTAAGCACCATGTCGGGCCAAGAATTCTTCATTAGTCATCCCAAGTTTTCAAGGTAGTATAAGGCATGATATTGATAGCAGCCCTCCATCGACAAACATCTTAGTTAAAGGCTTGCCATTGACATATCCCTTTAAATAGAGTGGCCTCAAGTGACGATTCTTGATTGGTTTATCAAAAAAATTACTGTGTGTTAATACAAGTCGAGCCATCAAATTCGACATTCACTTTCATCAAAATCGAGTACACCTCTTCTTGGAATTCTTGGCCGGAGCTATAAACTCGATGGGAGGAAGAAAGCTATGCAAGCATTAGTCAAGGACCACATCCATCGCTTCTTTTTAGGACGCCAAATTTGCTTTGTTTCGCAACTTCTTGTTCCAACTCCCTATTCCTCAATCGTTGTACTCTTCTTTTCCGGCTTTTCCTTAGGCCTCGAGGACACCATCGTCCTTTTTGCCATACGTGATTTACAAAAGTCAGCTTCTTCATTATGCACTCTATCATGAATCCAACCTGAACTCGCAACTCTTTTCCTTTGTCGATTCTCAAAGCCACCTATTTTAAGCTACCGATCATCTTCGTGAATCTTCGCTCCAAGTCTTTCATAGACGGACGGCGGTTGACTCGAGATTGCCTATACTGAGTAATCGAGCACTACACTCCGGACAATTATTTCTTGCAGCAACCTCAAACCTTCATTCCAACAATGCCTAAAGAACGAACAACCCCAATGAGATCGCTCCTGCTCCGTCATGTATTCTTCTTGCTCCCTTTGGTATACTTCTTCCTCATACCTCCCAGATTCTTCCATAAACCATTGTTTCTTACAAGATTCCTTCTCTTGTTCTCTCTCGCCACTTGTTTAGCAAAATACGTGATGTAACTCTCGATTTGAAGTTTGACCTTTCTCGGTTCGGCTATTCTCAAACCGAACTCGATGTCAGCTCTCTCATCGGTGATTTGCCGATCCGGGTCAACAAAGACCACTCTCCTTTGCTCTATCAAGTCAACACTTTCACCTTGCCTTTAGCTTTGAGATCATTGGCGATACCACATTCACAGAGAAAGAAATCATATTTTGTGGAAAAGGTCGATCATCAATTTTCATCTTGCCATCAAACCTCAAATGTCCCTCTTGGATAGCTTTTCGGATTCGCATTCGAACACTCGGCAATCATTAATAGAATGAGAATTAGTGTTATGAAAGCCACAATATTTTTGTCTTTCACTCCTTCAGACGTAACATAGGATGTCCTTCCGTAACTTGATGCGTCCTTCCTTTATCAACAATGCAAAAGTCCTCATTCGCCTTTAGTAACATCAAAATCATAGGTTCCCTTTTGTTGTTTCAACCAAAGCGTTGACTAACTTGAGTGGGTTCCTTGTCCCAATTTAACTCATTTGCAGCCTATCTCATCTTCATCAATATACTCACCGCTTCATCCGTAAAGCCCCGATACACCTCATTAGTGGCATTGTTCTTCCGAAAGCGATTATCTCTCCCGAACCCTTGGGCTTGATTACTCATAGTCGCTAAACGTGTGCAAGTTGACCAAGATCATCAAACTCTAAACCGAACAACTTCTCCCCGATATTTGGCAACATTCCTACTATAGCAATTCCGTGTAGTTGATCATCCGTAAATTTAGAGAATAACACATATTCTTGGTCTCCCTAAATCATGAAGATACTCCAATGGTGTTTCATTTGTTCTCATCCTCGGACTCATGAGATCAACCAATTTCTTCTCATTGGTACCAGATAGAAATATGAATGAAACTTCGCTCTAGTTCTCGCCCACGCACCAATGGAATGAGCGGTAGAGACGTGAACCATGTGAAAGCCGGGTCCGTAAGAGACAAAGGAAAATATCGAATCCTCCATGCTTCATCTCAAGCGCTTCTCCAAGTCGCATTAGCACCAATCGATGTGCTCTATGGTACTAGTATCATCTTGACCGTAAAACTTGGTTAAATCTGTTGGAGGCTTCACCCTTGGAGGCAATGCCACTCTGTTGTACCATTCTCGATAAGGAGATTTGTATGAATAGGATTGATTCTTTGGCTTCAAGCCGAACTCGATTCTCGCATCATATCGCCCATCCCCTGCATCAAAACATCAATACCGGATCCCGGTTTCCTTGTACTTGCACTCCGTAAGGCAACTCAAACACTTCTATACCTCGGTTTGGCACAAGATTGACAAAGACTGTAATCAAGAAATTCTTGATATCCATCTCCATACATATTCTTTCAGTAATCTATTTGATGCCGAGAAACTCTATAAGTTGAAAGTGGCACTTCTCCTGTGGTACCAAATGTCATCCGCCATAAGTGGGATGTGATTGCTTTTCAAAGGTGAGTCAATCCACCTATATTTGAAGGCGACGCTACTTCCTTTCCAACAGCTTCTCTTGATGCTTTGGAACATTGAAAAGCATCGCCCACTAAGTGGTCCAACATTTTCCTCAAGTATTTATCAACCATTGGGCCAAAAGTATCGATCATGATTGCCCGAAAGGTATTCGTAAAAGTCGTGTGATGGTTTGTCATGGTTTCTCCCATAGCTTTATAAACCAGGGCTGCCATCTTCTGAGCATCCTCCTCTTCAGTGTAATCAGTTTGATGCGGAAGAAGAACCCTTGGCATTGACTGCTTTTGAAATACTTTATTGCTCTTGTTTTTGAAAAAGACATCAAGCACTTCCGCTGGTATTGCTCACACGCTTGTAGCACTAAATCCTTGTAATTATCCGCAATTTCGCCATGCTTACATCAGAACATGATCATTGTTGATCTCAGATGCCATCTTGAACTAGCAGATTGTCCCACCGAGCGTGCCAAAAAGTGTGTTGACACAAAATGTGACGCACTGTGCCGCACACACAGCAAGCCGAAAAGCGTAGCTTCAATCGGGTGCCCGGGTGCTTCGTGATCCGGACGTGCTACCGCTTTGACTCGAAAGAAACCGATAAGGATAAAACAGTTAAATGTCAAACCGAACATGTCGGTGAGACTGCACGATTCGTATATACGGCCCCGAAGTTATTTTTACAACGACATACGCCTATAGGAAGTCGTTCGCCAACAAGTTTATAAATCATTTCGCTAATCGTAGGATGGACATACGTAAAGATCTCGATTGCCGAATGCATATGCATGGGAAGACATGTTTGAACAAGTGAAATTGATTATGCGTTAATGCATATCCAAGCTCAAAGAATCCAAATTGAGTTGGGGTCCATGAAGAAGGAACGTAGATAAACATGATTAAGCCAATCTAAAACTCTGGCTCGCCAGACGACACCTAGTTTCGTCTAAAAAACTTAAACGTGATTAACATGCATGAACCCACAACATGTGACAATCTAGATTAAAATAATTTGGCCATCACGAGCATGTTATCTATTTGCAAAGGTATTATGAAAGTAATGATCATTGAAGCTCGAATAAAACCATAGAAGAGGGCCGAACAATATCAATCTAGATTGGGCAAAAGTGTGTTACAAATATATAAAATATTTAAAACATGCAACACAGATAACTTGATGAATCTATTTAGATTTTGCCGTAATCTAATAGAGCCGATAACTGCCTTGCTTCCACTAAGCATATTGAGCAAAGGCCGCAGACGGTATCTACTCATAAACAAAGTATAAGCAAAGACTTCTTGATTGTCAAGCAAAGATCCCGCAGACGATCATTGAAAACAAACAAGACTACTTGCATCACGCTTAAATCCACCGCATGATACTAAACATGATAACAAGGTTGTCGGAACTTACGGAGGTCGACGGATCGATGACTCCTCTCAAGAACTCGGATTTACACGCACAAAAGGACTCTCGAAAGTTGGCACGGGGCCGGTTGTATTGATTTGGTTGTGAACGCCTATTACAATGGTCGAGGGTCAATATTTATACCCTAGATTAAACACGAGTCCTAAAAGACTACGATTTACAAAGGAACTCTTTAAATAAACTTGGAAACTACGATTCCTTGCCCCAAACTCTCGAGTCCTTTATTATTACAACTTTCATCTTCTCGATCAGCTTTGCTTGCCATCTTCGCTTTCCGAATGGAGTTATCGCCTTCAGAATAACCGACCGCACAAGCATTTAGCCGACTGCTTGCGTTATTTGCCGAACACTCTTCTTCCTGCATGTGGGTCCACCTGTCATCTTCCAGAATTGACCAAAATCCAGTGTTAACAGACCTAGTACAAGGGGAGGAACCCCCGCCACCCCCACCAACATTGGCAGAAGTGATGGATTGACAGACACGATTATTGGAAAATCTAGCAAGAAGACTGGATAATGGTAATGGACAAGGGAAAATGGCAGCATTCAAGAGGCTTCACCCACCAACATTCGATAGTGCAGAAGATGACCCATTGTCAGCAGATGATTGGTTACTGTTTACACCAAAATTTGGAAGAAAGAATTGCAGGAACTCGAAAGCTCCCAAGATCATGTCATCAAGAAATCAATTGCATGAAGGTCGGTATCAGCTGATTCGAATGTAGCACTGGGATCGACTCTCTTCAGACAGCGCCAGCAGATGACGACAAAAGCTACGATCGGCGCTGGGAAGAACATGTTGGACTCTACAAAAAGGGAAAGATTAGGGTCCAAGTTATCTTAAATTAGGAATGTTTTCTCTTAGGCCAAAAAAATTGTGATGAGTCGTGCTTAAGTAGGATTCATGCGTAGGTTCCGAGTATAAATATTGGACCCGGCTATTGTAAAAACACACAATCAATCAAATACAAGTTACTTACTTTTTTCGGCTTCGGCCACCCCTTAAGAGTAGGAGTAGAGTAGATCTCGATGAGTTCTTCAGCAGGCCGGGCTACATCGGTCCGACCGACATCCGGCTTGTCTGTAAGTATCATCATGGCTTATACTTCTGTCCATATGGCTGCATCGATCCGGTCGACCTACACTGCGACTATTGTATAAGTTAGTTATCGACTCTTGTTTAGTTCAAGTAAGGCTGCATCGATCCGATCGACCTCCACTGCTCGAACTAGATTAAGGTCAAGTTATCGGCTCTATCTAAGGGTGGCGTCCTTTGGATAGATTCATTAAGTTACCGATATTGCTTATCGCTTTCATTGTTTATTTAATTACAGCAATATCACTTCGCTCGATTGGGATTGATCTAGATCGGCCTCATATCCTGTTTAACCCATCGTTTATTAGTCTAAACTGATATAATCTGCACCTTTAACGATGAATTATGTTTTATCGGCTATTTTAGGTCAATCTTGATCGTGCATAGTGTGCGGTTAAGGCATGTCTAGTCTTGAATAGATCTATTGGCTAACGAAAACCGTTCCATGGCACGTTATCATGGCCTGTGTGATTCTGCCTCACACCCCACTATTAGCACCGTGGAGAGGGGATCATTATTTGGTAGATCTGTTCCTGATAGGGCATGATCTTAATTGTGCGCTATGCCTGAATTGGCTGTTTTAGCTAATATCAAGTGTTTTCACATATGCAGTTCATGTCACGAGACCGTTGAATTTAAGATAGGTTGAAAGATGTGTTAGCCCCATGATCTTATTATTATATTACGGCCTGTATGATTCTGCCTCATGCCCCACTGATATTAGTAATAAGTTAGGGTCATCAAATTTATTGCTGTTTCTACGACCTGCATGATTCTGCCTCATGCTCCACTGGTCATAGCGATAGATGAGATCTAATATATTCATAGATTTATCTCTATTAAATGGTTGAATGATGATGGGCTAAATTTTCATATAAAAAAGGGATTCGGTCACTTGCAGTCATTGGCTTAGCATAAACTGATTAGTGTTGACATCCTATTGCCATTGACTAATATTTGTCTAAATAACGACATTTATCCTAAATGATAACCGATTTTTCTTCTATAACTCCATGGGCTTTAACTGATTTGTTCTTATGAGTATGCTGGAATCAGCTATTTAGTCGATCTCCTTCGACATCGGCTCTCAGAGCCACACATTCGGGACTGTCTGGCAACATCGGCATGTTTCGCCTTAAATTACTGATTAGCTTTCTCTCCTTGTCAATTGTAGGGTTAAATTGACTGGCACGTCTCGAGAGCAGTGCGCAGGATCGATAATCCCTGTGTTGAAGCTAGGTGGATCTCCAGCACCATAGAGTGGACCCTTCTGGCTTGCTCGTGTGCCCCGGCACGGGACGAAATTTCATGTCGACAGTTACGTACCATCACCAAGAAATTAAATGTAGTACGAGCCACCGACGAAGAAAAGATTATCCTAGACACCCACCAACTGGTAGGAGTCGCTGGTGAATGGTAGGAAAACTACCAAGATGCAGCTAATGAGCCAGAAGCTATCACATGGCAAGAATTTGTGAAGAAATTCCGTGAATATCACATCCCTGAAGGAATCATGGAGATAAAAGCAGAAGCATTTCATTCCCTGAGACAAGTCCCAATGACAGTAAATCAGTACATCAGGAAGTTTATGAAGCTAGCACGCTATGCACCAGAGGATGTTAACTCCGACAAGAAGAAGCAGAAGTGTTTTAGGAGAGGACTCAATGCATCTCTAAGAGAACAAATGGTCACTCACATCTACCCTGATTTCAACACGCTGATGAATGGCACTATCCTACTGGAAGAAGAACGTGTCAAAGGTGAAGGCGAACGGAAGCGCAAGTTCCTGATACATCGTGCTTGCCAATAAGAAAGAACACAACGAGTCCGCACCAACAACACCGCACCCACAAGGTATCAGACGACCATGCAGTATAGGACATCTAGACCCAACACTTCGCAGACCATATCCAACTACAAGAACAACAACAGCAACAACAATAACAACAACAAAAACCAGCCCAAGAGTACCAATAATACAACAATGGAGACCTGTTTTGGATGTCGACAACCAGGACACCATGTAGCCCAATGCCCCCTTAAAGCCACAAACTCTGCCCCTGCTCAGTCTATAGCTAGCAATAAGACAGCCGCCTCAGGAGTTGGATGCACATTACCTCAGAACTCTAGACCACCAAGAAGGAATGCCCCAAATTTTGGGCAAGGCCACGTAAACCACGTAAATGTTGAGGAAGTAAAGGCAGCACCTAATGTCCTGTACGGTGAGTTTCTAGTAAACTCCACTTTTGCAACCATGTTGTTTGATTCTGGCACTTCGCATTCATTTGTTTCTTCTTGTTTTGTGCTTACAAATAGTTTAAGAACAGTGTTACTCGCCACCCTTGGACAGCTAAAGCAGCTAGCTGATCATCGGCCAAACTTAATGAGAAGCACAAGTTCCTAGTCTCTCGGAATCTCTAAAGAAACTTAGTGCCTGATTCATTAGTCCTCTGTCTCATGGTTGTCAAATCGGTTATCTTCTTTTCTCTAGTCCCAATGTAAAAATATGTATGAAACTTCTTCTCTAGGTCAGCCCAATTGGCAATGGAGTTGACTGGTAGTGACGAAAACCAAGTGAAGGCTGGCCTTGACAGGGACAAGGAGAAGAAATGAACTCGATGGGCATCCTCAACTGATGCTTCGCCCAATTGTGTAAGATACCGACTGACATATTCTATTGTGCTTGTACTGTCTTGACCAGTGAACTTGGCGAACTCTGGGAGCCTGTAAATTGTAGGAAGAGCGACCAAATCATACCTTTCTGGGTATGAGCATTTGTACGAAAAGGTCAGTCCTTTTGGCTTCAGACCGAACTGATTCTTCATCATCTCGGTCACCTTCAGCAGCAATTCGTCAGCTTGCGGATTTGGATTTCTCGGTACTTGCTGACCCATCTGTGGATTGAAATCTCGTGTGCCTTGATATCCTAGATGTGGTATCATGTGGAGAGTGTTATAATCTGTGCCATAGTGATACCCTTGTGGAATCTCAATCTGTTGGGTCCTTTGCTGGCTTGCTGCTTGAAGTCTCTGATTATAGACATAAGGATCTATATCTCTACGGATCCTTTGAATTGATGGTGCTATTTTTTGAGCCGATGATGGTATGTGGCCTAATGTGCCAAAATTGATCATCTAGTTCTGACTTTGCCCCGCCGGCTGTTCCACATGCTGTATCGACGGTCCAGGATTGTACTGTATCTGATTCGTAGTAGTACCTGGAGTTCGCTCAGACGAACCTTGAAGTGCCTGGACGTCACCATTACCAGCTGGTGCTGCTTCTTGATGGCTGGTACCAACTTGATTAGTCCCTTGGGTCGACGGATCTAGAATGTTGTAACAAGTCGATCCAACCTGACCAACTGGAATTCTATGAATCGCCTCTTTCATGGCGTTGTGAAATGCGTCAACGAAAGCTTCATTGCGTCTTGATATGGCATCACGAACAGATTTGTCTATGGCTTCCGTAAAGAAACGCCTGTCTTTAGCTTCGATTGTATCTGTCTGTAGTAGAACTCTTGGTAGTAGAAATTTCTGAATAATTGTGCTGTCACGTGTTTTGGTGTAGGACAACAAACACTTCTTCTGAAATTCTTCTATAGCTTTGTTGATGGTATCCTTATCTTCATCAGGTAGGTCTTCATAATGTACCATAAGGATGTTGTCATTGTTGTGAACCACCATAACGATTGTGGTGTCCCACCGAGCGTGCCAGAAACGTGTGTCGACACAGAATTTTCGTCTCCATACCGAGGACACACGCAGCAAGCAGGAAGGGTCCGCTCGATGGAGCAGATCCGTCTAGCTTCAGTCAAGTGTGGTTGATCCTGCGCAATCCTCCTGAGATGTGCCAGTCAATTTGACCCTGCAATTGACAAGGAGAGAAAGTTTATCAGTAATTAAGGGTGAAACGTGCCGGTGTTGCCAGACAGTCCCGAATGTGCGGCTCTGAGAGCCGATATGAGAGGAGATCGACTAAATAGTCGATTCCAACATATTCATAAGAATAAATCGATTAGAGCTCATGGGGTTGTATAAGAAGAATCGGTTATCATTCAAGATAAATATTATTTAAGAAAATATTAATCAATGGCAATAAGATATCAATGATAATCGGTTTATACTGAGCCAATGATTACAAGTAACCGAACTCCTTTTTATATAAAGAAACAATTCAACACCACTTAACCATTTAATAAAGATAAATCTAATGAACATATTAGATCTCATCTATCGCCATGACCAGTGGGGCATGAGGCAGAATCATGTAGGCCGTAGAAACAACAATAGACTCGACGACCCTAACTCATTACTAATATCAGTGGGGCATGAGGCAGAATCATGCAGGCCGTAATACAATAATAAGATCATGGGGCTAACATATCTTTCAACTTATCTCTACTTCAATGATCTCGTAATGTGAACTGTTCGTGAAAGCGCTCGATATCGGCTAAACAGCCGATTCAGGCATAGCGCACAGTTAAGGTCATGCCTTCTTAGGAGCGGATCTACCAACTAACGATCCCCACTCTACGGTGCTAACAGTGGGGTGAGAGGCAGAATCCCATAGGCCATGATAACGAGCCATGAAACGGTTCTCGCTAACCAACTCAAGATCAAACATGCCTTAACCGCACGCTATGCACGATTAAGATTGATATAAAACAGCTGATAAAGCATAACTCATCGTTTAAGCTATAGATTAGATCAACTTTTAGATTAGCAAACGATGGGTTAAATAAGATATAAGGCCGATCCAGATCAATCTCAATCGAGCAGAGTGATATTGCTGTAATTAGATAAACGATGAAAGCAATAAGCAATATCGGTAACTTAATGAATCTACCAAAGACTGCCATACTAAGGTAGAACCGATAACTTGACCTTGATCTAGTTCAAGCAGTGGGGTGTGAGGCAGAATCACACAGGCCATACTTGAACTAGGTAAGAGTCGATAACTAGCCTATACTAGAGCCACACTGGGGGTCAACCGGATCGATGCAGCCATACGAACAGAGGTATAAACCATGACGGTACTTACAGACAAGTAGTGGAGGTCGACTGGATCGATGCAGCCGTACTCGCTGAAGAACTCGCCGAGATCTACTCTACTCCTACTCCTAAGGGGTGGCCGGAGCCAAAAAAGTAATTGACTTGTATTTGATTGATTGATGTCCTTTCTACAATAGCTGGGGTTTGATATTTATACTCGGAGTCTAAACATTAATCCTACTCGAGCATGATTTGTTACAAATTTTGGCATAAAATGAAAACATTCCTAATTTAAGATAACTTGGACTCTAATCTTTCCCTTTTTATAGAGTCCAGCATGTCTCGTCCCAGCGCCGATCATAGCCTCTATCGTTATCTGCTGGCGCTATATGAAGAAAGCCGATTCTAGTGCTGCATCCGAATCAGCTGGTTTCGATTTGCACGTAATTGATCCCTTGCTGACATGATTTTGGGAGCTCTCGAGCTTCTGAGATCCTTCTTCCAAATTCTGGTGTAAACACATGCCCCAAAATTTTGGGATAAAAGTAATTTTATTCAAAAATTATCCTGTCTGCATCCCTGATTGGTCCACAGTCACGGGTAGAGAACCTTGATCTGGGGTCCACTGTTTGTCGCCGCTTGTGTCCATTCATGAGCCTATACCTCAAAAACATTTTACAGGAGCATCACTGTTTCACGGTCATTTGGATTCATCTTCCTGGGCCGGCTATAAAACGCTAGTCTGACCCTAGCGAGAGCAACTCAACACTTCAGCCATGTTTTTCTTCCATCTATCTTTTCGAGTGCTCCCAACTCTGCTGGACCCTCCATGGCCTATCTCTTTGCGATAAAGATCTTGAGCGGTTAGAAGAATTCCTGTGCATAGGGTGATTGTGTCGCTCATTCTAGCACCTTGTCGAGCAAGAGGATCAGCTGCTGCGGCAAGAAGTCTTGTGACATCGCCTGCGTCTTCTCACCGTGTTCGCAGAGCTGTTCTAGTGTTTGCAAGGGCTAGAATGTGTGGACGCTTTTCCCTTGTTTGTTCCATCAAATGCCTATTGGGAAAGCCATAAGCTTCTTTCCAGTGGTTTCCCAGTCACCGAGAAATCTGTGGGTATCTGCTAGTCAGGCGGCTTTTCCCTTTCTTTGGTGTAATCTTATTAATGGGCCGATGTGACTTGGTTTATGATGATCCTCGGCCTTGTGGGGATTCGGACTCCCTTCAATCCAAAAGAAGCCTTGGTGGGTTGATTTTTGGTCCATGTAAATTCTTTGTATCCGTCCCATGATGCTTCGTAACTTGAGGAAGCGATAAGTTCAAATATGTTACCTCTCTATTATCCGTCCCCTGAATTCCTGGAGTGTTGATCCGTTTCCGTCTCTGATTTCAATTTCATACCTCTGGCGAAACCGATTTTGTCTTCCAGGGCTATATATACGGGCCACGGCTGAGGGTCGAGCAACAACCCGCTTCGTCTCAATCCCTCGGCATCCTTAGTATAGTCCCTGATTTTTTTTCCGTAAGCTTGAGATCATGGAGAACAACAAGAGGTCTGCTGAGGGGGCTTTCGACGGATCTACATCATCGCGCCAGCGCCTTCATCACCAAGAGGGTGCAGCTCGTGATGCACCCACTTCCTCAGGTCATAGGGCCAATTCCATTCGGCCTCTAGGGTCTTCCTTGTCGACATCTTATCGCCAGCTCCCTTGCTACCCAAGGCGGCGGATCAACAATGATGACCTGCTTGCCACCATTGACAGTCATGGCCAAAGCCTTGCCGAATGTCTCTCTCATGCAGAATCAACCCTGGCCATGGCTCGATGCCGATCGCCTCCCGTGGTAGATTCAGTGGATGATAAACTAGCCAAAGCCGAGGCCAGAATCATGGGTGAGATATCATAACCTTTGTTTCCTTTCAATTTCACCTTCAGGATTTTGATCATCTCCCTTTTGAACTTTTTCAGATTTGTCCGTCCAACTGGAGAGCCTTCAACTAGCTGCGGAGTACGCGGCAAGATTTGTCAACGCTAGAGGCGCACGTCCCAATAGTTCGCCTGTATGACATCCCGAATCACATCAGGGAGGTCGCTCTTCATGGCGTCCGTCATGGTGCTGCCACGGCGTTGGCTGTCGCACAGGCTCGTTCTGGCCACAATCTTCGACTTCTTCCTCATGGTTTTTCGGATGCGGTTCACCCTAGGGATCATGAGCATTTGACTGAGGATTTCCTTAGTGCCGCTGACTCCATGGCCTTCAACACTCTGGCCGATGACATAGTAGGCAAAGTGTTTTCCGGCCCATAACTTGTAATAGGCGGTATTTAGCAAACAATTGATTCATCTTGAGTGACTTCTCCTTTGTTTTGTATTCCACATTATGTGCATCACTCTGTTGGCATGATCGATACGCATCGTACCGGCTTTCACCCCTTCGGGTTTACTTTCTCGCTAGCAATGATACCCTTCCGGTATCGGCTTCTAAAACTAACGACCGAGCAAATCGGTTGTTAAGTATCAATCCAAATGCTAGGGTAATATTCCTTCAAATATTTCCCATTTGATTGCTCTACCGAATTTTCTTTTTCTTCTCAGTTTCCAAAATACAAGTATTACCAGGCGCATAACATTTGATCCGATAAGGTCCTTCCCAGTTGGGTGACCTTTCGCCGAACCTGCTGTTCCCTGACTCGAACGGCAATTTTATTTTTCAGACTAAGTCTCCTTCAGAAAATTGCTTGATCTTGACCTTTTAATCGTAATATCTCACAATCCTCATTTTATTGGCTTCAGTGTTTTTCAAGAGCATGCAGCCGAAGGCACCTCAAGTCTTTAAAGTCATCCATCACAAAATTCTGGTAGACTTGGCTTGATAAATTATTTTGCAACGTAACATGGCTTGACCCAGTTTGAACTTCCCAAAGAAAGACTGCATTGTGTATGTGCACAAGTTCATAAGGCAATCACATTAGCTCCTCTGCTCTTGGTCATCAAGGGCAACCTATTCTCAGCCTTCCCCGGAGTCTTGTCTCCCTTTTACATTTTTGAAGATCAGGTCCTGAAGGTGAAACATGCTCAGAGGAGTTTGACTGCGAAACCCTTTTGGCCAAGGGGCATTCGAACAGGCGGGAGGCTTAAAGAACCACTATAGTCAACTGATCACATCCGCTTCGGCTAAAGAGCCGATTCTTTTGTAAATAACCAATTCCAGACTCCCGATCTCAATCCCACTTAGGTCTGAAAACACGGCTTTTGTCAAGAGAGCCCTTCGATCTCCTATCCTCAGTTATATGGTGTCGTATTCTCTTTGGCATTTGTGGAGTGGCTTTTTGCCTTCTATTAATTGTGGTTGCCTTTTGCGTGTCCCGAGGCGTCCGCCTCTTTGCTTTATGTCTTCAAATACCAACCGAGGGCTTCGGCCTCAAACGCATCTCCATCCACAACTGTTTCTTTACTCTTCTCTACCACTGAAAACCCTATAGCAGTTTTTTCTTCTCCCTTTTGTAGATCCAATCATTCTTCATGGCCGGCGAAGACCACCGAGGCAAGCGCGCGGCGAAGGAAATCCTAGAAGAGAATATGTCGATGAACCAGCGTCTCCGGCGCATGAGGTGAGATTGACATTTCTTGTTTATGATGATGAACAGTTCTGACTCACCTACAGGTTTGTTGTGAATGATAGTCTCCGTCCTCTTCCTAGGGCCGGCGGGCCTTCTGACGCCGCATCTTCTATGCCGGCCTCGTCGTCGGACTCCTTCGACTCCAACGGCGACGACGCCTGGCGCTACCTTCATGAGTGGAGGATGGCTCCGAACCGTTACTCCAAGGCGACCCGGGAGACCGGCCAACTAGAGATTTGCCTCGGGGTTTCCTAGGCCGCTCTTCATGCGGCCGAGGAAGAGGCTAACGTCGCTCGAGCACGGTTGACTAAATTGGATGCCACGGTGGCAGGTACGATGAGCCTCAGGAACGCCTTTATTTTGATTTCGGCTGTTTTTATCTGGATAGCCCTTCCTCTTCTACGATCATCAGCCCTGACAGCGCAGTTGGAGTCTCTCCAACTGGCTTCGAACATGGCCGTGGACGCCGTCAATGCCGGGGTTCCTCTGTCGATGCTCGTCTTCAAGACATCCCGCCCGTGTTCAAGAAATCACTCTCCACGGTGTTCGCCATGGCGCATCAATGGCACTGACCGTGGTGTAGGTTCAGACAGGGCACGAGCTCCACGCCATGGAGACCGGTTTCCCAGTAGGCGACGGCCCTGAGGAGCACGAGGATCTTCTTGAAGAATTCACCATGGCAGCGGAGGCCGTAGTAGACATCACATCTACTCAGGATGTGGTGAACAAGGACTTTGATTAGTTTGTACTTAGGGAACCAATGAACAAAGACTTCTCTTTCATGAATGCGCCTCAGTGCAATGCCCTCGTGCATGACTGTGAATGTTTCTTGCTCTTTTTGTTTTTTGCTCTATAGGCGATACATATCGTATCGGCTTTTACTATCTTTGAAGATCTTTACTTTTTGAACTAGAGGCGATACCTTTCCGATACCAGCTATTAGAGCCGATGACTAAACGAATCGGCTATCAAGTATTGACCGAATGTTAAGATGACATATCTCTTTAGATATTTCTTGCTGCATAACTTTTCATTCCAAAGGTCAAACAATCGATCATCCTAGGTCAAGCATCCTGCTAAGCTAAACAGAACTTTCTCCAATAGATTCATTAACCTCGAACTGCACCTATGATTTGACTTAGAACTCACATATGTCGGCCCAAACCCATCCATAAAATCAATACTTATTTTTCCTTAATTTAATGGCCGACGCGAAGCCATGATCATTGATCAAAACAAACTTTTAGAGCCGATCGCTTGAACCACTGTTGGCCTTCATTATTAATCCTGATGAAGCCTTCTTCCCATGTTTTGCCAAAAAGGCACTCGAAATCTCCTAGTTCCCAAAAGACTAGATCGGTTGTTGCAATACTTACAGATTCATCAGTGCGAACCAGTTCAACATCATATCCATGCCATTGAATCAAACACTGATGCATGGTCGATGGTATGCAACAGTTTGCGTGAATCCAATCACGACCAAGGAGTAAACTATATGATCCTTTCCCATCGATGACAAAAAACATGGTGAGCAGAGTTTACTCCCGATTGTCAGTTCGACGTTTACTGCCCCCCGGGGTCTTGGATGTATTTCCTCCGAAGTCTCTAAGCATCATGTCGGTCTCAAGCAAATCTCCTGGTCTCTTCCCAAGCTTACGAAAAGTGGTGTAAGGCACAAGATTGACAGAAGCACCTCTGTCCACCAACATCTTGTTCATCGACTTCCCATCAACAAAACCTTTCATATATAAAGCCTTTAAGTGCCGATGTTTGACTGTCTTATCAAATATTGCTTGTTGCACAACCGTTAACTTGGCAACCATCTCTTCATACTCTGATTCATCGAAGTCTGAATAAACTTCCTGATCTACCGGAGCTCTGAATTCTGATGGTAACAGAAAAGTCATTTGGATATTAGCGATGGTTGCTTCTTATCAGCTATTTGCTTGGTACGCCACACTTGAGTTTTACCGGATGGCTGAGCCTGTTCTATCTCCTTATTCCTTAGGCGTTGCACTCTTCTCTTCTGGCTTCTTGTTAAACCTCCGAGGCACCATTGGCCTTTCTGCCAAACATGTTCCCTCTGGTTGCTTCCTTCTTCATGATCAGCCCAGTCTTGGTCAACAACTCTTTTTCCCAGCCGATCATGAATACTTTTATTTTTTAAGCGCCGATCCATGTTATTATGATGATATTCATCCTGGGCATGGATAGACCAGCGGTTGATTTGAGATTGCCTAAACTCCCAATATTGATTGCTGCATTCTGGACAGTTATGTCTGGTAGGCAATTTCAAGTCTTCGTTCCAGTAGTATCTGAAGAAAGGACAATTCCAGTGTGATTCAGTTTGCTTTCTTTTATACCTCTCTTCTTCCAGTTGACGTTGGTATTCTTGATCCTATAGCCACCACTGATAATCCTTTTCCTTCTGCCGCTGTGACTTATTCAATAGGATCTGAGATGTAACTCGTGGCTTTGTCGCTCCATCCTTTGACGTTTCCCCCTGCTCATATCGACACTTCTGCTGATCACGACGTTTTCTGACCTCTCTGTATTCATCAGCCGATATTTGCATCTTAGGATCAACTATTCCATCTTTTCTTGATTTGGCCGATGTTAGGACCTCAGTTTTTCCTTTGAATAGCCCAACATCAACCATATTTTGATCTCCTGGGAAAGGATTATCATCAACCTTCATCTTGTGAGGTGTATCAAACTTGAGTCTCCCTTGCTGAATAACCCTCTATATGTGCTACCGGAAAGTTCTGTATGCATTGGTGGAATGAGAAGTAGCATTATGGAACTTGTAGAATTTCTTATTCTTCAACTGTTCAGGGGGCAACATAACATGATTGTCCGGCAATTTGATCTGGCCCTTCTCAAGTAAGAAGTCAAAGAGCTTGTCCGATTTTCGGACATCAAAGTCATAGCTCTCCTCAACTCCTCTTCCCCAAGGATTTGGCACCATTACTGTCTTCTTGCCCCAATTCCATTCAGCTGCAGCAACTTCTTCCTCTTCATCTTCATAGCCATCATCAATCGAACATGGATTATAAGCTTCGACTACTGTGGTACTTTTCTAAAATCGGATATCCCTGTGTATACTCTAGAATTGGCTATTGAGCGCTGCTACTCGTTGAGCCAGTTGACCCAAGTTGTCAAATTCTTGTCCTAGCAGCTTTTCTTTCCACATTGGTAGCATTCCTTGGACAGCTAAAGCAGCTAGCTGATCATCGGCCAAACTTAATGAGAAGCACAAGTTCCTAGTCTCTCAGAATCTCTAAAGAAACTTAGTGCCTGATTCATTAGTCCTCTGTCTCATGGCTGTCAAATCGGTTATCTTCTTTTCTCTAGTCCCAGTGTAAAAATATGTATGAAACTTCTTCTCTAGGTCAGCCCAATTGGCAATGGAGTTGACTGGTAGTGACGAAAACCAAGTGAAGGCTGGCCCTGATAGGGACAAGGAGAAGAAACGAACTCGATGGGCATCCTCAACTGATGCTTCGCCCAATTGTGTAAGATACCGACTGACATGTTTTATTGTGCTTGTACTGTCTTGACCAGTGAACTTGGCGAACTCTGGGAGCCTATAAATTGTAGGAAGAGCGACCAAATCATACCTTTCTGGGTATGGGCATTTGTACAAAAAGGTCAGCCCTTTTGGCTTCAGACCGAACTGATTCTTCATCATCTCGGTCACCTTCAGCAGCAATTCGTCAGCTTGTGGATTTGGATTT
The DNA here is from genome assembly GCA_904845875.1 of Miscanthus lutarioriparius. Classification (NCBI taxonomy): domain Eukaryota; kingdom Viridiplantae; phylum Streptophyta; class Magnoliopsida; order Poales; family Poaceae; genus Miscanthus; species Miscanthus lutarioriparius. The sequence goes on along the minus strand of CAJGYO010000007.1, from coordinate 135,840,364 downwards.
CTCGGTACTTGCTGACCCATCTGTGGATTGAAATCTCGTGTGCCTTGATATCCTAGATGTGGTATCATGTGGAGAGTGTTATAATCTGTGCCATAGTGATACCCTTGTGGAATCTCAATCTGTTGGGTCCTTTGCTGGCTTGCTGCTTGAAGTCTCTGATTATAGACATAAGGATCTATATCTCTACGAATCCTTTGAATTGATGGTGCTATTTTTTGAGCCGACGATGGTATGTGGCCTGATGTGCCAAAATTGATCATCTAGTTTTGACTTTGCCCCGCCGGTTGTTCCACATGTTGTATCGACGGTCTAGGATTGTACTATATTTGATTCGTAGTAGTACCTAGAGTTCGTTCAGACGAACCTTGAAGTGCCTAGACGTCACCATTACCAGCTGGTGCTGCTTCTTGATGGCTGGTACCAACTTGATTAGTCCCTTGGGTCGATGGATCTGGAATGTTGTAACAAGTCGATCCAACCTGACCAACTGGAATTCTATGAATCGCCTCTTTCATGGCGTTGTGAAATGCGTCAACGAAAGCTTCATTGCGGCTTGATATGGCATCACGAACAGATTTGTCTATGGCTTTCGTAAAGAAACGCCTGTCTTCAGCTTCGATTGTATCTGTCTGCCCATGTAGTAGAACTCTTGGTAGTGGAAATTTCTGAATAATTGTGCTGTCATGTGTTTTGGTGTAGGACAACAAACACTTCTTCTGAAATTCTTCTGTAGCTTTGTTGATGGTATCCTTATCTTCATCAGGTAGGTCTTCATAATGTACCATAAGGATGTTGTCATTGTTGTGAACCACCATAACGATTGTGGTGTCCCACCGAGCGTGCTAGAAATGTGTGTCGACACAGAATTTTCGTCTCCGTGCCGAGGACACACGCAGCAAGCCGAAAGGGTCCGCTCAATGGAGCAGATCCATCTAGCTTCAGCGTAAGGGTGGTTGATCCTACGCAATCCTCCTGAGACGTGTCAATCAATTTGACCCTGCAATTGACAAGGAGAGAAAGCTTATCAGTAATTAAGGGTGAAACGTACCGGTGTTGCCAGACAGTCCTGAATGTGCGGCTCTGAGAGCCGATATGAGAGGAGATCGACTAAATAGTCGATTCCAACATATTCATAAGAATAAATCGATTAGAGCTCATGGGGTTGTATAAGAAGAATCGGTTATCATTCAAGATAAATATTATTTAAGCAAATATTAATCAATGACAATAAGATATCAATGATAATCGGTTTATACTGAGCCAATGATTACAAGTAACCGAACTCCTTTTTATATAAAGAAATAATTAACACCACTTAACCATTTAATAAAGATAAATCTAATGAACATATTACATCTCATCTATCACCATGACCAGTGGGGCATGAGGCAGAATCATGCAGGCCGTAGAAACAACAATAGACTCGATGACCCTAACTCATTACTAATATCAATGGGGTATGAGGCAGAATCATGCAGGCTGTAATACAATAATAAGATCATGGGGCTAACATATCTTTCAACTTATCTCTACTTCAATGATCTCGTAATGTGAACTGTTCATGAAAGCGCTCGATATCGGCTAAACAGCCGATTCAGGCATAGCGCACAGTTAAGGTCATGCCTTCTCAGGAACGGATCTACCAACTAACGATCCCCACTCCACGGTGCTAATAGTGGGGTGAGAGGCAGAATCCCACAGGCCGTGATAATGGGCCATGAAATGGTTCTCGCTAACCAATAGATCTACTCAAGATCGAACATGCCTTAACCGCACGCTATGCACGATTAAGATTGATATAAAACAACCGATAAAGCATAACTCATCATTTAAGGTGTAGATTAGATCAACTTTTAGATTAGCAAATGATGGGTTAAATAAGATATAAGGCCGATCCAGATCAATCTCAATCGGGTAGAGTGATATTGATGTAATTAGATAAACGATGAAAGCAATAAGCAATATCAGTAACTTAATGAATCTACCAAAGACTGTCATACTAAGGTAGAACTGATCACTTGACCTTGATCTAGTTCAAGCAGTGGGGTGTGAGGCAGAATCACACAGGCCATACTTGAACTAGGTAAGAGTCGATAACTAGCCTATACTAGAGCCACAGTGGGGGTCGACCAGATCAATGCAACCATACGAACAGAGGTATAAACCATGACGGTACTTATAGACAAGCAGTGGAGGTCGACCGGATCGATGCAGCCGTACTCGTTGAAGAACTCACCGAGATCTACTCTACTCCTACTCCTAAGGGGTGGCCAGAGCCAAAAAAGTAATTGACTTGTATTTGATTGATTGATGTCCTTTCTACAATAGCTAGGGTTTGATATTTATACCCGGAGTCTAAACATTAATCCTACTCGATCACGATTTGTTACAACTTTTGGTATAAAATGAAAACATTCCTAATTTAAGATAACTTGGACTCTAATCTTTCCCTTTTTATAGAGTCCAGCATGTCTCGTCCCAGCGCCGATCATAGCCTCTATCGTTATCTGCTGGCGCTATATGAAGAAAGCCGATTCTAGTGCTGCATCCGAATCAGCTGGTTTCGATTTGCACGTAATTGATCCCTTGCTGACATGATTTTGGGAGCTCTCGAGCTTCTGAGATCCTTCTTCCAAATTCTGGTGTAAACAATAATACTAGAAATGGATTGGTTAAAGAGACACCATGGCACTATATCCTACAACGATAGAGCAGTAACCCTGATAAATCACAATGGATTAAAGGTAGAATGTCACCCTCAAGCTCCTAAAGTAGAACCAATGGTTTGCAACATACAGGCAGCAAGCATTGAAGAAGTACCAGTCATATATGAATACCCTAATGTGTTTCCTGAAGAGTTACCCAAAATGCCACCTGACAGAGACTTGGAGTTTATAATTGACCTAATCCCCGGAACCGCACCCATTGCAAAGAGACCCTACCGAATGGCAGCCAACGAGTTGGAACAATTGAAGAAGCAACTATGGGAGTTACAAGAGAAAGGATACATCAGACCAAGCTCATCACCTTGGAGATGACTAGTTTTGTTAGTAAAGAATAAAGATGGTAGCCTCCGAATGTGTATTGATTATTGGTCCCTAAATGAAGTCACCATCAAGAACAAGTACCCTCTACCAAGAATTGACGACCTATTTGATCAACTAAAAGATGCCAAGTATTTCTCCAAGATATATCTGAGATCAGGATACTATCAACTCAAGATTCGACTCAGCAATATACCAAAGACCGTGTTTGTGACCCACTATGGACAATATGAGGTCACCGTAATGCCGTTTGGGTTAACCAATGCCCTGGCCTATTTCATGACTCTGATGAACAAAGTTTTTATGGAAGAATTGGATAAATTCATAGTAGTATTCATCGACGACATCCTCATCTATTCGAGAAGTGCTGAAGAACATGAACAACATCTGAGAATAATATTGAACAAGTTATGGGCACATGAGTTATACGCCAAGTTCAGCAAATGTGGATTTTGGCTACAAGAAGTCGCCTTCCTAGGACACATTATCACCGCAGAAGGAGTAAAGGTAGACCCAAAGAAGGTCAAGGCCGTATCAGAATGGAAGCAACCAACGAATGTGATAGAAATTCATAGTTTTCTAAGACTAGCAGGCTCCTACCGAAGATTTATCGAAGATCGCAAGACCCATGACCGCTCTGACATAGGAAGCAAAGGAATTCAAGTAGATGGAAGCATGCAAGAAGAGTTTTCAAGAGTTGAAGACCCGGTTAACCACAGCCCCAATACTCACGCTACCAGACATACACAGAAGTTTTATAGTATACTGTGATGCCTCATGACAAGGATTAGGATGTGTCCTAATGCAAGATGATAAAGTAGTTGCCTACACCTCCAGACAACTGAAGAAACACGAGAAAATTTATCCAACATATGATTTGGAACTAGTAGCCGTAGTACACGCACTGAAGATATGGAGACACTACCTCATTGGAAACAAATGTGAAATATTTACAGACCATAAGAGTTTGAAGTACATTTTCACTCAGCCCAATTTGAACCTACGACAGAGAAGATGGTTGGAACTGATCAAGGACTACGATCTAAGCGTACAGTACCACCCGAGAAAAGCTAATGTAGTTGCAGACGCATTAAGTAGAAAGGCATATTATCACTACATGACAACTCTAAAGCAAAGACCAGAGTTAGCACAAGAAGTTCACCAACTGAATTTGCAAATTGTACCACAAGGTATCCTAAATGTCCTGCACATACAACCAACCTTGGAAGATTAGATAAAACAAGCCCAGGACAAGGATGAAGAAATACAACATTTCAAGGAGCAAAGTAGTAAGAAGGAACTTCCAGGATTAAGGGTCGATGAGCAAGGGAAGTTATGGTATGAAGACTAGATATGCGTAACAAAGGATGAAGCACTCTATCCACCTAGGATCAACCAAAATGTACATGTACCTCAGACAAAGATATTGGTGGACCAGAATAATAAAAGGAGAAATCATAGAATATGTTGCCCGATGCGATACATGTAGACGAGTCAGGGCAGAACATCAACGACCGGCAGGACTACTTTAGCCATTGCACATTCCAATATAGAAATGGGACAAAATCAGCATGGACTTTATAGTGGGATTGCCCAAGACACCAAATGGACACGACTCGATATGGGTTATCATAGATCGATTGACAAAAGTAGCACACTTTATTCTAGTAATTACTGATTACAAGGGAAACAAGTTAGCGCAACTATACATTGACAACATCCTTAGATTACACGGGTACCAAGCTGAATAGTTTCAGATAGAGGAACTCAATTCACCGCCCGATTTTATAAAAGCTTATAAAGCTTTAGGAACACGCCTAGACTATAGCTCAGCCTATCATCCACAGACCGAAGGACAGACGGAAAGAGTAAACTAGATATTAGAAGACATGTTACGAGCCTACGTACTAACCTATGGAAAAGACTAGGAAAAGAGCCTACCATTCATAGAATTCTCCTACAACAATAGTTACCAAGCAAGTTTGAAGATGGCACCATTCGAAGCCTTGTATGGAAGGAAATGCCAAACCCCATTCATGTGGTCTACGGTCAGAGAAAGAAGCCTATTTGACCTAGACATGATCAAGGAAGCCAAAGAACAAGTAGCCAAAGTTCGAGAGAATTTGAAGGCAGCACAAAGTAGATAGAAGAGCTATGTGGATACCCGAAGAAGACCGTTAGAGTTACAACTCCGAAGATTTCATCTATTTAAAGGTATCACCCATCAGGGGTACCCAAAGATTTCAAGTTAGAGGAAAGTTAGCCCTACGGTATATTGGACCATATCAGATCATTGAAAAGATTGGAGCAGTGGCCTACCGCTTGGAGTTACCTCTGGAAATGTCAGACATACATGATGTGTTTCACGTATCACAACTAAAGAAATGCCTGAGGGTACCAGAAGAACAAGCACCTATGGAAGCCATGGATTTACAACCAGATTTACAGTATCAGGAAAGACCAATCAAGATATTGGATACTGCCACCCGACAAACCATGAGGACAGCAGTAAGATTTTGTCGGGTACAATGGAGTAATCATACAGAGGCAGAAGCCACATGGGAAAGAGAAGACAATCTTAAAAAGGAATTTCCCTATCTATTCGAGGATCAGCTCGAATCTCGAGGACAAGATTCATTTTAAGGGGGTAGGTTTGTAACACCCTAAAAATTTGACCTAGTTTAAAAATAACTAAAAATTTGAACTTTTAAAACTTGCATAGGAACTAGGATATATAACCAACATAGGTAATATTTAACATAGGAAAACAAAACTTGATGTGTGAAACTTTGTGTGTGAATGTTTGGTTGACTTATTGAACTTATGGTGGTACACTTTTGCATGCTCATGCATTCAAATTTGAATTCAAAATCATTTAAACATATGCATATATAATCTAGGAAATAGAAAAGAGAAAGGAAAATAGAAAAGCCACTTGGGCTCAATCTCTCCCCTCTCTCTCACTCAGCCCACAGCAGCAACCCATCTCCCCTCCCCTCTCCCCTTCACTTCTCCCACGTGGGCTGGACTGGACCAGCCAACATTGCAGAAGAAGAAAGGGCCCACCCTCACCAGCGCCTCTCTCTCTCTCTCTCCTCTCCTCACGACGTCAGCCCCGGCGTCACCTGGCCGTCGTCAACCTCATGGTCGGCAGTCGTACACGGCACAGCCATGTGTCAACACCCCGCCAGCTCCACCTTGGTGCCAGCGGAGGTAAATGGCAACACAATGAGACCACGGGACCCCACGGCGCCATCTTTTCTCCTCTTCTCCCCTCTCCTCCCTCACCGTGAACTCATCAATGCCGACGCCATGGTCGCCTCCGTGCCGAGCCACCAAAGTAGCCACCAAGGCATTTCATCGTGCACATGGGCAAGCACCAGCTATGGCAAAGTGACCTAACGAGGTCAACCATGAGCGTGCGTGGTGGATAAGAGCGGCCAGGGAAAATATCTCGTCACTAGGAACCGACCTAGCTGGCCTATAAATAGGCCAGGCCGACGACGCTCTCGCCTTGCCCTCTCCACCATCCGCTTCGCCGAGGGTGGGAACACACCATCTCTCCCTCTGTTCCACCTCTTCCCTCTTCTTCTCCACCCTCTTCCAATTTCCCCAAATCAGGAGTTCTCCAGCGCCATTAGCGCCACCTCCCCTCTTCTTCTCCGCTGCGTCCTTGGCCGATTGGAGTGACCGATGAGTCCCAGAGCCCCTCTCCCTTCTCTTTTGCTAGCTAGTTGGTCGTCTCCCTCTCTGTTTTATGATGTCACCACGCGCCCTACTCCGCCGAGCTACCATGGCCATCGGCGATCACCGGCAAGGTCGCCCAGGGCACCACACCACCTCCATCACACTCACCACTCACCCGCACTCACGTACACGTTAACGGTTGCGACGGTAGAGGCTCATATGGTTGGGTTCACTGCGCAGCGCCGCCTCATCCCCTCTGGCGAGCCACCGCCACCGCCGCGGGCACCTGTTGCCAACGACAACCCCGCCATCGGCCGCAGTGTGACCCCACGTGCACCGTGCACCCATCACCTATCACCACTGAGGGCTGCCGCTGCCGTCGTAACCAACTCCGGTGAGCCGGGCCTCCCTCTCCCCTAATCCAGCATCACGGTGGTCACCCCGTCCGTCGTCGTCACCCTCTCCCCCTCTCTCTATATCTGACTTGTGGGCCAGGCACGTGATGATGTTGCCGTTACCGTCGCCTCCCGTCCATCCCTTCCCCTCTCTTCCTCTTTCACTGACGCATGGGCCCTTGGCCATAACGCCGCTACTACTGTCTTCGCTGACATGGCTGGATGGCCCACCTGTCATCCACACACACACACACACACACACACACACACATAGGGGGTACGCTTTAGAAAACGTTGGGTACACCCGGCTAGATACACATAGAGCTAAAAATACATCTTCCTAGCTTAGAAAAATTCCTAGAAAATTTGCAAATAAACTACATGCATTAGGGAATTTAATCATGTAGTTTGCACATATTTTCATGCACCAAAAAATACATATAAAATATTGCTTAGTTAAATAGCTATAGGATAAACTTCTAAAATATATAACTTTCATACCCTAACTCGTTTTTACGTGAAACCACCTATAAAATTCATCTAAAATCTAACTCTATCATTTCCACCTAGTACCACCATATTGTTTTATGTTTGCTTTTGCCCTTTCTTTTGTGGTTAGCGGTAGTCTTATTTCGATCGATATGCCCGACAAACGACGGTAATCGTTAGGAGGACGAGGACCCAAATTTTGTAGATGTGCCGGAATGTGACAACGATGAAGGCAAGTCCTAGCTCCCCTCCCTACCATCTTGCTTTAAACCACTAAAATGCTCAAACATGACTATAAGATTATTATCCTAGAATATGAGCTCAGTTATTGTGATATGAATATTGTTGGATTAAGATAAATGGTTATGTTGTACTTCATGAGCTCCACATTATGAATAGACTTAGGGATAATAATGGAACTTAAAATTGTTAAACCTGAAACTAAATCCCGATAGGGGGCGAGTGGTGGTAAACTATGGAGGTAGTTTACCATGGCAGGGATGGCTAGAGAGGATTCCTGTGGGAGATACTCGCCTCGGTCACATAAGGACCGGTTCATAGTCCCTCTCACCTAGTGAGATATTACGTACAGCCACATGTCTATATGGGTAGGCTTGATCTCACACCCCGTTAGATAGAAGTATAATTGCTACTAGGAGGCCGGTGTAGGCAGCGGAATATCAGGAGTCGACACGGGGGATAGGTTTTCTTCCGTGGTCCGGTTGGCGTGGATGCTATGTGATCTTCAACGTTAAGCTTTTTTTTTTTTTTGGCGTTCGAGCCCATGATTATTCTTGGCTATGTTCGAGCCATGTTTTTGTGATGATTAGGTATCATCATGTTGGGACGATTAGGTATCTTCCCGGTATTTATTTTTCCAACCACTAAGAAGCTGTAGTAGAGTTATATGGACATCTATGGTCGCGTACATTCGAGTACGAGGTCTCATTAGGTCTATTTTGTCTACTGATCATGGATGAGGTTGCACCTATGGTGTGGGGAAAGTTGTACACCTCTGCAGAGTTACTTAAACCTATTCGAATTGCCACATCCTTGGAATGGACAAATGCTAGGATGGGATACTATGATTAGATTTACTTTTATGTGTAATGAAACTAGTATTAGAATTGATGCTAACTCGGGGACTAGTGGGAATGATAATACTCCGCTAGGACCCAACCCTTAATTATTATCACCACTATACTTCTATTTCCACCCTATGGTTAGGGCTTGTTGAGTACGTATGTACTCACCCGTTGTTGACCCATAGACTTCGGCATGGAAGAAGACTATGACTTCGACGAGGAAATGTACCACGAGGATTAGGATTCCCGCAAGGAAATACGTTCATAGGAGTATGACATCGAGGCTAGGGTTTCAACCGCGCTCAAGTTGCCTGTGGAATAGGACACCACTTCGCTATATAATAATTCCGCTCTGGAGACCACCAATAATGCCGTTTCAAGGCCGTAGTATTCCACTAGATATGTAGCCTATGACAATGCCCCTTTGGGCCACTGTTGTAAAACCTTATTTCTAGATATCAATAAAGCTCGGAACCTTTTATTATATATCTATGTACCATTCTTGTGATTTTGTGCGTATTTGTGCGTGAACCTGGCGCAAATACGGATGCACTTAGGACTCTCAAATCGAGGGGCCGACATTAGAGATATGTTAGAAGGAGTATCCAAATAGGTCACCTAATCAGATTACTACCGGTGCATCCTGATATGTTAGATGTGGTGGGATGGCACTATGATAGCAAAGGTTGCTTCTCGGTTAGGTCGGCATATATAAAGTACATAAGGTAGCAGAGGATAGGAAGCAACAAAGGAATAGAACTAGGATGGCAAGATGTAGTAGGGGATGTGATGACTTTTGGCAGAAACTTTGGAAGATAGACTATCCATCGAAAGTCAAGCACTTCCTCTGGAGACTTAGCCACAACACTTTGGCATCGTACAAAGATGGGGAATGCAGCTAGACACAAGATGTTGCATATGCAGGAGGCTTGACGAAGACAGGGGCATCTCTTTCTGAAATGCAAGGAACTTAAAGGAGTTTCGAGGGAACTGAATCTGGAGGGAAGAAGGAAATCTGCTGTCAAAGTGGCGTATCTCACAGCTGCTTTGACGGATAGGTTTCAGAAGCAAGGAAATCCCCTATTGTCGGAAAGTTGTCAGGACGGTTGTGCTATTGTCGTGGCTCTGGTAGGGTGAGTGGAACAACTGGAGGGAAGAAGGAAATCTGCTGTCAAAGTGGCGTATCTCACAGCTGCTTTGACGGATAGGTTTCAGAAGCAAGGAAATCCCCTATTGTCTGAAAGTTGTCAGACTCGATGGTGGATCAAACCCTAGCAGGGATTTTCAGAATTAATGCGGATGGTGCATACAAATGTAAAATAGGTGGAGGCAGATGGGGTTTCATTATCCGCAATGATGAGCGAATGGCGGTGAAGGCTGGAGCGGGTGATGAAAATTTCCTTCAGAGCGCCTTTCATGCGGAACTGCTAGGGTTATTCTAGAGACAGATGCTTCGCTCATCAAGACGGCCTTGGAGGGCGACGAGTTTCGGCTTTCAGCCATGGGTGGGGTCATTACGGAGATTCTGCTTTTTATTGATGTCGTTTTGTTTCTTATAGTGTAAATGTGTGTCCTAGACTTTGTAATAAGGTTGTCGACGCTCTTGCGGCTTATGTGCATAGAGTTTCTAGTGGTACCCAATCACTTGGGTTGAGGTACCTCAATTTGTTGAGGATTTGATGACCAACGATGTAATGAAGTTTGCTCTTAACACTACCAGAATCCAGAGATTTCGTGAGAGTGCAAATCACGTCACGAAATATGCTTTTACTCTCACGAAAATAATTCATGAGGGTACACCGTCACCCAAAAACTCTCACGATAATAGACACACGAAAATCTCATTTTCATGAGAGTTGGCCGCCACGGATAATTTTCCTGACGGGAGTTCGTGAGGGTCACCCTCATGAAAATAAAGTTGCCTCCAGATTTGCATAGGTATTTTCATGAGGGTTTCTGGTGGTATTTCATGAGAGGTAACCGTCACGAATTAACTTCGTGAGAGTTAAACATTTCGTGAGAGTCACCGTCATGGAATGAATTTCGTGAGAGTCACCGTCATGAAATGAATTTTGTGAGAATTTAGTATTTTGTGAGAGTCACCGTCATGGAATGAATTTCGTGAGAGTCACCGTCATGGAATGAATTTCGTGAGAATTTAGTATTTTGTGAGAGTCACCGTCATGAAATGCATTTCATGAGGGCACAACACCACGAAAAATATATTCAGGCCATCACAGAAGAATGTTTTCATGAGAGTTTCAAACTGTCATGAAAATTACCGAACAACAGGATCATCTCATGCCAAATTTCAAATGCATATATATTATCCAAATGTCTTCCAATATGTGAATATAGGCAAAAAGTTCCAATCACAATACATTCTAGATCCATCCAAGTGTCAAAGCCATTACACTAAAAGGACTAGCTCATTGTCTTAGACATACAACATGATGAGTTGCAAAGACCGAGTCCGAACCATGCAATATAATAAGTTCTAGCATAGAGTAGTAACCTTCCGGCACATATATATATACTTACTAGTTACTACAAACAAAGAAGGATGCCCGGTTAGCAAAAGAAGCCAAAAGCCAAAGACACATACACATACTACAAAGACACCAAGGATGGATGATTAGCAAAAGAAGCCAAAAGGTTAGCAATGGTCGGGTTCCAATCACATCCATTGCATCGGTTATCACCGATATCAGCCCCCGTCGGTATGGTCGCCATCCTCTTCTTCATGGTTGTTGCTTATGTTGTCACCTTCACTACCTCCGCTATCATCTTCATCAAAGTCATCACCGACATGCTGTTGTCATCGTAGTCATGTATCGTCATCCATCTCATTGTAATCTTCATCATCATCATCGGTGACTATGTCATTGTCATTGCTAAGCATTTCAAGTGAGTGAGTGGCAAGATGTGATGATTCAGAGACCTAAAAAGATCAAGTATGTTTGAAATGTTTCAGTCTTCAAGTAAAAAGAGATTATACATGGGCTATGTTTGTTTAGATTACTAACTATTTTTGTGAAAATAGGCTCAGTTGTGAATAGTACCACATTTACCGATGACGACGGGCATCAAGATTTGCTAGACGGTTCATTAGATCAGCAGGAGGTTGCTTGTTCAGATCTTCAAAAATTGTCCGAAATTTATGTGTAAGCACGTTGGATCAATGCATATGATCAAACCGGTAAATGAAAAGGATTGCTTATTACCAAGCATGTTTGACGATTAACACCATTTTTCTCAATGAGAATCTCATTATTCTCATTCAATTTCTTATTTGTTTGTTCCAAGGCATCATTCCTCTCCTTCAACCGCTCATATTCATGTACCATGGATTGATAGGCAGCAGCTTCTTCTTTGAAGAACGATGGGATTTAGTTGTTGCTACAAGTGCTTGTCTATCGACACAACCATCGGCTATTGGCACCCTACCATGGGCCATTCCATGATCCATGACATACAATGCGTTTGCATCCAAATCTTTTGAATTCTCGGGTAGCTTTGTTCTTGTAATGTAGTTAGCCTAAGACAAATATACCGAGCATTGATATGAACTAAGAAAGATAGATAATAAACTGTCACAATAAACTGTATGTATTTATCTATAGTTTGTTTTAGCTATAACCCTCCATCATATAGGTTGATTAAGACACTCAAATTTTTATATAGTTTTCAGATTTGTATCATAAACTTGGTGTCGATTAGATTTACAAATTGTTGTATTAAACTATATGTTTAGGTTAGATTCAGATTTATATCACTTGGATTTATATCATACATGTGAAATGTAGAATGAAGGAAGAAACATTTAATGATGAAATGGCAGCAAGCAAATAGAGGGAGTTGCATAGAGAAGCAAAATACATACCAAACGCTTTTTCTCGCTCTCCGACTAGGAATGGGAGCGCTTTTTCCAAAGGCTGTCCACTTTTTAAATCCAGACTTCATCACAAAGATATGTGTTCACAAAGTGCTAGCCTTACCAGGCCAAATTTATATTCCTACAAGACCACCCAAGTGAATTTCCTAATCTTTAAATACTTGATTTCATACAAGACCACAAAAGAAGAAAGATTTCATACCGAAGAGCTGTTGTGTCTCACCAAATGGCCTCGAACCTCCTCGGCTCTGAGCAAGCATCTTCAGACTTTAGGCGTGAAGCTTGAGCTACCTTCCTCTTTTCCATGTACCTCTCACTTGCCCAATACTTTGACAGAAAGCACCAAGCATCTTGAGCACACCACTCTAGCTTACTATTTATGTATTCTTCTTCTAAGATGTATGTCGCGTGCTTCATTGTCATTGCATTTTGCATGAAACTTAATCAAACATCCAAACGAGTTTGATATATCAAATCGTAAACTCTTTTCATTAGATACGCATCCAAATTGTGATCAGCTTTTCTCACATCAGCTCGAGATACCTTGAACACTCTCTACATACATAAAAGAGGAAAATTCAGCTATTTCAATTCAAATCAGAGAGCGAAAAAAGGTTAGTTGCATTACCCGTAATTCACACTTGACTAGTTTGGCATATGTTATTCCAAGACGATCCTTTTTGCAGTAATAATCATGCCATGACATTGCTGCCCGCCTTTCAATAAGTTTGCCTTCCTCATCACGGATATTGACCATACCCGGTAAAACCGCCTAATAATAACTCCAACTTGTGAACCATACTTGTAGTCTCTAGGGTTGTAGTTCACATAGGTGAATTGACTGTAACAAAGAATATAGCATCTCAGTTTGTAAATTGAATATCATGCAAAATGGTATATAGGAGGAACAGTAGTAGATTTGAACCAACAGTGCACATCCTAGTACTAGTAACACATTGCAGGAAGCAAAACTAGTAGCTAAAATGTATCAGTGAGAAAAAAATGATTAATGTTGAACCAACAGGGCACATCCTAGTACTAGTAACACATTGTGGGTAGAAGAAATAGCAGCAAAAATGTTTCCATACAAAGCCATATAGGATTGAAATTACATATACGCACCGGGTACCCACAGGCTTCAGCATAACCTTTTCATTAGGTGGAGGCACTCTAAATTGTGTCAAGTTTCTTTTCCCTCGCCCTCTTGCCTTTTTTGGAGGTTCTTCCCTAACCAATATAGAGCCACTTGCACCATTGTTGGAGTCAGGACAATCACCAGTGCTCATTAGTGTGTCGACCTGATCATCAGCGACTCTTTGTGAGTTGGCAGTGCCAACATCAGCATTAGTTCCTTGAGAGTACCCACTGGTGGGTCTTTGAGAGTTGGCAATGCTATCATCAGCAATGGGCCCTTGAGAGCTCCCACGGGTGGGTCCTTGAGAGTTGCCAAAGCCACCATGACCATTGCTCCCTTGGGAATTCCCACTGGTGGGTCTTTGAGAGCTGGCATTGCCACCACGAGCATTGATTCTTTGGGTGTTCTCACTGGTGGCTGGGCATGGCCTTTTCTTTGCAAGCCCTCTATGTCGAAACCCGTACATGTCCTGCATTAATATGAAATATAGATTAGAGAACACATATTTTACAGGAACAACACATACAATAAATGAAACCTGAATGTTAGATGAAAACATAACACATACTTTAGAGGAGCAACACAAATAAAATAAGTGAAAATTGAATGTTAAATGAAAATGCACCCAACATTTATAACCTAGTAGTAAACATTCAGCAGTACATTTTATCTACCAGTACATTACATCTAACAGTACATAACTTAGTGGTACAACCAAATTTATTTGAGGAAAATAATAATCTAAAAATCATCTGGGTCATTAGGTAAATATCCAAGCAGGTCATCATGGTCATCTTCTCCATCTCCATCTCCATCAGACTCCAGATCATCCATATCTTCATCTTGAGCTTCAGTATTGACTTTGGCCAAAAATTCAAGATCAACTGGATTGGTTATCTCATCAGAGACAATTGGAACTATGTTGTCTAGATCAGCCCCTAAATCAATGACAAAAGAGCCTGGCAGCCCATCCTCTTGATAGAATATTACTTCTGTTGCCTCATTAGGAGGATCTGGGTCATCATTGGCGTCATTTGCTGGAATATAGTTCCGTGGAGACATGATATATACAACCCACCAATCCTTTAGATCAGATTTGTCACTGCAAGCATAAGGCAAATAATAGACTTGTTTAACTTGACTCGCCATGACAAATGGTTCAAACACTGCAAGTCTAGAAGAATGCTTGACCTCCACCAATCCTAAATTTGGAGTACGCCTTGTTCCATCTGGTGTGGGATCAAACCAGCAGCAATCAAACAACACCATCTCTAGCTGCATATGGCCTTGCCATTTTATTTTTATGATATCCTTAATAATACCATAGTAGTCCAACTCATTGTCATTTTCATCAATACAGGGCACACAAACTCCACTATTAACTGTGGTTAATCTGGGTTTTGTTCTTTCGTACTCTTCGGAACGAAATCTATACCCATTCACATCATAAACCCCATAGCTAGTCACCATTCTGCGGAAGCCAAATGATAGTTCACGCAATGCACTATCAATAGTAGGATTCTGCAAGCACTGCATGTCAACAGTATTAACAGTGTTAGTTTTAGGTGTGTAAATGTGGTGTTAATGTGAAATATGAGTATTCAGCAGCATTACTTTTTCTTTGAACCACTCAAAGAATGTAGGACCATGCTGCCCATGACTATTTTTCCATCCTTTTAATCTCAACTCACGGAGCTGGTCAGGTCTTGGTCTACTTCTACTCTTCCAATGCTCCTTATCAAATTTTCTATGGGGCAAAAAATAAGTTATTAGCTAGTGTCAACAAACTAGATACAAAAATATACTAGGACCCACTGTTGAAAATTCACGTACTCGAAGAATTCATCCATCTCTGGCATGTTTGTCAAAATGTATAAAAAAGCAGCCTCATACTTCTCTTTTGGCAGCTCATGAACACCCCGCGGGCTCATATAACGGCCAGGGACTTGAAAAAATCCAAGATCGCATGAACTTTTGAAGGTAGCAGCACCATCATCATAGCGTGGAATCTTGTTTCTAATTGACCGAGCTTGGGACCTAAAAAAGAGAGTGAGGAAATTTGTTGCTTCCTCAACTAATTCAGCCTCAACAATGCAGCCCTCAACACGTGCCTTATTTTGTACTTTGGCTTTAAGTTTTTTTATTTTCCTACATGAGCCAAACAAACAATTAAGACAAGGTTATCTTTGCTAAAGACTTAGTATAGCATTATGTTTTGTACCTCTCATATGGGTAATTCCAACGGGATTGCACAGGCCCTCCTAGTCGAGCCTCACGAGGAAGATGGATTATTAGATGTTGCATAGGATTAAAGAAACCAGGAGGAAATATCTTCTCCAGTTTGCAAATAAGAACAACAACTTGCTGTTCTAATGAACATATGGTATCCTTGCTCAACTCTTTGGCACACAATTGCCTATATAGAAAGTTGAGCTCAGCCAAACACAACCATATGCTATGTGGAAGAAATCCACGGAATGCAACAGGGAGCAAGCGCTCCATGAATATGTGGTAATCATGGCTCTTTAGGCCTAAGATCTTCCTTTGTAACAAGTTAACCCCTCTTCTAATGTTGGCTGCATAGCCATCAGGAAACTTAAGTTCTTAAAACCATTTAAGAATTTTTGGCTTGTCATCCTTACTAATGCAAAATGGGGCTCGTGGCCTGTCCCACTTCCCATTTGCCTTCATCTTCAAATGTTGTGATGGACGATTGCAAATATCAGCTAAATCTTTCCTTGCCTTGGCATTATCCTTAGTCTTGTCCGGTACATCGAAGCAAGTATACCAAATAGCTTCAGCTACATTTCTCTCATTGTGCATCACATCAATGTTGTGGGGTAGCAACAATTTTTGAAAATATGGAAGTTGCCAAAGGCCAGAAACATGGGTCCAATTGTGCCATGTACCATAGTTTTTATTGTCATATACGAATTTACTCATTTGGGCAAATATTTCCTCCCCTGTTAAAAGCCTTGGAGCCTCATCAAGAACCACTGTGTCCTTACGAAATGCATTATTTTGGAATTTGAATTCATGGTCTATAGGTAGGAACCGTCTATGGCAATCAAACCAGCAAGCCTTGTGACCATGACGAAGTGTAAATGCCTTACTATCACTTAAGCACACTGGACATGCAAGCCTACCATGTGTGCTCCATCCAGCAAAGTTGCCATAAGCAGAGAAATGATGTACTGACCATAGATAAGCTGCTCGCATTTTAAAAGTTTTCTTGAGTGAAGCATCCCAAGTATCCACCCCTTCCCACAAACTCGTTAATTCATCAATTAAAGGCTGCATTAGAATGCCTAGTTTCTTTCCAGGATGTTCAGGACCTAGGATTACTAGGGAAAGAAATATGTACTCTGATTTCATGATTGTGCATGGTGGAAAATTCAATGGGGTAACAAACACCGGCCAACAGGAGTAAGGCGCTGCCATGAAACCAAAAGGGGTAAAACCATCTGTTGCAAAAGCAAGGCGCACATTTCTAGGGTCACTAGCAAAGTCTGGAAAGTCTTTGTCAAACTTTTGCCATGCTTCTCCATCACAAGGGTGCACCATTTTGCCAGAAGTGCATGGCTTGTGAGACCTCAATAGCTTTGCCGTGTTCTTATGCAAATATAACCTCTGCAACCTATCGGTGATGGGAAGGTACCGCAACACTTTACGTGGCACTCGACTATTACCTTCATAGCGAGACAACCCACAAACATCACATTTGTCTTTGTTTATATTATCTTTATAGTAAAGCATGCAATTATTATAACAAACATCAATTTTGACATATGCCATACCAAGACCCTCAAATAGCTTCTTTGACTGATAGAAGTCATTTGGCAACTTAGATTCTGGAGGCAAAAGTTCATGGATTAATTCTAAGTTTGCCTCAAAGTGTGCAATTGACATGTTATATTGTGCTTTCATTGCTAGCAGACGTGCCATACCAGATAGAGATGAGTGTGATGTATGATCATGTACTAATTGGTCAACATTTTCTACCATCCTATAGAAATCTTGAGCATAGGCAGGCTGCTCATCAATTGGTGGTGGATGGTCACCAACTAGGGTAGCTAACATTTCATCCATGTGGTCAGTTTCAACAAAATTCTCACCATGTCCACCTTCAACATAGGTATTTGCAGGTCCCTCACCATGTGATGTCCATACTCTGTAGTCTTCCTTAAAGCCAACCCTACACAAGTGCATCTCTACCGTTAACTTGGTGTGCCTAACACAATTGCGACATACCATGCAAGGACACTTAATGGTGCCATCTTCAACTAGATTAGGAATAGAGAAGGCACGATCCAAAAACTGGTTGGTGTTATCTATCCAATCATTTGAGAGGGCTGTGTACGAGACCAACCAAGTGTACATCCGGTCACATTCTTCCATTCTTTTCTTCTGTTTTCATTAAAAAATTCAGAATTTAGACACGGAAAAATTCACATGGCTATCAAACAAACAAAAAACTATTTTCTACAGAGTTTACCAAGAGATACAATACAATCATATTATGATGTTTGCATATATACAAGCAATGAGCAATCAACCACAAACAACATTATTTTTCTACTGATTCACCATACCATCGAAAATCATGGCATTATATTCTATTATACCAACAGCGAAGAGGTAATTTCTCAAAGATATATGGATCAATGCAAAATTCATAGCTCCATTAAGTTCAGGTGTAAGGCAAATGTCGCACTTTAGTTCCGATCTACCAGATCTTGCAAAATTGTTAGAGACACAACATAGTTTATATAATCCCAATTAAGTACACTGTAAAAAAAACTAAGCAAACTACCATGTGAGATGCATCAAGCATCCTCATATGGGTTAAGCACTGCATGTAAAATTTCAGGAGAAAGATGAAGCTTTATTAACTCACTCCGATTGGAAGTAGGAAGCGAGATCCACACAAGGTAGGACCCTATCTCCTCCAAGCTCGGTTTGGCCACCGCCTGCGTTCTCCTCTGAGCCTAGCTCGGTGTCATTGCTGCCTTCTCTTCCTCGAGCTTTGACGGAGGAAAAGAGTAGAGGTGGCCTCGAGGGACGCACGTCTTTGAATGCAGGTGTCGGAGGGCTCGATGATGAAAGGCGTCGGTGTGGGCTGGATCCAGGCACCAAATGGCCTGAGAGGTTGCAGAGCTTCGGTCTTGGATCAGCAGGGGCGGTCCCGAGGGTTTTTGGACCTAGAACAAAAATATATAGACGAGTTATGACCGTCTGCAGATGTTAACTAGCACATCAAATTTTCTGAGAAATATAGTATTTCTCGGAAGAAGCAAAATAAGCATGGAAAAGATGCTAGCTGAATACAACAACGAATACTCCATTTCCAAGAATTTATGAAGTATGTGAATTACTCATTTTCAGCTGAAAATTCTAAAGTACACAAGTATACCACAAGACAGGAATTTCGCCGGTGTTTCAATGAATCAACAATTATGGTAGATTCATTACAGTAGACTTTGTATTCTTGGGGAAAAGATCGTGACCATTGAACTGCTTGATGGCTATGATATGTGTATCAAAATGGCAAAAGGTAAAAGCTACTGCATTTGTTTTTAAAACAAGCATGCCTTCACCTTGACCAGCTCGTCTTAAAGGTAACATAATGTTTAAATTAAAAGAAAACAATGACCATGTGGCCGGATGTTCTTAGTTAAACTCTTCTAGTAGAGCAAACTCATTCAAACAGTAGTGTTCTATTGAATGAACCACCATCGGCATGAAAGAAGCATGAGTGGCATGAAAAAGTTCACCAAAAGATTATCTTATAAAGCCAAGCGTTCTGCATTGGTTGCCCTCTTCAATCAATTGTTTCTCATTTAATTTCCCATTTCATTCCAGCAAATAGAGTGCCCACATCATGAACCTAAATTAATTAATCTCATTGAGAAGATCCGGGCATCACCCCTAACCTAGCAAACCAAATGAACGATTGTGATACTCTGCCACGACCAACAAGCATATCAAACAACAATCAACTTTGTCTCTTCAAAATGATGAGACACTTTGTCTCTAATAGGCAAAGTTTGAATAAATTGAAAGTTTCGCAAGTTAAGCTGGTAGTGAGGAATCCAAACCATTAGGGAATATAGACCAATAGGGAGCCTAGTGCCTAGCAGATTGAATATTTGACTAATCAAGTTGCAGTCTACGTATGTATGCAGAGGAAAGAGGATCTGCAACTCTAGTGGAAGAGAAGAGACTGCTGGTGCATGCGGCATGCAGCAGCCTAGTATACGTATGTTAGCTGGGTTGATAGAATACTACTACTGGTGTATGCTTACCTCGGGAGAGGCCCATCGGCTCCCTAGGCCTGGGACGTTCGCGCTTTCCTCGCGCGTGCTGCCCAGGGCCGGGATCAGACGTAGGCAGCGGTAAAACGAAGGAGATCTGCCGGGCTCGCGGCGGCGGCCGGAGAGGAGGGCTGGCTCTCGCCAAAGGGCGACGGCGGCGGCGGAGAGGGCAGCGTGGCTCTGGTTAGACCTGGGGCGGCGGCGAGGCGCCACAGCATGAGGACGGGTCGGCTCTTTTTTTCTCACGGGTGGAGAGGATAAGGCACGCCACCGATCGGAGGATAGGGTTTGGGGTGCGGTTGGACTGTGAGGCTCGGGCTGTTGTGTATATTGGGCCGAAAAGTTATGCGCGGGCTATTTTTTCCTGTGGCGCGAATACCCAACGAAAGCGTGGGTCGTTGGCGCCAAATGATTTTATTTCACAAAAAACAAGAGTTCGTGCCTCGCATAACAATTTTCATGAGAGTTTAGCATCACGAAAATTGTATTTTCCAGCGGTGCACGAACCACTCTCACGAAAAATCAGTTTTCGTATGGATTTAACTCACCCTCATGAAAAGCATTAATTTCATGAGGGTTCATTTTCAACACTCATGAAAATACTTTCCTCTCACGAAATTTCCATTTTCTGGTAGTGTAAAAAAGAATTCTAGAATTGAAACATACGACTAGGTATACAGAGAAAGAGGGACATAAAAAATCGGAGTTTTGTGGCATGAATGTCACAATAAACGATTATGCAAAATAAACGACTATGTGAAAAAGCCCGTGGGAGTGAATTCAGGCTTGTTAAAAAAATCACCTCCGCGGCAAAGGCAGGATCAAGAGTTTTCTCGGCATGCAAAACTGAGGCCTTCTACCTTAATATCAAAACCATATACCTCGGGTGGAAACGATTATATGTGGATAATGTCATTTGCAGTAACTGTTCTTTTCTGTTCTTTGTTTGTCAGAGAACTCTCTTTGTCATTGGTCAGTAGGTCAGTCCATCAGTCCTTGGCCCACATGCCCACACAAAGTTTGAATCATTCAAACTTCATTTTTGACCGTAAAAATTCTTCATTGTTGCACAGTCGTAGAAAAAACTACAAGACAGAAAATGGGGAATTGTACACCGAAACAAAAAAAAATCAACGAATCAGATTACTTACAAGGCTGGAATGTCATACATTTGTAGACATTTTCTACCCTATATTTTCTACATTTGTAGACATTTTCTATAACCAAATTAAGTTTCTGGAAAGAACAAAAGAATTTGAGATCGACCACAGCCTACTCTTGCTTCACTCGGCGTCTTCCTGAATGATGCTCAGCGCCCGCTTGAGCCTCGACGTCGCCGCGGCGGCTGCAAGCTTCTCGTCCTTCTTCGCTGGGTTCAGCAACATCCCGAACTCCCCAAGCGTCTGTTGGTTTAGCTTCTCGTTGAAGAAGACGTCCTCGCCGCCGTCGTCCATTTCCTCGTGCACGGGCATGACGCGAACTGCCTTCTTCTTGCCGCCACCATGGCCACGGCGCCGCCCGTGACGCCTCGGCTTGCTGTTGCTGCTGGATGCGAGCGCCGTGGTCGCCCGCACGGCCAGCGCGGCCATGTCGGCGGTCGACAGCGGCTTGTCGAGCATGGCCGCCGGGAGCACGAAGTATGTCTGCCCCGGCCGGAGCACCTCGCCGGGGCACAGCGCCGGCGGGCGCTCGTTGAAGTATAGCGCGTCGGAGTTGCACACGAAGAACGACGACGACGACGACGACGCTGCGCCGCCGCTCTGGCCGAGCACGTCCGAGACGATAGAGGGAGAGGAGGCCGGGAGTTCCTTCAGCGATCCGTCTGCTGCGATGACCCTGGCCGGTGCCGGCGAGGCCGGCAGGTCCACCTGCCGCGAGAGGCTGCCGTGGTGGATGCAAGAAAGCTTCAATCCCATGGAGTCTAAGAAGTCAGACAAATTTTGTTACTACACTCTTTGGAATTTGGACGTGGAACTTACACGGGATGTGTGGCGCATATATATAGACAGAGCTAAATGGAGAGGTGGGGAAAGTGCGAGACAAGCTTTTCCATTTGAACCCTTGGCTTCTTGTTCAATTGCGCAGGTGAACATGCTCTGTTTGGTGAATAGCCCACGGACGACCGTGTCCGCCCACGCTTGCTCTGATCCGGTACAGCGCGCCCCGCCCGTTTGGATTCGCACGCTCCGTTTCCGCACGCATGCAGGGACCGCCCGCGCCGCTTAGACCACTCGCCCCACCCGCCCACATGCGGGGACCACCCGCGCCCCTCCGTTTCATGAGCGCACGCGCGGGAATCCATGCACCGTGCCTGCCGATGCGCGCCGCATGGCTCCAGCCGTCCCATTAAAGAGTATACGCTTGAAATACGAAACCGAAATATTTGATGCAATATGCATATGAAAACAGCTGAAATATTAGGAACATACACTTACAACATATGTGTGCAACATATTTAATATTCAGATAAACACTTACAACATATATCTAAAAACATATGAAACATTTTGAACAGACGTATATAGTCATTGCAACATATGCAACATCCAGATCTACTTTTGCAACATCCATATGAAATACTTGCAACATACATCTGAAATAATTGAAACACTTGAAACTTGCGTTTGCAACATGTGCTTTTAGTACAACATCTCCTTACTAAAGTCGCGCGTCACAGCGGCCACAACTTCCTTGTGGGGAACTGCAATAGCAGCGACAAGCTTGGGTCGGTGGTGGTGCGGCTTCCTGCCGCGTGGTGTCTTCGGCCGACCGCGGGAGACGATGTCCCGACCAGCGACAACCTTTTCCTGGTGGCACCGGGTGGTGGTGACACGGTGCACGCTATGGCCGTGACGGGTGAAGCGCGGTGGAGTACGGCGGTGGATGGGGGAGCGGCGACGGACGCGGCCCGGCGCGGCAGCGAACGCGGCATGATATAAGGGCGCGGTGGGGGATGGCAGCGTCAGCGAGGCAGAGTAGGGGCAGGCGGACGGCGCGGTGAAGCCGCAACGAGCGAGGTGATAGGAAATTTGTGTCGCAGGTGCTATCTTTTTTTTGGATACAGTTGCAGAGAGATGGGAGAGAGCGTAGAGGGGAGCAGACTGGTTGCCTGTTGGACCAGACCGCTGCGCAGTCCAAGAAACACGATGTTCAGACAGACGGACGCCCTGAACATAGCATTATCGTTCTTTGTTTAGTAAGAGACCAATTAATATAACTTGTTTCTTTGCTATTAAAGGGTCCTATAGCTTAGATATATGTAAAAAAACATAAAAAATGTTGATGAAATGTACGCGGAGAAAGCATCCTAAACTGTCGTTATTTCTAGTAGCCAGGAAACTTATACTACTAGACATATGATTTTATTTTACAGCTGCCTATAATTTTCCAGGAATGGTTTATATAGCAATCCATCTCTATAAATGCTGTGCCGCATTGTAGTAGCTTCTAAACCATCGATTTTTAGAAACTGACTTAGTAAAACGGTATGCTTTCTGCAAAATAGCACACTCGTAGGGCTACGAGGGGGATATTCAGCTTAAATCCAAAAGAGGAAGTAACGGTGTGAGCGCTGACGAAACACACGCCAGCACGTCGCTGTCCGCCTGTCCGGCGTCCCTAGGCCTTGTTTAGATTGCAAATTTTTACAATCTGAATACTGTAGCATGTTTCGTTTGTATTAGACAAACTTTATCCGATCATGGACTAACTGGGCTCAAAAGATCCGTCTCGTGATTTACAACTAAACTGTGTAATTAGTTATTTTTTTTACCTACATTTAATACTCTATACATGCGTCCAAAAATTAATGTGATAAAGAGAGAGTGAAAAAACTTAGAATTTAGAGATGATCTAAACAAGGCCCTATACTATAATTTTTGTTTGTGCACGAGAAGGACCTGCGGCTGTACTACGTTGCGGTCCCGGCACGAGGCTGCGAGTCGAGTCAACCGCGACTAAGAATCCTGTCGGGACCACCTGTCATCCGCTCGCACAGAAAGTCAGTGGCTTCCTTACCGCTTTCCTGGGAGGTGACCGCACTGCGTGCACACATCAGTGCATACGCATGCAGCAACAGGTATAGCCTTGCATCTCAAGGCGACCGGACCGCACTGCATGCAACGGACCGGGGGCACCGATCGACTTTTCAGCGCTTCCACGACCCAGCCCCAGCGCCGGCGCCGTCGACGTCGAGCGCCACCATCTCCGTATGGAACAAACAAGCCTTGACAGAATAGCCAAAGCTCCAGCCATTGTGCCATGTCTGTCTCTATCGGAGAGACATGGATCAAGCCAAAGATGCAAGGAACAAATGTACGGAGTAGTACATTATTGCATTTCTGCCAGGCAGGCAAGCTTTTCCATCATGGCTGCATGAACTGATGTTGTTATTCAGGCCAACACGTTACACGTGCATGTATGGATCCCTACACAAGATCGAGCACTGGCCTTCACCAAACCACCAATAATACAAGGAGATAAAGTCCGACCATTTCGGTTTTTCGGTTCGGTTTCGGTTTTTGGATCTGGAAACTACGGTTATCGGCTCGGTGTTCAGTTTGTACGTAACAGGAACCGAAGAACCGAGCAAACCGAACACTCCACGTATCAGCGACGGTGCCTCAACGCACCTCTCGCCAAAGCATCTCGGCCCATCAGTTAACAGGTCCAGTCGGCCACTCCTCACGTTTCCACCCCCTCCCGACCCAATCCGTTCCGCCCCCTTCCTACCCCCACGCGAGGCACCCAGGGGCGAGAGACAATCAGACAAGCCACTCGGCCTCGTCCCTTGCCTGGAGGTTTTCTCCAATATTCTCAGTTGCCGCGCACGGATGTGCCATCACTATCATATCTCTCAGCAGTGTATCCTTAGACCTAGATATAGGTTGTAGATCTAGCTTGCCCTCTAGGGTGTGAGTGTGTTGTGTGTGGTGTGTGTTAGAGCATGAGTTCAGACACTACAGCGTGTAATCAAAGGTTGAGGCAATAAAAAAACCATATCCTCTACCCTGGCGGTGTTGTGCTTACTGCTTAGTCTGGGCAGAGGCGCGGAGTAGCGAAGCGTCGGAGAGGGCGAGCCGGCGATCGGCGCGGTGGCGCTACGAGCTTCGGGGCGCGTGAGCGGCGCGGCGGCGGCTGCCAGTCGCATCGGCGCATCACGGAGGGCTGATGGTGGCGGGGCGGCGGCATGTCCAACCAACGAGCCGGCGATTCAATTGGACGAGGCATGCAGTCATGCACCGTGCGGCATCTAAGGCCCCGTTTGGCAGGGCTTCTCCACCAGCTTTAGGAGCCGTTTGGAGCCGTTTTCTGCCAAACGAGGTAAAGTGAAATAGCTTCACTGGTGAAGCCCCTAAAAACATGCTCTCACAATGATTTGGGGTGGGATGGAGCCAAAAAAAGTGGCTTCTCCCGGCTCCTCCTCCAGGCCCCTAAAAACATGCTCTCATAGGGAAGCCATTTTGCCAAATGGTTTACAAAAACCGCTTCAGCTCCACCGGTGGAACTGTTCGTGGAGAGCTGAAAAAAAAAATGGCTTCACTAGTGAAGTGAAACCGTGCCAAACGGGGCCTAAGCATATGTCAGATGGATTCTTTTCTTCCTCCGTTTCTAATCTGAGATTCTGGGCACTTGGATCTGAAGCAAAATCTCCTTGTTTCTCTCCGTGCTAACGTAGGCTTCGGTTTGTTCGGTGGAAACCGAAAACCCGAATTGGTCAGTTTCTGTTTTTTCAAGGAACCGATCGGTTGTTGATATTTAGAAACCGACGTTTATGGAAACTGAAGAAACCGAACCGATTTGTTGGTTTAAACCGATTGCCTAGGCTGAATGGGCACCAAGCGGATCTTTCTTTCACACTCTCATCTCATCTAACAAGACTTTTAGTGCTCACAAACCCATTATATTGAACTTCACAAATATTTGTTTACGATGACATGCTATTTGAATAGGGAGACGCTAGCGCTCGGACGTCCGGCCCCAAGAAATGTCTCGGACGCAGCACCCACTCAGCCCTGTAAAATTATCTGGTTCCATCCGTAACTCCCACCCAACATGTAAAGTTGTTCCACCCGTAACAGCCAGAGACCGCGCCCTGTTGCACGCACAAATGGGAACCGCCTGTGCCCCTGCCGCCATCCCCCTCCGCTTCCTACGCTTGCCGCTGCGCTGGGTTCCATCCCTCCACTTCCCATGCGCATGCACGACAGCTGGTGGGTCCCATTGCAACATGTGCAACACCAGATATATACTTTTGCAACATCCAGATAAAGCACTTGCAACATACGTCTGAAACAACTGAAACACTTGCAATATATATCTAAAATACCAGAAAAACACGTGTGTACCATTGCAAAATATATGCAACATCCAGATGAAACACTTGAAACATACGTTTGAAGCAACTTGAAACACTTAAAAACATACGCTTGCGACCATGCATATATATGCAACATCCAGATCTACTTTTACAACATCCAGATGAAACACTTGAAACATACGTTTGAAGCAACTTGAAACACTTAAAAACATACGCTTGCGACCATGCATATATATGCAACATCTAGATCTACTTTTGCAACATCCAGATGAAACACTTACAACATACATCCGAGATAGATGAAACAATCGAAACATACACTTGAAACATATGTGTATAGCCAACATCTCGATCCATTTTTGCAACACCAATATAAAACACCTGCAACATACCTCTGGAACATCTGAAACACTTGAAACATATCTTTGCAACACGCGCTTTCAGCGTAATATCTCCTTGTTGTTTGTGAATGGAGGCTCATCGGCGCGTGGATTTCACCGGTGTAGAGCTCGTTGGTGGCGCGGAGCTTGCCGCTTTGGTGGAGAAGGACGCGGCAAGTCCGATGGAGGAGGCCATGGTGGGTCCAAGCGCTCTAGAAGGCCGCGACGGGCGAGAGGAGTGGTGGAAAGGGAGGAAGACAGGCTGCTGCGCTCTGGCAGGGGTGGAGATGCCGGCTGGCGGAGTGCAGGGGTGATGGAGAGGGAGGCGTGGTGGAGAGTGCGGTCGCCGAGGCGGTGCGGGCGTGCGGCAGCGTTGCGTGAGGTGAGTTATTTTCCTTTTTAACAGTTGGGGGCGAGTGCGAGTGAATGAGCAGATAAGATTACCGTCGGGGGCAGTCCTCGGGCTAGCACGGGCGGCCCACCAGAGACCGTCCAGCGCAGACAGACGTCCTACACCCAGAATTACCGTTTTGATTATAGTCTTCATCGCGATCGACCATGTATGCAAATTTCGAAGATTGATCACTAATATTTTACATATATATTATCTCCCAACTATAGAAGAAGTCGGTATCACAACTAGGTCCAAATTAAACCCGTTCACTTCTGAATGAGTAATTAAGCAAAAGATTGTAATGACATCCAACGTATCCTACCACTACCAGGTACAGGTAGCGATGATATTGTTTCCAGGAGTAAAAAAATGCTCTGAATTCCACCTAAAATCCAGATGGGAACCCACACTCACATTCCAGAAGCTGGCTCTTAAAATTAGACAACCAATGACAAACAAATTAAATTGCATAGCAGATTCAACAAACTACACAAAGAACTGCCCGCGGATTGGGTGAGAGAGATTGCTTAACGCGCGTGCGGAGACGAAGAGGTAGACGAGGTGCCTTGGCTGGCTCTGCCTGGTTGACTATACGACGGGTAGCCGCGCCCTCGCATGGTGTCTGCGGTCTGCCCAGATGAAGCCTTACCTTGCTTCTCTCAGTTGCTACTGATGTGTTCTAGCTTGGAAGTCGGGCAGATACGGTCAGCCTGCGCCGCTCTAGTTGAAGAATCCATGCACACGCAGCGTCAAAACAAGCATACATCTGAGTGCTAATCCGGGGACACGGATTACTGCCAGGGACTGATTACTGAATATAACTATATATAAGTGACCTCCATGCTTGACCGTAGCAATTTCATCCCTGCTTCTCACGTTGACGTTTCCGCGCTCAAACCACCTGACAGTCGTACGTACATTTCCTGATATATAGTAAGTAAACCACATGCGTGTAAGGTATGACACACAGGACAGTGACTTGATGGCGATTGAGGCTGTGGTTAGACTACCTGACTCATTGCTGGAGCACAGGAGCAGGGGAAGCTACTATGAAACTCTGCAATTTGCTGAACAGGTCCATCGACCTTTCTTTTGTTGGGAAGGGTCATCCATCGACTTTTATTTATTGTTCCTATGTTTCTCGTGCAAGCTACAGAGATCAGAGATGATGTATCATCTATGTGCCATCTTTCATGGACCATGCATGGCAGGCCAACACATATAGTATACAGGAGCTCAAGCGGGAGTTACTACATATCGATTATGGATTTATACTAGGCCACATTTTCGTTGCTTTCTTCATGTGCCATTTTTGCTATCCTTGTGAGGTAGCTAAGTAGAGATAGGGTTCTAGGATTCGGTCGAAATTGACTAAATTTCAGCAAATTTAGGCCTGAATGTATAGTTGTACATGCAGCCCCGTGGCCTGGTCCAGCCCAATAACCAGTGGGCCCGGCCAGCATGGCCCAGGGGAGCAGGCCATGTCGGGCCCCTCCCTGGGACCGTCAGGTGGCCAGGCCCGCAATTTAGTGGGAAGGCCCGGTGCATTGCATGGCTTGCTAAAGGCCCACGCTCCCAATTCCGCAAAACCCTACCCCAGATCTCTCTCCTCGCGCCACGCGAGAGGAAAGAAACCCGTACCGCACTAGCTCCTCTCGCAGAGTCATGGGCTCGCGGCTGCATATGCGCTCGCCTTGCCTCCTTCCCTTCTCCTCTCGCACCTCGTGGTCGAGGTGTGCCCCAAACTCCACCCCTCGCTCCGCCCCGCTGGCCTCTACATTCTTCGCTCACTAGCGGACGACACCACGGCCTCCTTTCCTCCACATGGCCGTGACTCGGGAGTGAGCGTGTGGGCCCCGGAGAGGCGGGGACGCCGGCCTTGGGAGCCAGATCGCCGGTGGTCGGATCCGCTCCACCCCGTTGCCTTCTCCGCTCCGCCTACAGATGCACCGGATCTAACTCACACAGCTGCCTCCTGCCTCGCCTTCCTTGCCTTTCTCTGGTTGCCGGCATTTGGTGGGCCACAGGCTGGCCTGGCATGATGGATGTGGCAGGCTTATCGAGGCAGCCCGGCCCAAAAATCAACCGGTAGGACCATGCTTAGGCGGATGGCCAGGCACGAAGCCCTCTTTGGCACGGCTCGGGCAGAACGACATGCCGTGACTAGCCCAGTCACCGGGTCGTGCCTAGCCCCAGCCTGTGCCGGGCCGGGTGTCCTGTTTGGCTATCTATATCCGAATGTAACACCACAAGGGGACAAAATATTATGTCTAATATATACTCCCTCCGTACGGGTAATTCAAGTCATTTTGATAGCGACACGGTCTCCAAAGCATAATTTTGACTTCTTATTTTTATAAAAAAAATTATTGAAAAGTGAATATATGTATGTATTTATGAAAGTACTTTTCAAGATAAACATATTCATATGGTTTTTACATTCCCAAACTCAACAACATAAAAAGTTATTCATAATTTATATTCCCAATGTTTGATTTAAGCCTCGTCCAAAACGACTTGAATTACCAATATAGAGGGAGTATTAGACTTCAGTGTAGTCTAGAGTTCAAACAAGCCCAAATTTTTTTTCTTCAATATAAAATACAAACCTACCAAGATCTAATCCACTTGTCTGACAAAGCCGAGGGCCATGTCTGACACACTCACCCAACCATAATTCTTCAGTAATCATTTCCACCATAACAGGGAGTAGCCAACGATGGGCACGGAACTAAAAGGCAAATTAACCGCACACCATGAGTACAAATAGTACTCATAGGACTTGTTGATATGCTAATTTTTAGGTGGACGCATAGGGCTTCACCAATTTTAAAGTTAAGCTCATGACTAGCAAAAGAATTTGGCTGGGCAGGATGAATGATCATTATTGTCTGCTTCTGACTCCTTTCCTAGGCTAATGCAGTTTTCATCAATAGTGAACGACATGCTTAATTCAAGTTGGTCCTCTATTTCTTTAGCCTAATTAATGATAACAATATAAAATTAAACTAAAAGAAACAAGGCACCATTATTAGCAAGTATGTGTATGCCATTTGAAGTCACATAAATACAGCTTGCCAGCAAACTTAAGTACATACTGATGAGAAGCTTTTAAAAAAATAATGTGTGAGGCCAACTATATTCAGTGATGTGGTAAATTTTGTTTGAAGAGCGGTCAATGGTGGCACACACTACTAGCTACGATCTTCACCGAATGTTGCAGTTCAATGAATTACAATGAAATGTGTCGGCTTAGCTAGAATCCCATGCTGACTTGTGCTCATTTGTGTGACTAAATTAAATTATATGAATGTTGCTACAATGCTACAGGCAGCGGAATTTCCACCCGCACGCCTCTTGCCCTGTACGCTATTTTCTTCCTCACACCTTCTTCCTCACACCTGCGCCCCTCACCCCGCCTGGCTCCGGCGACGCCGCCCTCGCTCCCTCTAGATCCGGCAATGCCGCGCTCGATTCCCTCCAGATCCGGCGCCGCCACCCTAGCCTCCACTACCTAGCTCCCACCGCCCCGCCGCCCACCACCTTGCAACCATACCGCCAGCGGCGACCTCCTCCTTCCCAGTGGCGGAGGCACAGGGTATGCCGGGTATGCACCGGCATACCCTGTCTGACCGGCATGTACTAATAACATATATGTATTATATATATCTGTATTTGTATTAAAAAAATGAAAGAAATCACTTGGATCACAGATGACGCTATATCCATCACGGAAGCAGGAAGTTAGAAGGCCCAGGAGGCCAGTTCGCGGCAAGGTTATCCTCGGACCTTCCACTTTTTGGCTGTTATCTCGATCCGTCGATTTGTAAAAAAAATCTCGATCCGTCGATCGGAGCTGAGGAGTCACGGTTCACGGAACATGCCGCCCCCTGCCACCCCCTGACTGACTGTTGACGCCGGCGTGACGGTGACGCCCTGGTTTTGGTGGCCGGTGCCCTGCTGCCTCCGGTCACTCGTGTGCAGTTTGCACGACCACGCAGTTATAGAGGCTCGCTGATTCACTATTTCTCCCTGGTAAAATTTAATCTTCTACTCTTCGTCTTATTATAGAAAATTATTATCTACTTTCATAGCTGCTCCCTCCATTTCAATTTATAAGATATTTTGATTTTTTTAGATACATTACTTTTATTATGCATAATCTAGACGTAGTGTATATATAAGTGCATAGCAAAACTTATGTATCTCGAAAAGTTAAAACGTCTTATAATTTGAAATGGAGGGAGTATTTGCAAGCATCACAAACAACAAATTGATTAATTATTTAGCATTGTGTTTTTTAATATTTATGCTCTTCTGAAGAGAAACTCTCTCAGTTAAGCTTTTCGAAATAAAGAGGCACAAAGTGTATCAATGGTTTATGAGCATCTCAAATTAGTGTTGCTTCTACCCGTGGCAACGGCAAGTGTTGAAAGTATTTTCTGCAATGGTTTTAGTGACAACAAAGTTACGAAATATGGTGGAGATAGTCTTTTAGATGATTGTCTAGTCACTTTCACTGAGCGGAATATTTTCTTTGAAGTTGGTGAAGATGATATAATCAAGATATTTATGTCCCTTCAAAAGCCTCAAATAAAATAGTCAGAAATAGAGTTGGAAGTCTCTTGTACTCTTTTACTCCTATATTTCAATTATCGGTATGACTTTTGAACTATTTATATTGTATTTAGTGGATGGTTTTAACTTAACTAATCCATAAATTTAAGCCTTATTGTGTTATTTAGTGCACTTATACCGAATCATGTAGTCGATTTTACAATTATTACTGAATTACTAATATGGATTTACCGAATTGTATATGAAAATTTTTAGGCGGCATACCCTGATCTAAAATCCTAGATTCGCCATTGCTCCTTCCCCTCCCTCCCCGCCCCTCCCGTGTGCAGCCACGGCGACCTCTGGTGAGCTCCGGCAATGGCGACCCTGCCCCGACCTGGCCCGGCTGCCTACCACCGCCGCCAGGGCCCCTAAACTGGCCACCGGCCATTTGTAAAGAAAATGGACCCTCGGCCCATTTAGTTTGGATTTTGGTGTTTAATGATCAACATGACCAAATTGGATTAATGAATTTGCAAGTGTTTATTTTATAGTGCAATAAGATGCAAACGCGAATTGGACCAAGATTGGAACGTGAAGAATATGATCAACACTCAAAGGAAAACGCTAGAGGATGTGTGATCAACCTAAAAGTGAAGCTAGGAGTTCAAGATGCGAAGATGAAGAAGCCTGGAAGAAGGATCACGAAGTAACGAACAAAGGGCAAACCTGCAGCTCGCACCGGACAGGACTGTGTGCACTGGACAAGGTGGCACCGGATGGCACTATGCACCGGACAGGGCACCGCTCTATTTTTTCAGCGTGACACACTTTCGTATTTTGGGCATAACTTTTAGCCCTGAACTCCGATTTGATGATTTTGGACTTTTTGGAAAGCCAATGAAAAGCTCTACAGCCTTGAACCGGTGGAAATCGAATTGGAGCAGCCTAGAGGGCACCGGACAGGGTGGCACCAAACAGCACTGTGCACTGAACAGGGCAGCCCTATTTTTCAGAGAGCAGCGAATTCGGGACTGGTCACCAAATAGGTGGTCACCGGACTGTCCGGTGGCACACCGCTGTGTGAACAGTGCCCCAACGGTCGGTGTGTCAGAGACACAATGGCTAGTCCATGCGGCGGCCCCGGACTGTTCGGTGACCTTGCAGAAAAGTGCAGCTCGTCCACAACGGCTAGTTTTGGATTGGTGGCTATAAATACCACCCCCAACCGGCCATTTGAAGTGTGAGGGAGCAAGGAAAGGATAGTGGGGTGTTGCTACACCATATTTGTTCTCTCCACATGCATAGGGC
The DNA here is from genome assembly GCA_904845875.1 of Miscanthus lutarioriparius. Taxonomy (NCBI): domain Eukaryota; kingdom Viridiplantae; phylum Streptophyta; class Magnoliopsida; order Poales; family Poaceae; genus Miscanthus; species Miscanthus lutarioriparius. The sequence continues at coordinate 135,807,359 of CAJGYO010000007.1, read as the reverse complement.
TCAAAGATCACTTGGTGATATGCGTAGGTGCTTTGCGAAGTGCTTAGGTTAGTGAGACCACGCTCATATGCGCTTGCTCTAGGTTTAGGCCTAGTTTTTTGTGAGGTTTGCACACCTTTTATCTCTCGGTGCTTGCGTTCACCATTGTTGTATTTGGTGGGGCCTGTGGTCTTGCGAGACCACACCAACCGCATTTGTGGTGTGCCCCCCACGTGTATGGAGGGAATAAGGCCCGCGGCGTTTCGGCCGCAAGCTTGATAGTGAAGACGGCGGAGAGCGATCTGGGAGAGGCACACCGAAGACCCACTTGCGCGTGGGAAGACATGGAATTATCCAACCGAGAGCTTGGCCTTTACAAGGGGCTCCAACGAGAACTAGGGAGAAGCTTGAGCGCTTCTCGATACCTCGGTAAAAATAGCAGAGTCGTCGACGAGAGTTTGCATCTGTATTGCCCTTTTATCTTCTGCATTTATATTATGTACCTTGGGTGCGTGCTTACTTTCCTAGCTTAGTTTTTAGGTTAGTTGATAGGATTGGAACATAGGGTGGATAACTTTTTTACGGTAGAGATAGCAACATACCTAGCAAAACCATAGTTGCACATTTAGATAGATTATTTATTTGCATAGGTTTTGACTAGGTGGAATTAGAGACCATAGTTAGAAGTATAATTTTAAGTTACCTAATTCACTCCCTCTTAGGCGTCACGGTCCTTACACCATCCCCACCGCCTAGCCGGCCTTCCTCCCCTCGAGTCCCTTCCTTCTAAGGCCGCCGGAGTTAGGTTGGGGGCGGCGGTGGTGCGGTCGCCGGCCGCATCTTCTCCGTCTACAGCTCGAGCTCCTCCCCCTCCTACCGCCCGCGAGTCACCGCTGCCGGAATTGACGTGGGAGCATGTTGGGGAAGAAGCAGGCGCGGGCGTGTGAGAGCGCATCGGACGGCCACACACGTGCATGAGACGGTGGAGAGGGTGTGCGCGCCGAGCGTTACCAGCGCGCGCGCTCGGAAAGAAGCTTTTCCGAAATTATATTCCTACTTTGTACAGAGGATGCAAAAGTTATGTTTATGTCCACTCAAATCATCAACAACCATTATTTGTTACAGCATCTTAGCCAAATGGAGAAGTTGAAATCTTGCAAGTCCCAACACAATTTACACTCACGAAAAAACTTGCTGCATAAAGATAGTGAGATGTCGTCTCACCTTGCATCTGAGCAAGTAGAAGCGGCAAGCCTCATACTAGAATCCTGGTTTGCATTCCTCGCACTGGGACGTGCCAAGCTTCCCATACCACTACATTGGCCGCCTGTTACAGAACGTTGTCTCTGTTGATGAGTTAAGATGAGTTAGGTTTGCACCATTGACATGCTCAGCAGGTGCTTCATATATCGTCTACCTCCTTCACCACATTGGACTTGTGTGCTCTGTGTCGAGACGAGCCATCTCCTTTGGGTTGACCGTTGTTGTGCACCACCTTGCAAGATAGAGCATATAGTTACCATAACGGACAAACACATAGATCCCGCTTATGTACTAAATATACAGTCTATGCTGGCTAGAAGTGAAGAAAAATGTATGATCCACAAGGTAGAATTGGGACCTTCTTTCTAATGTGTAGTTATATCCAAATCAAGGTGTGGAGCACATAGATATCTTGTGCCTCTCTATTTTTGGACACTATCCAACTAAGTCAACGTACAATGGCTTTTGTGGAGAATACCATATTAATTCTACTAAATTGCTCTATCAACCAATTTATCAACTCGGTTTAATCAAATCAAACCTAGTAGTTCTTGGGATGCACCAGGTACAGCCCCTTAGCATAATTTATCAGGATATATTTGTTATGAAAGATCAACAACCTTGAGTTTGAAAATACTTTGCAGAATACATGTCATCTGAGCACTGTCATCATTTGAAGGTTGTTCATGTTACCATGAGGCCATGTCTGACATACTCATCCAACGCTTTGCATGCTTTGGCTTACATCGTCGCTGCTTCCTATCTCCTTTTGTAGGAATGTTTACCACCCTAAATATTGCCTGCATAAAAGATGTAACTGTATTTTATATATCATTTCAATGCCGTAACCATATATATAGCTCAACACAATGGGTCTTTATTTTCATTCACGACTTTGCAACCAAAATTTATGTAATGCGGCCCATGGCCCCATGCACAGCAAAAGGTAGGATTCCCAAAAAAATGAGTGTCACGATCAATGACGGAAGTTCACTAAGGATATATTACAGAGATAAGTAATATATAGATTGAACTCAACAACATAAAAGAGGGAGGGGTAGGAGCACACTTCATCCAGAACTGTTTGTATCATATATTACTTGGCTAATAACATCAGAGATTTTTTTTGCAAGTGAACAACATCAGGTTGGTAGACCTCCTACTACTTATACATGTCTACTAAACCAGCTGAGCTGGTCCTGAGGAAAAAATGTTTTAGTCAACAGAACGAAAGAACTTGATTTTCCTTCGGATAATATAAGATATAGAATTGGCTGCAGTTACTTCACTATTGGATCGATCGGGTACTCCAAAACATTTGTCCTGTGACGTCAATACTAACATTTCATACTAAAGGAACCAATTTTCCCAAGCAAGATAATCCTAATCCGTTTTATTATTTGACAGAGATATCATAGGCGATATCAGTAATGCGTTGTAAAGACAAATGTTACTAGTATACCTTATTATTAACTGATGCTTTTCTTCTTGGGTTGCTCAGATGCCTAGAGCTAGCTCCTGAATCTCTTTCATCAGTTTTGCAACGAGTTATATAGTAACCCAAACGAGCAAACAGATAGATCCCACTTATGTGCTAAATATACAATCTATACTACCTATAAGTGAAGAAAAATGTATGATCCACAAGGTAGAATTCGGATCTTCTTTCTAATAATATGTAGTTATATCCAGGTGAGGAGGATACATATATCTTGCAAGTCCAAACACACTTCATACTCACGTAAATCTTGTAGCATGAAGCTAGCGAGATGTCTCACGCCTTGCATTTGAGCTAAATTAACTATATCAGCTCGGCTTAATCAAATTAATCTTATTAGTTCTTTTTTGCGGGTAAAACATACTAGTTCTTGGGATGCACCGGGTACAACCCCGTAGCACAATTTATCAATATCAATTTGTAAAGAAAGATCGACAACCTTAGAGTATGAAAATACTTTGTAGAATACATGTCATCTGAACTCTGTCATCATTTGGAGCTAGTTCGGTTTACCAAGATGAGGGCCATGTCTAACACACTCATCCAACCATAATACTCTGGTCATTACTTATACTATACTAGGGAATAGCCAATGATGGACACGAAACTAAAAATCAAATTAACCGCACACCATTAGTACAAAGGCTTCTGACTGGTTTCCGGATCTAATGCTGTTTTCATCAACAGTGAACGACATATATGCTGAATTCAAAAAGCTGGTCCGCTATTCCTTTAGCCTAATAAGAACAATGGAAAATTAGACTAGAAGCAGCAAGGCACTATTATTAGCAAGTATGTGTATGCCATTGGAAGTCCCACATATACAGCTTGTTAGCAAACTTGAGTACCATCGGAAGCTTCTACAAAAAAAAAAGTGTGGTCCTAATTTCCTTGGCGGCCAGCCTCCAAGAAAATCATCCTTGTGCCAAAATCGCCAAGGAAATTAATTTCCTTTATCTCCTATTCTTTAGTGAATTTGCTTGACGGTTTGTCGCCAAGGATCATTTCCTTAGTGGTTTAAGCCCTTTCCATGGCGGTTTTGGCACTCAAGGCAATTCGGGATTGTGGTAGTTATTAAGTGATGTGGTATATAATTTGATTGAGTCCCATGCTCACTTGTGCTCCTTCATGTAACTACATTAAATTATATTCCTACTTAGGACAGAAGATGCGAAAAGATATGTTTAAGTCCTATCAACAACCATTCCATTGCTATAACATCATAGATGAATGGAAAACTTTAAATCCTGCAAGTCCCAGCACACTTTACACTCATGAAAAACTTTTCAGCATGAAGCTACCGAGATGTCGCACCGTGCATCTGAGCAAGTAGAAGCAACAAGCCTCATACTAGAGCCCCCGTTCGTATTATTCCTTGCACCGAGATGTGCCAACAAGCTTCCCCTACCCCTACATTGGCTGCCTATTAGTATTAAGGAACAATCTGTCGTCGCTATTGATGAGTTAAATTTGCACCATTCACATGCTCAGCAGGTGCTTCACATCTACTACGTTCACCACATTGTTGCCGGATGACATCTAGATCTGCAGATCACGCAAAGTTAGCATTATGACAAATTACCTTTCAATAATCATAACTAATCAGCCTTTGCTAAGACCACGAGGTCCTGTGTACATCGATAAGTTTCTGGTCTGCATGGTCGCCATGGCATCTAGAGCAGAGGGAGCGCTCTGCACCAAGGTTTTCATTATCGGAAATAAAAATTTATCGGAGGTCATGGATAAATAGGATAAGCAAGATATATCGAAAATATCAGACCAAATTCAAAAAAAATTCAAATTGTTTTAAAAAAATTCCGTAGAATTTGACTTGAAACTATTCCTAAGCTATTAAACATCACTTGTTTACAGATAAAAACAAGAATAAAATATTATAGTGTGGGATTGTCACACGGCTAAATTTGGTATGTCTGTGTGGAAGCAGGAAAGAAGGGAAAAATTTGGCCTATGTCAAATTTTATCGGACCCTGTGGATAGAAAGGAAATTTCAAAAATTTCCGTGAATTTCGGCCGATAAAAAAAACCTTGCTCTGCACAACGGGGAATAAGAAGTTGTATAGCCCAAGTTTTTAATTTCGGTATCGCCAAAATTTCAGCCACCACCGAAATTACCGAATTTCGCGAAATTCGGCCAAAATTTCGCCGAAATTTTTTTAGAGATTATCACATGAAGTATGTTTTTTCTAAAAAAATTTGGATCTAAACAAATATTAGTATGATTTATGACTACATATCTATTAAATAGAAGAATATGCAATATAAACAATAGAAAAATATAAGATTAGAGTTATATAGCACATGTATTAGTGTATTAAAAAATTTCGGAGTTTTCTTTCGGCCACCACCGAAATTACCGAATTTCGTGAAATTCAGCCGAAATTTCGCCGAAATTTTGAACCCTGGTATAGCCGACGTTCCTCCGGTTCACACGGCTCGGTAGGGAAATACTCAGGGAACACCTTGACGAATCCGGTCTCTAGCAGCTAAAACACAGCCACGCTAGATTGCTGCGCTCTGCATCGAGACGAGCCATCTTCTTTAGGCTGACCACTGTTGTGCACCACCTTGCAAGATAGAACATACACACTAAACTCTGAACCTCTTATATACAAAACTGGTGTAGCATGTCACATAAAAATGATATTGGCAGAATAGTGTCATGAATTTTTAAATGATTTAATTTTAAAAACTAAGTATCAAATGCTTAGGTAAAGTATTGGATAAATACCAAACACAATGTAAACAAAAACATATGGAATACAATTTTGCATGTCTATTAAATTGTACCCATTCGCAATGTTTGCAGACAACATAGCTAGTTCACTATTACATCAGCTCATGGCTGAGAAAGGATCAAACCCAAGTAGATCACGTGGTGTTTAACATATCAAACATCACAAATCCTACTGTTAAAATCGACACTTGTTCTTTGGAAAAAAAACTACATGGTAACCGTTTCCAGTGCTTGGCATGCTTTGGCTTACATCATCGCTGCTTCCTATCTCCTTTTCTAGGAATGTTAACACCCTAAATATTTGCCTGCATAAAAGATGTAATTGTATTTTATATATCATTTCAATGCCGTAACCATATATATAGCTCAACACAATGGGTCTTTAATTTCTTGCACGACTTTGCAACCAAAATTTATGTAATGCAGCCCATGGCCCCCTGCACAGCAAAAGGTAGGATTTCCAAAAGAAAATGAGTGTCACGATCAATGACGGAAGTTCATTAAGGATATATTACAGAGATAAGAAATATATAGATTGAACTCAACAACATATAAGAGGGAGGGGTAGGAGCACACTTCATCCAGAACTGTTTGTATCATATATTTACTTGGCTAATAACATCAGAGATTTTTTTTAAAGTGAATAACAACAGGTTGGTAGACCTCCTATAATACTTATACATGTCTACTAAACCAGCTGGTCCTGAGGAAAAAATGTTTTAGTCATCAGAACGAAAGAGCTAAATTCGCATCTACAAAATCCAAGAGTAGGAAACAAAAGACAAATTCAATAACAGTTGTGCTCTTTTTCTACTGATCATTATTGTACCACTGATCAGGAAGCTCCTTATTATTTCATTCTCTATGAGAATTCACACACTGAAGAGCAATAGAAAATTAAAACCGTAGAAAATTAAATTAGGAACTTAATTTTCCCTTGGATACTATAAGATGTAGAATTGCTGCAGTTCCTTCACTATTGGATCGATCGGGTCCTCCAAAACATTTGTCCTGTGACGTCAATACTAACATTTCATACTAAAGGAACCAATTTTCCCAAGCAAGCTAATCCTAATCCGTTTTATTATTTGACAGAGATATCATAGGCGATATCAGTAATGCGTTGTAAAGACAAATGTTACTAGTATACCTTATTATTAACTGATGCTTTTCTTCTTGGGTTGCTCAGATGCCTAGAGCTAGCTCCTGAATCTCTTTCATCAGTTTTGCAACGAGTTATATAGTAGCCCTAACAAGCAAACACATAGATCCCACTTATGTACTAAATATACAATCTATATATACTACCGATAAGTGAATAAAAATGTATGATCCACAAGGTAGAATTCGGTCCTTCTTTCTAATATGTAGTTATATCCAGGTGTGGAGGATACAGATATCTTGCAAGTCCAAACACACTTTATACTCACGTAAAATCTTGCAGAGCATGAAGCTAGCGAGATGTCTCACCTTGCATCCGAGCAATTTCAAGCAGCAAGATTAATGCTGGAGTCACCATTAACATTCCTCTTGCTCCTTGGACTATATAAACCCACAAGGTGATCTCCATTCCTCCTCAGCAATAGAACCACATCACCACCTGGTTTGGGGGAAATTAAAGAACTGGTTCGAAAATAATATAGGCATAGCCATCGACAATAGGGAGATCCAAAGGCAAGGTTAGCAGCAATATAGGCATAGCCATCCACAAGACAATAGATCGTTTGAAAGGCAAGGTTATCTGCAGCAGCCATGGCCACCACTCCACCCCAGAATGACCTTCACCCCATCCTTGCTCAGGAACTCTAGACGATTGTCTATGAGCGCAACATCGGACGTGAAGTACGTAGGAGTGAGCTCATGTTTGTTCCTTTTTGTTTGCTTGAAGCAAAGGGCATTTCTTGAAGAACCTATTCGCTAGCTAGCCCGGTACGCTCTGCATTCAGACAAGTTATCTCCTTTAGGATGACAATTGATGTGCTAGCTCATAGGATAAAATGTACAGTATCCACAGAGAACAAACACATAGGCAACCTAGAAGTAAACAAAAATGTATGATGCACAAGGTAGCAACCTAGAAATGGATGCTTATGTACAAATATGTGCAACCTAGAAGTGAAGAAAAATGTAAGACCCACAAGGTAGCAACCTAAAATATTGGACCTACAAGGTACCAACCTGCTGCTAATTAGGTGGTGAGTGATGGATGGAGATCGTGAAGGGAGATGAAGATTTGTGACCCCTTTCCCTTTGAAGTAGTTTTACTCCCTTGTTTTCCTTGAAACATGATTTGCATCTGAGATCTTGGGATAATTAGCATACAGGAGTACACATGCAAAAAAACTTGTAGCACGAATTGAGCGAGATGTCTCACCTTCTGCCTTAGTAAGCAGAAGCGACAACCTCATCCTAGAGACCCCTTTCGCATTCCTAACAGTGAGATGCGCCAGGCTTTCCATGCCCTGACATAGGCCGCCTGTTCAACAACACTACAGGATCGCCATTGATGAGGTTGGTCTGCACCAATGAGACGCTCAGCAGATGCTGAACATCCTCTACTTTCACGACGTTGTTGCCTGATGACCTCTGGATCTACACCTCACACAAAGTGAGCATCACAACAATTTCTCTTTTGAAAATAAGAACTAATCCACATTTTTCATGATAGAGTGCCCTTGTGTAGTCCATGGCCTTCATGGTTGTTGAGGCAGCCAGAGCAGAGGGCACGGCCGGCACAGTGAGTGCAGACAAAGTTATAGTTGGTGCTCGACCCACCTATTAGCACAGCTCTCATTGGCCGAGTGCTCGGAGCATGCATCAAAGAACCTAGTCTCCAGTAGCGTATGCCCCTGGATCGGAGTGGACTACAGGGGCAAGGTAGGTAGGAGACGCCTCTTGCTCCTTGGGTCCTCTCCTCCTCCCGAGTCCTCACACTATATAAACCCCCACGGTGATCTCCATTCCTCCTCAGCAACAGAACCACATCACCACCCAGTTTGGGGGAAATTAAAGAACTGGTTTGAAAACAATATAGGCATTGCCATCGGCAATAGGGAGGTCCAAAGGCAAGGTTAGCAGCAATATAGGCATAGCCATCTACAAGACAAGAGATCGTTCGAAAGGCAAGGTTATCTGTAGCAGCCATGGCCACCACTCCACCCCATAATGACCTTCACCCTATCCCTGCTCAGGAACTCAAGACGATTGTCTATGAGCGCAATGTTGTACGAGAAGTACGTAGGAGAGAGCTCACATTTGTTCCTTTTTGTTTGCTTGAAGCTAAGGGCATTTCTTGAAGAACCTATTCCCTAGCTAGCCCGGTGCGCTCTGCATTTAGACAAGTTAACTCTTTCATGATGACAATTGATGCGCTAGCTCACAGGATAAAATGTACAGTATCCACAGCGAACAAACACATAGGCAATCTAGAAGTGAAGAAAAATGTATGATGCACAAGTTAGCAACTTAGAAGTGGATGCTTATGTACTAGTACGTGCGACCTAGAAGTGAAGAAAAATGTATGATCCACAAGGTAGCAACCTAAAATGTTGGACCTTACAAGGTACCAAACTGCTGCTTGTTAGGTGGTGATTGATGGATGGAGATGGTGAAGGCAGATGAAAAATTGTGAGCCCCATTTCCTTTGAAGTAGTCTTACTCCCTTTTTTCCTTGAAACATGATTTGCATATGAGATCTTGTCCTACCTAGCATACAGGAGTAAGTACTCTGTTGAGACTGGCAGTCTCAGACAGTGTGGAGGAGGTAGAGGCCTCCGCCTCTCAGACGGTGTGGAGGAAGTAGAGGTCTCCGCCTGCTACGCCGCTCCTCCCGGCGGAGGCACGGGAAACAAGCGCGATAGATGGGCAAGTAAGGAAATAGCACGCAAAACTAGGGTTTCATTAATTCTTGCATCAACCACCCGCACGGTTACAAGTGTTCCCTATTTATAGGGCTCAACTACTTCCTAACGAAATTTATTACAATGCCCCTCAACTGCTACAGTACATTCCTGGAATATTCCGACGCTTGTCTCTCGTTTGCGGGGCAATCCCACCACGTCGTCTCCAAGTAACGGGCCTCCATAAGCGGCCGGCCCACCGTACTTCGATCTTTGGCCCAAAGACTCGGGTTCCCGATGCTGGCCTCCGTCTTTGGGGGCGCGCCATCGCCTTGGCGGGTCTCCGCCGGTCCGGTAGGAAACATCGTCCGTATGTCTCCTCCCGGCCACGCGGGGGCCGTGGTTCCCGACGCTGGCCTACGTCATCGGGGGCGCGCCGTCGCCTTGGTGGGTCTCCGCCGGTCCGGTCGGAGACGTCAACCGTGGGTCTCCGCCTGGCCGCGCGGGGGCCATGCTGGCGCACTCGCGCGGATCATGGGCGCCTGCGCTTGAGTACCTACACACACTTAGGCAAGATTGTTTGTTTAATTAGTACAGAGGTAAGGCGACCTCCGCCCTCATGGTCGGAGGCACCCGTGAGCCGAAGCGGGGCGGCGTCCACACGAGCATAGGTCGGAGGTCTCGGCCAGACGGCACGGGCGGAATTCGCGACAAGCCCGCCGAGCCTCATGTAGTGCCCTACAAGCATAGCTAGGAAAGTTTCTTTAGTCGGGGCCGCTGTGTCTCCACCCCAAGACGGTCGAAGACGCCTTAGAGACACTATGTTGCCGGAGGCCTTCGTCACCCGCCGGCCGTGTTACAACAGTTCCCCCTTTTGAGACCATGGTTCACGGAGCGTGCCGTGAGCTCAAAACGCCTTTGGCCAAAGGCGTCCATGGGAGGAGGCCATATTCATCTGCGTCTTCGAGCGAGGCCCTCGCTACTTCCCCCCCCTGCCCGCTCTAGCGTGGCGGGCTGGTCTCGTTGAGAGTAGCCGTTAAGCAGCAAATCTAGCCATTATCCTATATGGCGCCGCTTGCTTATGCCGTGGTTCCATTGCATACCTTGCGACTTTTTCGGAGATGACCGTTATGCGGTAGGCGAATTTTCCGGAGGTGACCGTTGTGTGGCGGGAGCCGGACCGCCTGCCCGCTGCCTATATAAGGGTGTTGTTGGTGGCGGGGTCCCCCGCATTGCTCATTCGCTTTCATCGCATTTGAGACATCGCTCTCTGCTCTCTTTGCTTTCGCCTTTCGCTGCCCTCGCGCATTTCGTCTGTCTGCTTGCGTCTCGCGCTTAGGCTGCTGTCGCGGTGGCTTTTCTTTCCGCCTCCGCCCAAACTCGCCGGCCCACCTTTTTTGGACCCTACCGCCACCTCCTCGGCGTTAGGGCCATCGGCTGGGGTGCACGCTTTGAGGAGTGCATGCTTGCCTCTGCCTCCGCATTGGAGTTTGAAAAGCTAGTGGAGGAGGATTTGGGGAGTGTCTCTGCGTCTGTCGGAGACCTGATCGTCGTGGATTCTGGAGTCATGGCGATAAAGTCATGGGATTTCGGCCCCTCCTCCATTACTGAGGAGGCGGTCGTGGAGATGTTGAAGGAATCATATTTTCCTTCTACGAGGGTAAAAATCCCTCCGCTCGGCCAGACCGTTCTAGAGCCGGAGGAGGGATATGCAGTGGTGTTTCGGGACTTCTTCACCTGCGGCCTCCGCCTTTCTTACGTCCCCTTCCTCCGCTGGGTATTGGAGTCTTTCAACGTCCAGCTCCATCATCTGACTCCTACGGCCTTCCTCACGCTCAGCAAATTCTGCTGGACGTGTCTCTCTTATGGCGCCGAGCCGGATGTGGACACCTTCTGTGCTTATTACGAGCTGCAGAAGCAGCCAAAGAAGAAGAAGGAGATGCGGGAAGGCAAAGAGGTGGAGGTGATCTACCAGTATGGTAGTTGCACCTTCATGTCGAAGAGGAACCAAGACGTAGATCGCCTGGAGATTTCATTCTGCCAAAAAGGCAAATGGGACCGCGGCTGGCTTGAGCAGTGGTTCTACGTGAAGACCTACGGGGTCTGTGGCACCACCGAGGATGGTGCGGAGGTCCGAGAATATCCACTGACCTCAAGGATGGAGGTGATGGCGCCGCATACGCGCGTGGAACCGCCGGAGGTGGTGTCTCTGGCGAGGGAAGCCTGTGAACGGGCCTTTGCGTTGGTGTGCCGTTACTCCGGGGGCCGCGATCTGGTGGAGGAGATAATGGCCTCCAACTATTGGCCCCTGAGCAAAGACAATCCACCCTTTCAGCTGGAAACGGTGTCGATTCCCGTTTTTGGGCCGGAGGCTGGGATTCTGTTCCCCCGCTTTGGCTAGTCTTTGGGGGAGGGGGTGATGGAGGACAGCTTTGTCTCTGAGGTTGAAGAAGCCACCATCGGGTTGGTCGGCAAAATTTCCGAGTGTGAGTACACGTCTCGGAGAGCCGTGGCAAGCACCATGCCGCGGCTCAATCGAGTTTTTGAGGAGCTCGGGATCATCTACCGGGAGCGCGAGGTTCCTGTGGAGGTCCTGGCTTCGCTTGATAAGAAGAAGAAGAAGAAGACCTCCGCGAAGAACATTACGGTAGAGGCCGAGTCCAAGAAGAGGAAGGGCGCCACTGTTGCACGGGCGCCTCCAAAAAAGAAGAAGAAGGTTGGCACTTTGGTTATTGCGCCGGCCGCATCTTCGTCCGGTAGTGCGGGCGTTGACTCTGTTGGCAGTGAAGACGGCCAGAGCTTTTCCGTCCCGTCAAGGGATGTGTGGGTCACGGGCGACGGAGATAGCGGCTCTCCTGGTGCTTCGGTGCGTCCTTTGCGTGGCGCTGTGAGCGGTGCGGGGCCGCCAGAGGCCAGCGCTGCTCCGGCACGATCCTTGCACGGTGTCACGAGTGGCGCCGAACAGCAGGAGGCCAGCGCCGTGAATCCTATGCCCGACATTTTTGGTGGGATGTCCTCAAGTTCTGAAGAGGGCGCGGAGGTCGGCCTGAGGCATGCTCCTCCTGCTCCCGTCGTTGCTTTGTCTCCCCCCACGCCAGAGGCCATCGATGGGCAGCCGGAGGCCATGCTAGCAGAGTAGGCCCCGGCGGCTCGGTCTTCCTCGAGCCCTCTACCGAGCTGGCCTTCTAGTCCTTCACCGCATGATACGGAGGAAACTTCTGCCTAAGGGGCTCAGCATGCGGCCCACCCTGGGCTTTTTATGAGTAAGTTGGTTTGGCGCACACTTTTGTGTTTACTATCTTCACCCAGTTTATTTGTTTATGTATTCTATGTTGCTTTTGCAAGTGATGTCATGGCTGGACTCCTCACTCCGGAGGAACAAGCGGCTGCTGCCAGCGCCAGGTTTGGTCCAGGGCAGCCGAGGCCGATGGCGCCGGGTCCAAGTGAGTGTGGAGTGTTTTTATCTTACTCGTCTCTTGGTCTGCTGTTATTGCCTATGTCCCGATCGGCCCTCCGACACGACTGAGTTGTTGTTTTTTTTTTCACGCAGCTCCTCCCAAGCACTTCTATCTCGGGTTGGGAAGAGTGCTATCTTGGGGTTCTTGGAGACGTCGGAGGTGGTCTCCGGCAGTCGTTGTATTCATTGTGAGATTTGTTTTCCTCACCTTATGGTTTTGTATTTGTTTGTTCTTCTTTGAACAGATCGCTTCAAACAGCGTCTGAGGGACATGGATTTCTTCTAGCTTCTCCGTGTTCATCTAGAACACCAGAGCTTGGTTCGTCTTCGACAGTTTACATTTTTTGGTGTATGCTCGCCTTTACATTTGTTTTGTTTTATTTCTATTACTGATCACCTTGGTCTTCTTCTTTCTGATCGTAGGGGTATCACACGGGCATTGTTATGGAAGAGCGATGCACTCGTGAGGTCTCCGACCGAGATTCTGCGATTGAAGCGCTCAAAGCGGAGAACGAGCGCCTGGAGGGTGAAAAAGGGCGTTTGACCAACTCCCTTGCAGCTCTTCATCTTTCATTGGCGGAGAAGGAAAAAGAAACGGAGGTGGTGAGGGCCGATCTCGCCAAGGCTGCCGAGCAGGTCCGCAAGGCGAACGAGTTGGCCGAGGGTCTCCGGCGAGAACTGGCCTCCGAGAAGGAATCCACAGCTGTGATGGAGGGGCAGCTGACTTTGACGACGAGGCGTTTGGACTCGGTCAAGGTGGTTCTTGCTGCAACCGTTAGCCAGTATCGGGCCATCATCGCTTGGTTCGGTGGCGAAACCTCCGCTCCTCTGGAGGAAGACAGCGTCTACGCCCTCGCGTCCTGGCTAAAGCGTCACCTTGCGAAGCTCTCCGATCTGCTGAACGGCTGCACGGACTATGGGGCGCTGGCGGGGGTGACGAACTATGCCAAGCTTCTAGTGCGTGGCGGGTGTACGCATACTGAGAGTATTCCGGGGGGTGTGCTGCCGGGTCCGGAGGTGCTTGGTGAGACTTCTCTTGGTTTGCGAAAAAGCTTGAGGAATTTCATTAGGTACTTTTGGGCTCCGTTTGGGAGGCTTGCCGCCCGGAAGCTGGCGGAGGAGAAGAGGGCAAAGGTATTTGTAGTCTTTTGTTGTCGTTGTTTTTCCCTTTCCTTGTTTGTTGCGAAGCTGTGGAGGCTTTTATTGCTCTATGAGGCTGATATTGTGGTCTGTGCTTTAACAGGAGGCGCAGAAGGGTCTGGCGAGCAGGCCTCCATCGATTCCTAGCTCGGCGACTATAGGTGATGCCTCCGCCTCTGCTAACGCCCTAAAGAGCGCTACGATCGGCGGTGGTGACGCCCGGAAGCCGCAAGCACCGTCCCCGTCTGTGTTTGGTGCGGGCTCCGCTCCTGGGACTTCTACAGCGTCTAGGACTCCGGAGATCTAGGCTCTTTGTAGGATTTAGTTCTTTTAACTTGTATATCGTAGTCTGGCTGGACTTTTGTGAATAAAGTTTCTTTTGTTCTGAATGATTTTGTGGAAAATTTTTAACTTGCGCAGGCTCCGAATCTGGAGCCTGCCCAAGATGTTGCGCCTTTGAATCTCTACAACAATGGTATTTTCGTGAGCGGAGAGCTTTGGGAGTACTGGCGTTCGGCTTTTCCGTGCAGCATTGCGCGCGACGTGTTTGAGTCAGTTAAGTTAGACATAGACGACGAGCGCGCTGGGTTTACTCGCGCGCTTGCTTGGCGCGGACCTCCGCCACAATAGTTAGGATTTTATTGTAAGTTTGAGTCTTGTAAGAATGCTACTTGATGTTATATGGAATACAAAACAGGTTCACTTTCTTGATTGTTTGTGCGGGGGCTTAGGTCTGTTGTGCTAGTTTACATATCTCGTCTAGTCCCGAGCTTGCACACCGTGGGCCTTTGCTTGGGCGAACGTGCGTGATATAGAGGTGGTGGCTAGGACCTCCGCCCCATGTTCTTTCCTTCTCTGTGCTTGCTTGATGGCCGGGGTAGAAGTGTTGGCAGTTTTTTGATCCGGCGGAGGCGTACTTGAAGTCCGCCTGGCGGGGCTTGCTGAATCGGTGTTTGATCCGATAGGAGGTTTGGCGCAGCTTGTGCAGATGGCGGAGACTTTTGGTATTTCTTTAGCTGGGTGTTTTAGCTGTCTGGTGGTTTGGGCCTCCGACACTGCACACCCATGGGACATCTTTCATTTGTGGAGATGACAGGTTAGGTCCCCGGCGTCAGGGGGATGTTACGAGATTTCGTGCGATATCCCCCTTCTTTCGTAAGACTGCGATGTTCATCACCGTGCCATAGTTCCTGTCTCTTTTCCCACTGCCTCCGACCATCTATTGGTGCCTCCGACTTTATGAGTTTTCGTACAATATCTACGGCCGACTTAGATATCTAAGGAGACCCCTGCCTCCATGGCCGTTGTTGTGGCTTGTGTTTGTGCTCTGCCTTCTTCCCCCCTTGCGCCTTATGCTGACTGAGGTTTTAAGGGCATTGGGGGAACCCATTTTATAGTGGGGTGGCGGCTTTTGGTTGTTAAATTTTTGGTATGTTGTTTGTTGGAACGTATCTTGGCTTTAATGGTCTATATCTTGGTTGTATTATTCATGTCTTTTGAGATCTTTTGAAGTAAATAGACCTAGTGCCTAAGTGACAGGGTTTTGTCAGACCTTGTCCTCGTTTTGATTTTTTCGATGGTGAAGACCTTCTTCCTGGTTCTGGCGCCATAATGGTGCTGCCTCTGATGCTTGGGTTGGTTTTTTGTTAATTTTGGAGGCCTATTTTGGCCGATGTTGTTTTTTGCCTTGCTGCCTGAATTTGTTTAGGTCTTCGTCAAGGTCGGAGGCCTGTTTGGCCAAGGTTGTTTTTGCCTTGATGCCTGAATTTGGTTAGGTCTTCGTTAAGGTCGGAGGCCTGTTTGGCCAAGGTTGTTTTTGCCTTGATGCCTGAATTTGGATAGGTCTTCATCAAGGTCGGAGGCATGTTTGGCCAAGGTTGTTTTTGCCTTGATGCCTGAATTTGGACAGGTCTTCGTCAAGGTCGGAGGCCTGTTTGGCCAAGTTGATTTCTGCCTTGATGCCTGAATTTGGATAGGTCTTTGTCAAGGGTCGGAGGCCTGTTTGGCTATAGAGGTCATTTCAAATTGCCAATGCCTGTGGCCGGCGCTTTGAAAGGACCTGTGCTTATTATTGTTCACCGAATATTGCGGCGCCAGAGCTGGCCGCTTTCGGTTTCGGACTTTTCAAGCGTTCTTTTGGGGGATTACCTCTTTATACTTGTAGAGGATTTTTACATTGAGCCTACCTCGTTAAAACCTCACCTCCGCTTGGAGTTCCCCTATGAGGAAAAGAGTACAGGCTCTTTTACATTTTTTTGGTTGAAGAAAAAAAATTGAAAGGTAAATGAACGGAGGGGCCTCCGCTTATTATTTGCGGAGGTTGCCCTTTGGTACACTGCCTAGATGTAATATCTGCGGAGGCTATCGATATTCTAGGTGTGGGTTGTCATAACACCTTCGCTGTCGGTCAAGTAGAAAGGGCCAGGGCGGCCTGCTAGTGTTGCTGTGTATGGGCCTTCCCATTTTGGTTGCTGTTTACCAACAAGTTGTGTGTTGGGTTTTCTTCTAAGCACGACGTCTCCGTGTTTTATGTCTTTACTTACCACCTGAGAGTCTCTCCACTTCTTGGTTTGGGACTGATATTTTGCAATGCTTTCGACTGCTTCCAGTCTTATGGCTTCTATTGTTTCTTTTGCATATTCTTCATCTTGCAACATTAGATGTCTCGTTGTGTGGAGGCTTTCGTGCTTGATTTCTTTCGGCATCATGGCCTCTTCTCCATAAAGCAGTTTGAATGGTGTGAATCCTGTTGTTCTTGAGATAGATGTATTGTGTGACCAAATCACTCTGGGTAATTCATCTACCCATTTTCCTTTGCGTAGGCCCAGTAGTGTTTTTGATATTGCTGAAAACACTATTCTATTTGCTCTCTTGACAGCACCATTGGACTCTGGGTGGTATACTGAGGCGAAGGCTAGTTTTGTCCTAATGCTTTTGTAGAATTCTTTAAAGCTCTCTGAATCAAATTATTTTCCATTGTCTACTGTCAAAATCCTCGGTACACCGAATCTGCAAATGATGTTTTGCCAGAAGAATTTTCTAACAGTTTCTGAGGTTATCTTCGCCAGTGGCTTTGCCTCTATCCATCTTGTAAAATATTCTACTGCCACTACTGTGAATCTGTTTCCTCCTTGGGATGGTGGTAATGGGCCCACCAGGTCCATACCCCATCTTTGTAGCGGCCATGTCGGAGGTATAAGTTGGGTCTCCGACGATGGTTTTGACTGCCCTAGAGAGAATGTTTGGCATGCTTTGCATGTTCTGACTGTCTGCTCTGCGTCTTGTATGTGTGTTGGCCAATAAAAGCCTTGCCTTATTGCCTTTGCTGATAAAGCTCTAGAGCCAATGTGCGACCCGCAAATTCCTGAGTGTATTTCTTGAAGCAACTCTATGCCTTTGCTCTGCGATATGCATTTGAGGAGAGGCTGGACTACTCCTTTCTTGTACAGTACACCATCTATGATTGTGTAATTTCTTGCCCTGGCCTGTATTCTTGCTGCTTTTGCTTCATCTTCTTCGATGGTTTTGCCTTCTAGGAATTATGTTATCGCCTTTCTCCAATCTTCATTTTGCAGGTGTAGTATGGGCTTTAGTGCCTTGGATGTCTCCACAGTTGCCGGAGACTTCAAGATCTAGTAAAAAGTGTTTGGTGGCAGTGGCAGGTTGTTTGCCGCAGCCTTTGCCAATTCATCTGCCTCTGCATTTTCTGATCTTGGGATGTGCTTCAGGGTGAAGCCCTCGAATCTCCACTCCAAATTTCTGACAACGGATAGGTATTTGATGAGTTTTGGCTCTCTTGTTGTGTATTCTTTCTCTACTTGGCCAGTGACCACTTGAGAATATGTTTTGACTGTCAATGTTTTTGCCCCTAGGGCCTTTGCTTTGCTCAGCGCTAAGGTCAGGCCTTCATATTCTGCTATGTTGTTTGTTGATTTGAACTCTAGCCTTTGCTGTGTATTTGACCGACGACGGAGGGGTGCCGTTAGGGACGGTGGAGGCTCCTGCCCGGCTTGGCCCCAGGCTCCATCCGTGAATGCTATCTAGCCTTGGGTTGTTGGTTGCACCTTGGGCTCTATCGGAGGTGTCCAATCTGCTACAAAATCGGCTAATGCTTGTGATTTGATTGCTGTTCTGGGGACATACGAGATACCAAATTGTGATAGCTCTGTAGCCCATTTGCCTATTCTGTCGGAGGCTTCTTTGTTTCTGAGCAAGTCTTGGAGTGGCAGCGATGTTGGAACTAAGATTTCGTGTGCTTGGAAATAATGCTTTAGTTTTCTTGATGCCATCAGTACTGCGTAGGCAACTTTCTCTACCTTTGTGTAGGCAACTTTCTCTACCTCTACGAGATGAAATAAACAATATGTCCCGAATGGAGTGGTGAAACTTGTCTTGTCTTCGTCTTCTTTTTTCATCCAGATTTGGTGATAAGAGCTTGATGAGGAGAGAGAACCTCGGCATATGGCTGCCTTGTCGACGGAGGCATCTATTCTTGGCAGACCAAGAGAGTTTTTTTGCAAGCTTTATTCAGATCTGTGAAATCTATGCACATTCTCATTTTACCATTCTTTTTTGGTACCAGGTTGTTTACGTTTGCAAGCCATTACGAATACTTGACTTCCACGATGACTTTTCCATCTAGCAATCTTTGCACCTCCGCCAAATTTGTTGCTAGGATTAGGTCCTGATGAGTTCGGCTCTTTCTCTGTATTTCGCTTTCTTGGTCTCATGTTTTCATTGATATTGACTATCAATGTTTTTTTGTATGATGTCCCTCTTTGACTCCCTAGAGGCTCTGCCTTCATATTCTGCTATGATGTCCTTGATTTTTACTAGAGTTTCCATGAGCTCTTCCTCCTCCTGCCTTACTCAGGAATTGTGAGTTGATTGTTACTTTTCTGCTCCATTTGGTAACTCCTTTTTTAGAGGGATCACCTTTGTCTCTTCTTGAGGTGTCCAATCTGCCATATCTGCTTTTCCTGATTTGGCATATCCGGGATGCTCTAGTTCTTTGTGATAGCTCTGACTTCATTTGCATTGATGTTTCTTTGGTTTCTGTGAGATAGCTTTTTCTATGTTTCTTGCTGGAACCGAGATTTCATGTGCTTGGAAATAATGCCTGATCGTGATAATACCATGGAGTTGGTATTTTCATGCATAGATAGGCCATATTTGAGTTTGCGTTGAATTTGGTTGTGAATTGGTCGCCTTAAGATGGCATTGTATGGGTGGTCTGATTGACAACATCAAGGTTATGTACTCGATTCTAGCATTTGCTTGGGTTCCAATACGACATCTTTGGAGTGAGATTTTTCCTAATGCTTAGACCCCCGCTTGCCTCCGAATCCTATTAAAGGGGATTCTAGGGGCTGATTTTGAGATTCTTTGAGCTTCATTTCGTCGAAGGTATTTTGAATATGATATGCTTTTGGGCTCGCCATTGTCATCGATTGCTCGTCTGCTTATCTCCCATGCCTTCGTTGCTATGTTAGTCTTGATCACCATTGTGACTCTGCGTGAGGGTAGCTCTCTAGGTGGAGATCTTCTTCTATGAAGGTGATTGGGACTCTAGACCAATATGTGTGTTTCTTCGGGCCTTCATGACTACATTGTTTATCGAGGAAGGTGATCCTTTTATCTATTTTTTCGTTTGAAACTCCATTGATGATCCTCCAAAGGTTGATTGGCAATATCATGCCTATTGTTGGCAATATGTCCCATGAGGGTTGACTTGGTTTTCTTCGGGTTTGGCTCATTTTTTGGTGTTGGGGGTTGGAAACGAGGTGGTGGAGAGGCGGTTGGTGCATGTGGTGTTGTTCGGCGGGGCATCGAACCTTATTTGGTTTTGGGATGGGTTTGTTTGCAGTAGGTAGGTTATATGGGGAGATTTTGGGTTTATGTCTCATTTGCTTGCTTTCCTCTTTGGTACCAGTAGTTACGCTTGCAAGCTATTCTGCGAATGGCGATGACCGATGACATGTTGGTAGGAAGTTTGGGTAACAGGCGAGAGCTAGTGTGGAGGGATGTATTTGGGTTCTACTTTCTTGGTCTCATGTTTTCATTGATATGGGTACACATGTATGATGTCATCTTTGACTCCTCGGAGGCCGGAGGTGAGTAGGTGGTGTTGACCTCTCTTGTTTTCTGCTAGAGTTCGGAGGTTGGGTAGTCTCGCTTGTTCTTCATCCTTTGAGTTGACGTTTCTTTTGTCTCGGACAATCTTTAGAGGTCAGCTTGTGCCTGCGTTTTGCCGTGGAAAACGCTTTTTATCCGGGCATATCCGTTGTTTCTAGCTTTGGTTTCTGCATTCTAGTTTTTTTGCCTTGGTAACCTTTTCGACCTTGATTCCCTATCTGGGTCTCCATGGAGTGTGTTATTTTCATGCCTATTGC
The DNA here is from genome assembly GCA_904845875.1 of Miscanthus lutarioriparius. NCBI lineage: Eukaryota > Viridiplantae > Streptophyta > Magnoliopsida > Poales > Poaceae > Miscanthus > Miscanthus lutarioriparius. The sequence continues at coordinate 135,787,036 of CAJGYO010000007.1, read as the reverse complement.
CCTTGCTCGGGGTGAGGTTGACCCTCGATGAAAGATGGCACTTGTATTGTATGGTAATACGGCCGTCGAAGGTTATGATTTGATGCATTAGCTTGGGTTCGTATAGGTTTTACGGGAATGTTTGTTGTCTGTTTTGACCTGCTCCTCCGAATCCTTTTCCAAAGGTCATTGAGGGCTCTAGATGATTTCTCGAACTTCATTTCGTACAACCGATGTAGGGAAGTTGGTTTCTTTCTTGCTAGGTGTCTTCTGCGAACGGCCCGATTCGCTAGCCCTTTGATCATTGCTTCAATGGCGATCTCTTCTAGGATGTCTGGTGCCTTAGCCTTTAGTTGCTTCTTTTTTGAAAGTAGTCATGTAGTGTCTTGGACCGCATTTGTTTCGCATTGGAACAGATCTGTTTATGTCGAAGGTGATCTTTGCTAGCCCCTTGAAGTTTGCTAATATCTTGTCCCGAGACTTTCCTGTGAATAGACTATGCTAGGTTTGAGCATGGAATACCAAGCCAACGCGTCACCTTGGTGGCAATATCATGCAATAACAAATGACTTTGCTATTTTTTGGCGTCGTCTGTGAGGTGGTGGAGGCTATTGGTGCATGTGGTAACTCATAATGAACCGAACCTTATTTGGTTTCTTTCCGTTGGGTTTTGGTAGTGTGATTGGAGATTTTGTTTTATGGCAATGGCGGCATTGTTGTATGCCTTCAGAGAGTGGGGACTTGGGATCAATAGGGCTCCACATCAGGCTGAGATGGCATCATGGTAGGAAGTTTGGGTAATAGGCGAGGGCCTTATAGCATGGTTGGAGTTGGTGTTCTTTGTGGACATTGGGATTGCGGAGGTTGGCTGGATATTGCATGCTACATACTTAGCATCTCGCTATGGGGAGGGAGGTTGGGTAGTGCTGCTTGTATTTCATCCTTTTGCCGTGTTTCTTTTGTCTTGAATAGCTTTAGCGATTAGTGTGTGAATGTTCTTTGCCATTCTATCCCTCTCTTGTTGCGCTCTTTTGCAATTTTGTGCTTTGCAACTTATTTGCAGATTCTTGCTCGGGTGTTGTGGCATTTGAGTTTGGTTGGGCCTCCGGATCTTGAATCTCTAGATCTTGGGGTTTCGTGGTTGACCCTAGGCATCTGCTCTCGGTGTTGACCCCCTCCACTAGCAAGGTTGCTGTTTGAGGGTGATGCATTGAGTGTTGTGCCTAGGCCTTCCGGAAATTTTTGTTGTGGTGTTTTGTTTTGCTCTAGTGGTGGTTTTTCTTTTCCTCGCCATCATTGGTTTGCCTTGGCCAAACCACGGTGGGCGCCAATGTTGAAGTTGGCGGTCTCTTGTTAGGTGTGTGTGGAGGAGGTAGAGGCCTCCGAGCCCTTTGACGGTGTGGAGGAAGTAGAGGTCTCACGTGCGGCTTCGCCTTTAGTTGCACGAGGCACGGAAAGTAAGCGTGATAGATGGGCGAGTAAGGAAATAGCACGCAAAACTAGGGTTTCATTAATTCTTGCATCAACCACCCACACTTGTTATAAGTGTTCCCTATTTATAGCTCAAAGATTTTCCCAGAATAGACTGTGTTGGGAATTTATTACAATGCCCCTCAAGCTCGCTGCGGGCTGACAACAACAAATGAATATGCCTGACGATTTGGTCTCTCATTTGTGAGGCAATCCCGCCCGTAACTCATAATCTCAAGTGTGGGCCTCCATAACTTTGGCCCACCGTACTTCGATCTTTGGCCCAAAGACTCAGGTTCCCGATGCTGGCCTCCGTCTTTGGGGGTGCGCCGTCGCCTTGGTGGGTCTCCGCCGGTCTAGTCGGAGACATCATCCGTATGTCTCTGCCTAGCCGCGCGGGGGTCGTGGTTCTCGACGCTGGCCTATGTCATCGGGGGCGCACCGTCGCCTTGGCGGGTCTCCGCCAGTCCGGTCGGAGACGTCAACCATGGGTCTCCGCCCGGCTGCGCGGGGACCATGCTGGCACACTCGCGCGGACCATGGGCGCCTGCGCTTGAGTACCTGCACACACTTAGGCAAGATTGTTTGTTTAATTAGTACAGAGGTAAGGCGGCCTCCGCCCTCATGGTCGGAGGTGCCCGTGAGCCGAAGCGGGCGGCGTCCGCGCGAGCATAGGTCGGAGGTCTCAGCGCATGGCCTGGGCGGAATTCGCGACAAGCCTGACGAGCCTCGTGTAGTGTCCTACGAGCATAGCCAGGAAAGTTCCTTTAGTCAGCGCTAGGTCTCCGCCCCAAGATGGTCGAAGACGCCTTAGCGACACCATGCTGTCGGAGGCCTTCGTCACCCGCCGAAGCTATGTTACAACATACTCATCATAAGCATCAACAAAAAGTGTGTAAGGCTTGTACTGTTACACATGCAGTCATCTATATTTACTAGAAATTAGTGGTGGGAAATTAAATTTGCTAGAAGGGCAATCAATGGTAGCACGCACTACTAGCTAGGATTGTCACCTTATGTTGTAGCTCTATGAATTACTGTTAATGTGTCAGCTTAGGTGGCCTGAGTTCAAATTCCCATCATCTTCATGTAACCAAATAAATTATATTTCCGACCTACGACTAAAGTGTAATAGGTTATGTTGAGTCCTCTCAACTCATCAACCACCATTTCATTTATATAACATGATAGCAGAATTAGAAAGTTTTGATGAAATTTCTATTCCCATGACTCTTACTTTTTGTTACTCAGTGAGCCAGCCCCCCTGTCTTATCCTCACTACTGCGTTTCCTTAGTGCCGCTCCTATTTACCACTGCTCAACAACGAGACCACCCCTACTCACCAATGTGCAAGCCGCCACTCACCGCCGGGACAACTCGTGCTCCGCGCCAGTAAGACTCATCGGCTTGCCCACAAAGATTCACCGGTGACCAAGCTGCTGCTCACCGGCATGGCCGCTCGTGCTCACTACCGCCAAATTCAAAGGCAAGGGTAATGCTTTCGTACTTCACTGATTGATCTTTGTTGCATTATTATTCCTCTTCAGACATCTGATTGCTAAGCAAGCTCTCATCCTACTACCATCGCTGACCGCGCTCGACCAGATCCAAAAGACACAACCAACACGCCAAACACACATACTGTCAAGCTTGTTCTCTTCATGAACTCATCTGCTTACTAACTATCGGTTGATCCAATTGCGGTGCAGGGCGGCCTCATTCCCTCGGTGGGTGGGGTCCTAGATCTTCAAGATGGAGGAGGCCCCCCACAAGAGGAATATAGTGGTCAACCTCACATACCATGTCCTTGCTGAGATCCTCTGTCGCATCCCCGCCCACTCCTTGTGCTGCTGCAAGTGTGTTTGTCGCTCCTAGAGCCGCCTCATCTCTGACTCTGACTACCATAAGGAGCTACCATAGACTATCGGCAGCTTCTTCTATGGAAGCTAGAATGGAAAGCGCTAGGAGCTCCTTGTCCTTGCCCTTCCCCATTGACAAAGTCATCATCTCAGATTGCTACAATTGCCTCATCCTTTGCTGGTGCATGGAGCCTGTTGGATTTTGTCATGTTGTCTGCAATTCGATGACCGAGAAGTGGTTGGTACTACTGCATAGCATCCGTTCTGTTGGTGAGGCTTGCTTGGGGTTTGATCTGACAGTCTCCTCGCACTTCCATGTGATTGAATATGTGGAGGAGGGTAAGTGCATAGCTATGGACATCTACTCATCTGAACTGTAGCATGGATCTTTAAGGGATCTGAATGGGGCGAGGGTATTGTACTATGTTCAAAATCGAGAAGTGTGTTTGTTAATGGTTTTATGCACATGCTGGAGTACTCTCTGATAGTAGTTGTTGATATGGGGGGAAGACATGGAGGACAATTCATAATCCATGAGGTGTTGAAAGCTCCATCCATCATGCTTAGGGTCACTTGTGTTTGTGTACTGCTAATATTCACAATATGTCCTAGATTTTAATCTAGATCCTCAAAGACTATGATACTAACAAATGGACATTTAAGCATACTATGAGCACGCTGGAGCTGCTTGGATAGGACAATATTGAATTTGGTTGTAAGCTTTATGATGTGGACTACAAAGTAATTACAGTTCACCCAAAATGGAATTTGATTTTCTTTGTTGAGAGAATTATGTATTTGGCACTTCAACAAGTCAGTCTTCCTTATTTGGCACTAGAAAATTTGAACTTTCTTATTTGGCACTAAGTTGAAATTTCCTTCCGTAAATAGCACTGACATCCATTCGGTGCATTGATTCGTTAGCTGACTTTATTGATCGTATCAGCTTTCTTTCAGAAAGACCAAAGTGGCCCTATGTATAGAATGTGCCTCGTCTCCTACCGATGTGGGTGTTCACATGGAGTCACAATCTCACGCATGCCTCCCTTCTCCCAAATGCTTCCTCTTCTAAAAACCCTAGATCTATGGATGTTGGAGGAGACAAGGATGGGCCAAAGGAGCCATCGGCTGGCGTCATCCAGGAGCCCACAGAGTTCTCTCACGGCAGACATGGCGCGATATCGCCCAGAGATGACTGGTGGTGGGGGACGCGGCGGGGCAGCCTCGGACGACAGCACCAGCGCTCGCTCGCGATGCGTGGGACGCGATAGGTGGCCTCGCCTGCCGGCGCTAACGCACACTGATGGCGCGGGTGCCACTACACATGGCCTTCGACGGACATGGCGGTGAGATGCGCGGAGGACGCCCAGAGATGGCCTTGCCCGCCAGCGCTGGTGCCCGGCCGTGGTGTAGGAGATGCGGCGGTGTGGGCTCACCCGCTAGTGCTCCAGCAATGACGTGACATGGCTGACGCGGTAGGGCAGGCTCGCAACACATAGACCACATGGTGACCTTGCCTGATGGCGCTTGAAACAAGGGCATTCATGTTATTTTGTCAACCATTTGACACCATTACCAACCCAAAGACGGTAGTGCCATTTATAGAAGAAAATTTCAACTCAGTGCCAGATAAATATGTTCAAGTTTTCTATTGCCAAATAAGAAAGATTGCTTTATTTTAGTGCTAAATACATAATTCTCTCTTCTTTGTTTGGGAGGAAAGAACACTGATTGCATATGACATGGACCGCACAAAAGTTCATGTCATCCTTGCCCATGTCATCCGCTATCGTAGACCTAGTGGATGTCTAGATATCATCAGACCTTGCTTCTTCCTTATATTCCCTTGTTCTTGGAGTCGTTAGCAAAGTAGTAAAGCTGCATTTGTTGTATCTCTTTCTTAGGACATGTCTTTGTTCAGGTAGGGAGTTCTTTTGATTCTATATATAGGCCAATTTTGTGCAATGTCATTCCATCACTGTCGGTTATGCATTAAACCATCGTTAATCGTTTGGTCATCACCGCTACATCATACTACTCACCATTGGTGATAAAATGCTCGTCACACAGTCAGATTGTACCACTAATCAATGGTGAAACAATCGTCAACACCGATGGTGTAACGTATGATGCGACGGGGATCAAAAGATCAACACCGCTGAATTGTTTAGTAAACCGACATCGACTATAGGATCATCAACAATAGATCATAGTACAATGCAACGGTGATCATGACATTTACACATGCGGCCGATACTACAAGGCGACGGTGATCATGATCTGGCACAGACGGATTCTACGTCAAAGTGACTATGACCATGACCTGTACATGGACAGCTCAAGCTTCAAGGCGACGTTGATCATGACTTATACACAAACGGATCATACTACAAAGCAGCTGTGTAGCATACTATCACAGTCGGTTGTGAATCAGTGGTGATGACCATGACTATCACCATCGAGGCCCAAAATTGGTGGTGATGGGGGTTTACGAACTGGTTATGATGGACCTGACGTAGTAGTGTATGGACTACTCTGACCTCTAATTGTTCTTTTTCTTTTTCTTTTCCTATGAGGTGTTCCTATCCTAGACCTCTGATCATTTATTTTTATTTATTTTCTACGTGAGGCTGTATTCTAATAGCCTAGAGGGGGTTGGTGTGTTGCGCAACTGCCACCAAGGTGGACAACTTCTCTGCCTCAGTGTAGTTCGTTAGTGAGGATGGTGTTGAATGGTGGTTTGCGGGGGTCTATGGTCCCCAGCTCAATGTCGACAAATAGATCTCCAAGAGTATTATGGAAGATGGAGCAGCAAACACGCGAAGACCAAACCCAAACAAAGGAAAGACTAGATAGTGCCAACATTGCACCAGCTAACATAGCATCAAGATGGCTCCAAATGACAAAGTCACAACATAAAAGTTGTAGGTCTTTTTGACTTCTTCAATTTGCATATACAGGTCACCTAATTGGGACTTTGGATGAAGGAGATACGGCTTCCAAAATGTTTATTGTTGTGTAGCTTGCGCCAACTAGCACCGGGTGACGCTAGCTGAACTATTTAAGTCTCCTTTGCACCCGTAGAGCTCGTACTCCATGGGATATAGTTATAACCCTATCGGTTGATACATGCAGTTTTGAAGAGGTTCAAAACCATGAGAAATAGATCTAAGGGGTCAAAGGAAGCCCCGCACTAGGAGGCGTTCGTTTCACTAAAATTTGGCTTATGCTGATTTGTTATGAGAGGAAAACACTGTTCGTTCACTTAAAAATACCGCTGAAGTGGTGCTGAAAAACAGAGCGGATAGCATACCAAGACTAGAGATCAAGAACCACCACCAGCATCAGAAGGCATTTCTAATTTCCAACAAAAGACCATAAGGTGATCATAGTACTCAGTTCTTGAGTGAGAGTGGGCATGGCAGTTATGTAGGAAGTACAAGGGGCATATGTGTAGTTGAAAAATTATGAAGGAGCACACTGGTGAAGGTGTCCCTTGTCAGAATCTTGGATGTTGTGACCAAAGAGGAAAACCGATTTCTTTAGTAAGAACGACAGCGAGTATTATGGGTGTTTATATGGCCTATCAAGAGGAGGTGGTCAGTTTGGAGGACACTTGATTGGGGAAGGATAAGTTATGAGTAATCATACGCATATGACTAATGTAACACACCCTTGTAGTGTTAACCATAGGAAAGTAGGCTACTTGCAAGCTTCCTTTCTGAGTCGCATATAGCACTAGAGCAGTAGCATATATCCGTTAGAGGTGCATTTTAGATTAGTTAAACCCATTTTCCTACAACGCCTGTTTGTGCATTCTTCAAGGCTCATCCTTGCTCTGATAGTGTTGCTTCAACGCCTCTTACAAAAAGTGATCAGTTAAACCCATTTTCCTATAGTTTAGCAACATGCTCTAGAAAATACAAGATATTGTTCCATATGGTTAATATTAGTGCCAAGTATCATATACCTTTCAAGAGAGGATGAAAGAATGCTTAAACAAAGTATGAATGAAAGTGTCATTGTAAATAGAGCCAGCACCTCCCCACATCACAATGTGTGATTTGTGATGCGAACAATATCTTGTGTGTAAGTTTTTCATCCTTACATTAGTGAAAGTTTTTTGTTTGTATACATGTTTAGATTCCTCCCATGGGTATTTTGTGCCCATGAGTGGTAGTTGTGGGTTTAATTTTCTACCCATGGTGAGCTATAGGTGTGGGCGCAGGTTTGCGATTTAGGCCCTGTTTGGTTGAGCTGTGGCTTTTTTAAAAACTATTATGGGCTGTGGGCAGTGGAAAAGCTGCTATGAGTTGTGGGTTGTGAGAAAGCTAAAGAAGTTTGGTGGAACAAGTCATGGCTTCTAGGAAAACTATTGTTGACCTCCCTCACTTACAAATAGACCCCATGTGTCATCGACACCCCTCTCACTCAACTCTCTCCCTCTCTCAAATGACAAGTGGGCCCGCTCATCAGCTTCTTCCTCCTGGCCGTTCGCTACAGTTCGTGCACCTCATTGTTGTGGAGACTCTCAGATCCACTTCTTCCTCCTTAGTTCATGGGTGCATGTCTATATGCCCTCTACCTGAGGGTAATGTGCCTATTTCCATCCCTAAAGCAAGTGAAAGGCTGATGGCCAAGTGCAACAAAGCCTCAACTCCATTGTCACTTAGGAGCTTTATCAATCTAGAATCACCATAACATATGTGTTTTTATGGAGCCTTGCAAAACTTGGCTGAAGCTCTATTGCTTGATAGTGATGAGTTGAAGTTGTGGGGTTTGGTGGGTCTTGGTATATATTACCTAGCAGCCCTAGCATTTGGTTGAGTTTAGGAAGCTTTTTGAGGTTGTTCAATTGTGGTTTGGTCTTAGTCAAGCATGAATCCTAAGTAATTGGAGGGCACAAAAATGAAGTTAACACCATATGGAAGCATCTAGTCAGGTTGTGCTAACTGGGCCAAGCCTACAAACATGTTGGAGAGCCCATAATGGTTGTTTATAACTTGCCCTACGCAAAGCCCCAAAGAGAAGGTGTCCTCATTTGCACTCTATGTGTTATGGATACCCATTCCTTACCCTCCACTCGTCTCTCTCATCCCCATCTAGATCTGCAATTTGCATCAATGACTAGTCGCCTCCTTCCTCTCCCACCGCCGGCAACTCACTCTCCTCCCCTCCCTCCTCTCCCACTGATGGCAACTCACTCTCCTCCCCTTCCTCCTCTCCCACCACCGGCAAATCACTCTCCTCCCCTCCCTCTTGCAACTATCCCCCTTCCTCCCCTCCCATCGGTAACTAATTGTGACAAAACCGTCCAATTTATACAAAATCAAGTACGGTTGTCCCCGTTGAACACGTTGACGTGCACATACTTTCACTTATATAAACTCGGTAGTCCATCGAGTGTCACAAAGGACCTCGGTAAATCCACATCATAACCAAGATCGCATGATTAAGCAAATACACATCATATACATAGAGTTGCAGCAGAAATAATGTTTACAATTAGTTCACAAATAATAATACAAGTTTGGGTTTCAAAACCGATTAGTGAAAACAACATAGCTTTCAACTGATTACAATAATATAAGTTCCAAATACATTACTAGCATATGTGACATCCTCTGATAAAAGCATATAGATAAGAACAATATATAGAGTCACTGAGCCCACCAACGGTTAGCCACCATCTTCAGCAGGCCGAGAACTTCACCTGCAACATGGTAGGATAAACCCTGAGTACTCGAATGTACTCAGTTAGACTTACCCGTCATAAACCAAAAATAAAGTGACACCAAGGATAATGCAAGGCTATATAAGTGGAGCTAGCTTGACACCATTTTGCATAAAAAGACACAAATTAAGCTATACATTTTATAATTCGGTCATCAAGTTAATTATATAAAATTTGGTCATCAAGTTAATTATAGCTATTCATCTCTAGATTAGCAACTAACCTATGCCAAACATGTGGTGTATCATTAGTGACAGCACAATAATAACCATAGCCATTTACTATCTCATTCTCAAAACCATTCCACTTGCCATTAACACTACGATAGAAGGAAGCTCGGTCAAGTTTCTCACTATCCGGGAGAGATGGCGATTCGAATCGATTTCAACCAGTTGAGAATTTATTCCTAACATAAACCCAGACATACCTGCGCCAAGGTAGTCTTAGGCCATCTTTGGTACAACTCAGGTCCAATTCACGGGTTCGATCAGCGCCGCACAATCTGGGATACTACCGGATGCCAGGTCGATCATGACTCTAACCTGTCCTTGGCCTTAGACCGGCTCCCTACACATCCTTACTACCTCCACTATGCGCACTCTAACAGAACGAGGCCTAGCCTGAGTTGAGCTACTCGACTTCATGGTCGGAATGAGTTATCCGACCAGCTAAGTGAGAGACATGCGTTCAAAATGACTGAGGACAAATAATGATGCGGTCCTTAATCGGCAGAACAAAATCACATGAGTCAACCTACAACATAGACTCCGTCCGGCCTCGATTTACAACATCCCATGGTTCTTTTACACGATAGCAAATATAGCCAACCATGGTTCAGTGTCCACCTATATCTCATAGGTGACAGAAATCACCCGACTTCTACCGGTCTAAGCATTGCTAAGCATATATTCGATCCTAGACCTATACAGGGTTAAAGGTATATATATGGACAAGGAAGTTATATGCATCTAGTGTTTCCAATCAACTCCTATAACCTAATGCATCAAACATAAAGGATGCAAGTGATATTTTTAAAAACATAGGAGGCTTAGAATGCTCTAGGGCTTACCTAGGATCCAACACAAAGTTAGTTCAGTTAGCTTGCACCGTCTTGGGGAACATCTTCCACTCTAGGCATGCACTCTAGCGGTCCTTCCATCTTCGGGATAGGTCCACCAACACCATCTTCTGGTTCGACTCCATTATCATGTGCTTCACATCCACACGTTGTGCATCTAGCATACCTAGATGAGATGCAACAATGCAAGTGCATGAATACGAAGAATGGTAACATGAGATGCATCATATAAAAGCATCCAAGACAAGTATAAGGTTACACCTCAAGACATATGCACTTAGAGTTGTTTAACTAAACATTATACAATCTATTATAAAAAGATAGCAAGCACATCAAGCATGGCACACAGTTAACTTAAGTTTAGCTATTCCAAGCATTCAATAATCAATAATTAACTAAACATGTTTAGCCAAACAAGAGTAAGCTAATGCAATCAACTTAGTACATGCACAGAATTTGGATAGCAGTACAAAAGCCACTTGTTTCAACCATAACTGGAGTTATAGGCATCAAACAAAGGTGATCCTAGATTTTCTGGAAATCTTAGGAAATTTTCAACAACTTTGTTATTAACACCAAAAGCTTATTCAACAACTAACAAGGTTAAAATACATTGTGAAGTAGACCTTATACAATTAAGGGCAGAAAGCTGATAATAACTTCAGAAATGCATATCTCGAGTTCTATTTATCCAACAATCATGATCCTTAACTTTATAGAAAGCTTATTCAGTTATCTACAACTTTATTATTATTATATTAAGATGATTCTATAGCTAACAAGGTTAAACACCATCAAGAAGGCATCTCTATCCATAGTTGAACAGAACCTGTTATTCCACTTTGAACAGCAATAACTAGAGTTCTAGACCACCAAAAACAGTGATCTTAGACATTTTAGAAAGCTTAGGAAAATCACTACAACGCTCCTATTATCATCAATACATGATTCCATGTTTAAATAAGCCAAACAATACAATCATTCAAATCTATTTAGAACACATGCAAAAGCTGATAGCAAACTTGTAAAATATATAACTCCTAAACCAGCAGGCCTAAAATCATGAAATTTTAGGACAAGCAAGATAAGAAAATTAGCTACAACTTTTGCATTCAACATATCTACATAAAACATAATTTGCATCACTAAAATATCACCACCACAGAAACTATACATGCAGCCATTTTCAGCACATAAGCAAAGTGGTGCTTCACTTGATTCTATAACAAGGTGACATAAAAGCACATCCAACACATAGCTCTAAGCCATAGTGAGGAACCCATACAACCACATCTCAAACCAACACATGACATTAGCATCACAAGAACCATGTATGAACATCTAATAAGAAAAGCACATGCTCCTTCAAAGTTTAATTAACATGCAACTAATAAAAAGGTGATGTTGCAAACATTCTAATTTGGAGCCTAGGTTTTTATGAGAGAGATATGATAACAAAGCATGGCTACTGTACAAATTTTACATGCTCAAGTGTTATAAATTGATTATTACATGCAAAACAAGTTTTAATTGCAAATAAGCATGTGACATCAAGATAAATCTAAACCTCCACATTTTCTATAAACACATGACCAAACTAGGTTTGCTTAGGTTACCACCACACCATGCAAAGTCAATGGAACAACATTTTCCATTTTTTTACACCTTTATGATATTTATCAAGCATTTACAACTACTTATCAAGCACCTAGAAAGATAAATTAATAACTCAGTAATACATGCACCAAAAATAATGAAATTGTAACCAGAGCTCATGCATCACAATGATATCCTACAATTAAAATTTCATGCCATTTGAAGCACTACAACTTCAGGTATGAGAATAACAAGCAAAACAAGCTAAAATTGCCTATTTAACAAGATTAAGTCAAAACATTATAAAAACAGTACACAATTAGCATGTTTAATATTTTTATTAGCTAGAGCATATCATCACAAGATTAACACAACTGGAATTACCATTTTGGACTTCTATAACACAAGGATATGCATATGTCCAACTTAAAAGCATTTTTAAAAGCACTTTACAATAATAAATAAAAATAGCAGAAACTTTCTACTAACACATATCATATTATGACTCTACTGCGTAGATCTACTCACAAGGATTCCAAAAGTCTTCATTTGCTATTTTATGATTTTTCTACGATTTATTATGATTTTCCAAAGTTTTAGTCATAAAAGAAAAACAAATTTGCACCGGGGACCCTGAACTTTAACGAAAACATATTCCAGTGAAATGGTCCTTCTAGTCACTATTCACATGAGTCATAGACTTTGTAGATAGGGTGCGACCACGCGGCAAGGAGGGGGACTGCTGCCCTGCATGGTGGCCATGCGCCCATTTCAACAAACAGGTGGCGGGTGACGAAGTGACCGGCTTGGGGCACGGTTTTGGGCTGCTTACCGTCCGATCTGGGCCTAGGGCCTTAAAGCAAAATTGTTCCTTTCCTGACGCTCTCCAACTCCTATTTAGGGTGCTTGGCCATTAGAGTAACATATTAGTGGGTAATTAGCGCCCTAACATGATAATGTCAGCGCATTGACAGCGATGAGCAAAAATCCAAATTGATGGTAAAAACAAAGTCAAACTGGTGCCATCTTTTTGCATGCTCTTCCCCAAAACATATAGTCCAACTTTTATATTTGGCTCAACTTGAGTTCCTTAACAAAAACATGAGAACGCGGCATGTCAATTAAGTGGTTACTAATCCCGGACATAGAATATTTCTAAGTCTGAAAACGGCCGTAGATTCAATCTTCGAGCCTCTGTTTGACAAACTTAGATGGTGATTTAGGATTGAGTCATTGAACAAAGTTTGTTGTACACATCTTTCTCTACAACTTTGCTTAAAGGATCATGGACTGGTTCAGCTCGCTTAGGAAGATACAAATCTCCAAAGATAGGTAGATGAAACTGAAATTCAGATTTCAGAGTTTCAGCAAAGGGTGACCGAATTCAGTGAACTTGCCATTTTGGAGAGAACCTTTGAATGACCAAATGAGCTCCAAATCTGCTGAGACTTATTTTGTTGTTTCCTTCACAAAGGGTACTTCAACTCATATTAAGGAATCTAGTTGAGTTACCATATGAATTTGGAAGATAAAAATGTCACAGCATGTCAACTCGCTGTTGTCGATCAGGGACAGAAAGATTTGAGAGCCCAAAGGAGCATGGCATTCAAACTTGAGGCCACTATTTGAGTCACTTAAGAGTTGAATCAGGGCTTGGTCCAAAAATAAAGTTTGTTGTACTCTACTCAAACTTTAACTTTTATTAAAGGTCAAACTTCACCACTAGTACCGAAATCATTGGTTCATCTTGGTCAAAGCAGCATCACGACAAACCCTAAATTGTCCTTTTTTATCCATTGAAGCATTTTCTTGATATTTGCTCAACATGAACCTTTCATAACTTTTCTTCATGGCGTCGGGGAAAAATATGTCGGACTCTACAAAAAGGAAAAGATTGGAGTCCAAGTTATTTTTAAGTTAGGAATGTTTTCTTTTGTTCTAAGAATTATAATGAGTCGTATTTGAGTAGGATTCATGTTTAGGTTCCGAGTAAAATATTGGACCCGGTTATTGTAAAGGGACGAACAACCATCCAATACAATTACCTTTTTCGGTTCACGCCAACCCTTAGGAGGAGGAGCACTGTAGATCTCGATGAGTTCTTCAACAAGCAGGGCTACATCGACTGATCGACCTCTGGCTTGTCTATGAGTAGCGTCACGACTTATATTATGCTTGTAAAGCTGCATTAGCCAATTGATCTTTTATGAGTATAGTATAAGTTAGTTATCGATCTGTATCATTATTCGTAAGGCTGCATCAGCTGATTGATCTCTTACGGATCATAATATAGATCAAAGTTATCGATCTTATGTTAAATAACTTGTTGTTTAATACAATATCACTAGTTATCAAATCTTCTATGATTAGTAGGATTTTCCTGGCTGTTCTTGGTTGATTCACCAGTTATCGATCTTGTTATAATTAATGTTCCATTAATTATAACAAGTCATCTGATTGAGATAGAGATAGATCGGCATCATATCATCATAATTGGTTGTCTTCTAGTCTGGTCACACTTTGAATCTCAAAATTGATGGCTTAATTCTGGTAGATCAGTTGTTTTACCTCTATTCCAATCAAGCATAGTATGCATTCAAAGACATGCTTTCGATCTTGGATGAACTCACTAGTTAATGAGATCTAATCGAATGACACCACCATAGCTGCATCGATCCGGTCGAACCTCACTGGTAAGAGTTTAGATTAGAGATTATCGATTAGTGGTTTTGTTCGTGATTGAGATATGTACTCTATTTGTTTGCTATGCATGCATCGGCTATTTTAGCCAATTCGCCTGTGCCTTCACACATATAGCATGTTTTTTCATGAACATGTCAATATATAGATGGTTTTATGGATTCTTTGGCTTTAGTTTGTTATCATTATCCTAGTTGTATTGATCCGGCCAAACCTCACTGTTGATGGTAACAGATTAGATTCAGAGCGTTTGTAGATTTATTTGTACTAGAAAGTCGATTTGTTCCCATGTTATATCTTTCCTTGTTAAACTTATCGGCTCAATGCTTTACACTGGTTATATCCATCTAGCCGATGATGTTACTTATATCTGGGTGCATTGTACTTGTTATCATAAATCAATCATGACCCACGAACATCACAGTTCTTAACAGTCGATTTCTCCTCGTTTCGGCTATTTTGTCGATTCTCCTGTTTGGTTGCTCTCGAAGCAGCACACTTGGAACTGTCTGGGTGAAACCGGCATGTTCCACCCTAAACTACTGATAAAACTTTCTCTCCTTGTCAATTATAGGTCAAATTGACTAGCACACCTTTTGAGATTTTCAGGATCGACTGGTCCAATTGTGAAGCCAAGCAAGATCTATGGGTTGACCTCACTCAGATCGTTCCGGCTTATTGTGTGTCTAGCGCATCGCCACATTTTTGCGTCAAACATGTTTTGGCATGCCCGATGGGACCACAATCGTCATGGTATCTCACAACAATAGGGACATTCTTATAGTGCCTATGAAGACTTACCTGATGAGGATAAAGTTGTCATTAGTAAAGCTATAGAGGAGTTTCAGAACAAGTGTTTGTTGTCCTACACCAAGACATGTGACAATAAAGTTATTTAGAAATATCCACTACTAAGAGTTTTGATACATGGGCAGTCAGATACAGATGAAGCCGATGATAGATGTTTCTTTATAGATGCTATCAACAAATCTGTTCATGATGCCATGTTGAATCATAATACAGCTTTCTTGAACACATTTCACAACACCATGAAGGAGGTGTTTCATGGATATCCAACTGATCAGATTGGACCGACTTATTAAAATATTCCACATCCGTCGACTCAGGGGACTAATCAAGCCGATACTAGTCATCAAGAAATAGCACTAGCTGGCAATGATGGTGTCCAGGCAGTTCAGAGCTCATCTGAGCAAGTTTAGGGTACTACTAATCAAATACGGTATAATTCTGGATCATCAGTGCAGCATGTGCAACAGCCAATAGGGCAAGTTCAGAATCTAATGGTTAATTTTGGCACATCAGGCCAAATACTACCATCGGCTCAAAAAATAGCACCATCGGTTCAAAGGATTCATAGAGATACTGATCCTAACATTTACAATTAAAGACTTCAAGCAGCAAGTCAGCAAAGGACTCAACAGACAGAGATCCTACAAGGATATCATTATGACACGGATTATAATACCCTTCATATGATTCCAAATCCAGGATATCAAGGTACCCAAAATTTTAATCCGCGGATGGGTCAGCAATTGCAAGGAAATTCAAATTCGAATACTGATGAGTTGTTGCTCAGAGTAACTAAAATGATGAAGAATCAGTTCAGTTTAAAACCAAAAGAGCAGACCTTTTCGTACAAACGTTCATATCTAGAGTGGTATGATTTGGTTGCTCTTCCTACAAATTATAGGCTTCCGGAATTTGCTAAGTTCACTGGTCAAGATAGTACAAGTACAATAGAACATGTCAGTCGGTATCTTACTCAGTTGGGTGAAGCATCCATCGAAGAAGCTCATCGAGTTCATTTCTTCTCTTTATCCCTGTCAGGACCAGCTTTCACCTGGTTTTTATCATTACCAGTTAATTCTATTACCAATTGGACAGACCTGGAGAAGAAATTTCATACATATTTTTATACTAGGATAGGAGAAAAGAAAATCATAGATTTGACAACCATAAGGCAAAGAAATAATGAATCGGGTGCTGAGTTTCTTCAGAGGTTCCGAGAAACAAGAAATTTGTGCTTTTTATTGAATTTGACTGATGATCAGCTAGCTGCTTTGGCTATTCAAGAAATATTGCCAACATGGAGAGAAAAACTACTTTGGCAAGATTTTGACAATTTAGGTCAGTTGGCTCAACGGGTGGCAGTACTTAATACCAATTCTAGAATATACGCAGAGATACCCGATTCTAGAAGAATGTTGCAATTGTTAAAGCTTATAATCCATATTTAGCTGAAGATGATGGTGAGGATGATGAAAAAGAGAAGATTGTTGTGGCTAAATGGAATTAGGGTAAGAAGATAGTGATGGTTCTAAATCCTTGGGAAAAAGGAGTTGAAGAAAGTTATGATTTTGACATCACAAAATCAGACAAGCTCTTTGAGTTCTTGCTTGAGAAGGGACAGATCAAATTACCCGCCAATCATGTCATATTACCCCCTAATCAGTTGAAGAATAAGTTCTACAAATTTTATAACACTACTTCTCATTCTACTAATGAGTGCAAAATTTTAAGGTAACATATACAGAGGGCTATTCAGCAAGAGAAGCTTAAATTTGATACATCTCGGAAGATAAAAGTTGATGATAATCCTTTCCCAAAAGATCAGAATATGGTTGATGCTAAGTTGCTCAAAGAGAAGACTAAAGTTCTAACATCAACTAGGGTAAAAGAAACTAGAATAGTTGATCTAGAGATACAAATATCAGCTAATGAATATAAAAAAAATTAAAAGGCGTCATGACCAACAGAAAAGCCGATATAAGTAGGGAGAGACATCAAGAAATGAGGCGATGAGGCCACGTGTTACATCTCGAATTTTATTGAATAAATGGCAACAACAGAAAGAGAAAAATTATCAGCGTTGGTTAGAAGAGAAAGAATATCAGCGTCAACAAGAAGAGGAGAGGTATGAAAGAGAATAAGTTGAATTACATTGGAATTGTCTTTTTTTCAGACATTGTTGGAATAAAGGTTTGAAATTACCTACTAGAAATAATTGCCCAGAGTGTAGTGAACAATATTGGGAATTTAGGCAATCTCAATCCAACCACCGGTCTATCCATGCTCGAATCGGGTATCACCATGATAATATGGATCGGTGCTTAAAAATTAGAAGTGTTCATGATCAGCTTGGGAAGTCGAGTTGTTGATCAAAATTGGGCTAATTATAAAGAAAAAAGTGATGAGGAAGATTATGTTTGGCAGGAAGGGCAATGGTGTCCAGGAAGTTTAACAAGAAGTCAAAAAAGAAGAGTATAATGCCTAAGGAATAGAGAGCTAGAACAGGCTCAGAAATCTAGTAAACCTCAAGTATGGCGTGTTAAACAAACAGCCGATAAGGGTCAACCATCGGCTAATATTCAAATGGCTTTTCTTTTGCCGTCAGAATTTAGAGCTCTAGCAGATCAAGAAGTCTATTTAGATTTTGATGAATCAAAATATGAGGAGATGGTTGCCAAATTGATAGTGATACAACAAGATATATTTGATAAGCCAGTCAAGCATCGGCACTTGAAGGCTTTATATATAAAAGGTTTAGTTGATGGGAAGTCGATGGGCAAAATATTGGTGGATGGAGGTGCTTCTGTTAATCTTATGCCTTATACTACTTTTCGCAAGCTTGGTAAGGGACTAGGAGATTTGATTGAGACTGACATGATACTTAAGGATTTTGGGGGTAATGCATCCAAGACCAGGGGACAATAAACGTTGAATTGATAATTGGAAGTAAGACTTTGCTCACTACATTCTTTATCATTGATGGAAAGGGTTCATATAGTTTACTTCTTGGTCATGATTGAATTCATGCAAATTGTTGTGAACCATCGACTATGCATCAATGCTTGATTCAGTGGCATGGAGATGATGTTGAGCTAGTTCATGCTGATGATTCTGTGAGTATAGCAACAGTTGACCCAATGTATTGGGAACTAGAAGATTTCGAGTGTTTTTCTAGCAAACGATGGGAATGAGGCTTTATTAAGATCAATGATGAAAGCCAATAGCCGATCCAAGCAGTCAGCTCTGAGAGTTTGTTTTAATGGATAATCCAATAGATGGTACAGATGGTAAACTAAGACATGGCTTTACGTCGGCCGATGCATTAGAGGAGATAGATATTGATCCTGGAGATATGCCTAGGCCAAAGTATGTAAGTGCTAAGTTGAATCATGAATATAAGCAAGAGTTGATCGATTTATTAAAGGATTTTAAAGAATGTTTTGCTTGGGAATATTATGAGATGCCTAGTCTAGATCGATCAATTGTTGAACATCGGTTGTCAATCAAACCTAGATATCGGCCATTTAAACAAGCTCCGAGGAGATTTAACCCAAATATTCTTGATGATATCAAAAAGAAGACTGAAAGAATACTAGAAGCAAGATTTATCCGACCGTGCGATTATACAGAGTGGATATCGAGTGTTGTTCCTGTGTATAAGAAAAATAGGAAGTTAAGAGTTTGCATTGATTTTAGAGATCTAAACAAGGCTACACCCATGGATAGTTATCCGATGTCAATAGCTGACATGTTGGTAGACGCAGCAGTCGGGCACAAGGTTATTAGTTTTATAGACGACAATGCAGGATATAATCAAATTTTTATGGCTGAGGAAGACATAGCAAAAATAGCTTTTAGGTGCCCTGGTGCAATTGGCTTATTTGAATGGGTTGTGATGATTTTTTGTTTGAAGAATGCTGGTGCAACTTATCAGAGGGCAATGAATTATATTTTTTATAAGTTGATTGGCAGGATTGTTGAAATCTACATTGATGATGTGGTGGTGAAATCCAAAGGGTACAAAAAATATCTAGCTGATTTGCGGGAGACTTTGGAGTGCACGAGAAAACATGGTTTAAAGATGAATCCTAATAAGTGTGCCTTTGGAGTATCAGCTGGACCAATTTTTGGTTTTATGGTCCATGAGAGAGGAATTAAAATTGGTCAAAAAAGTATAAAAGCAATTGAGAGGCAGTATCCCTGACTACTAAAACAGAATTATAATCTTTGCTTGGTAAGATTAATTTTATCAGAAGGTTTATTTTAAATTTGTCAGAAAGGGTTCTGCCATTTTCTCCTTTGTTGAAGTTGAAAAATGATCAAGAATTTAAATGGAGTGACGTACAACAAAAGGCGTTTGAGGAGATAAAAGAATATATGAAGTGTCCACCTGTGTTGGTCCCTCCTCAGCAAGGTAAACCATTTAAGTTGTACGTGTCGGCCGATAGCCAAACAATTAGATCGGCCTTAATGCAAGAGTTTGAAGGAAAAGAATGAGTTGTTTTCTATTTAAGTAGAAGGCTTTTGGATCCAAAAACAAGATATTCTCCTATTGAAAAGTTATGCTTATGCTTATATTTCTCTTGCACTAAATTACGACATTACTTGTTATCGACTAAGTGTACGGTTGTGTCTAAGGCTGATGTGATCAAGCACATGTTTTCAATGCCAATATTAAATGGGAGAATGGAAAAGTGGATTCTTGCATTATCAGAATTCGACTTGAGGTACAAATCGGCTAAAGCAGTCAAGGGATAAGTAATAGCCAATTTTATTACTCAGTATCATAAACCAAGTATTGGCAATATAGAACTGATACCTTAGACATTGTTCTTTGATGGATCATCGTGCAAGCAAGATGGTGGCATTGGTATTGTTATTGTTTCACCTCGGGAGGCAAGTTTTGAGTTTGCTTTTCCAATTAAACCAATGACTACCAACAATCAAGCAGAATATGAAGCTATTATTAAGGGACTTCAACTTCTTCATGAAGTGAAGGGCAAGTCAATTGAAGTATTTGGAGATTCATAGTTAGTTATTAATCAGTTGATCGGCCCATATGAATATAAAGATGATATTCTGAGGGGATACTATGATGAATGCTAGAGGTTACTCAAAGAGTTTCCCCATATTTCTCTTCAACATATTCCAAGAGCACAGAATCAAGAGGTAATCGGTTAGCTCATAGTGCGTCAGGTTATCAAGTGTTTCAAGAGATTTTAAGCAGTGAAACCTTGACTAATGATTGGAGAGTTGAAATAGCCGAATACCTTAAGAATCCATCATAGAAGGTTACCAGGAAACTAAGGTATAAATCAACTAAGTATGTTTTATTGGATGATCAGCTATATCACAAGACAGTCGATGGGGTGTTGCTTAAATGCTTAAATCAAGAGGAAGCTAAAGTGTTGATGGGTGAAATACATGAAGAGATATGTGGAGCTCATCAATCGGCTTATAAGATGAAATGCATTATTTGCAGGTCTAGATATTTCTAGCCAACAATACTAGAAGATTATTTTGAATATTACAAGGGGTGTCAAGATTGTCAACATTTTGGTAATATTCAGAAATCATCTGCATCGGCTATGAATCTAATAATTAAACCATGGCCATTTCGAGGTTGGGGAATTGATTTAATTGGCCAGATCTTTCCACCTTCAAGTAAAGGACATAAGTTTATATTGGTAGCAATATATTAGTTTACCAAATGGGTTGAGGCAATTCCTTTGAAGATGGTAACCTCAAAGAATATGGTTGATTTTGTCAAGGAACATATTGTGTGTTGTTTTAGAATTCCTCAAACTATTACTACTGATCAAGGAACAATGTTCACATCCGAAGAGTTCAGAGATTTTGCTGCCAGTATGAGAATTAAGTTATTAAATTCTTGTCCTTACTATACTCAGGCTAATGGCCAGACAGAGGCGTCCCATCAACTTATGATTAAATTGATTAAGAAGAAAATTGAGGAGCAACCAAGGAAGTGGTACTTAACACTCAATGAGGCATTATGGGCATACAGGATGGCGTGCCATGGATCGATTAATTCATCACCTTATGAGTTAGTATATGGGCATAATGTGGTTCTTCCTTGGGAAATCCAGACTGGATCAAGACGTGTTACATTACAGAATAATTTGACAACCAAAGTTTACAAGAATCTAATGATGGATGATTTAGAGGACTTAAGTTGTCATCGGCTGCGTGCTCTTGAGAATATTGAAGCCAATAAGTTAAGGGTTGCAAGGCATTATAACACAAAGGTCAAGAACAAGCAGTTTGGTGAAGGAGAATTAGTCTAGAAAGTAAAATTACCGATTGGGTCTAAGGACAACAAATTTGGCAAATGGTCACCTAATTGGAAAGGTCCTTATAGGATTAGTCGTTGTGCGCCTGGCAATGCTTACATTTTAGAAACGCTGGAAGGAAGAGAAGAATCTGATAGAGTGATCAATGGAAAACATCAAAAGAAGTATTATCCTAGCGTCTGGGTTGATGCTTGACAGCCAATTTGTTCAGTCATCGGCTCTAATAGCCGATACCAAAAGGGTATCACCTTTAGTTCAAAATTTTAACCCAAAGGGGTGAAAGCCGATACAATATGTATCACCTATAGAACAAAAAACACACAAAGACATTCATATCACGGTGCATTCACAGAGACACATTCATAAAAATAGAAGTTTTGTTTATTGATCAGTTTGCCCCTAAGTACAAACCAATCAAAGACATTATTTATCACACCCTAGGCGGATATGATGTCCACAATGGCCTCCACCGCATCGTCGAAGTCCTCGATCAAATCCTCATGCATGTCAGGGTCGTCGGTCATCGGGAAGCCCGGCTCCATGGTGCGGAGATCATGCCCGGTCTGGACTTGCGTCAGTGGCTAGGGCTACTGTTGTGCCACGATGAATGCCATGGAGGGCGATCTCCTAGACACACGCCAAGATGTCATGCAGGCGGTTGTTGAGGAGAGGACCCTAGGCATTGACGGCCATCGTAGCTGCATTCGCCGCCAGTTGGAGGTTCTTCAACTGCATCGTCAGGGCTGGCAATCATAAAACAAAAGGGCTATCAAGACAAGGACAGTAGAAATTGAAATAAGGGTTTTCTTGGAGTTCATCTTACCCATGAAAGGATCAAGATGCCCAAGAGGGGGGTGAATTGGGCTAATTCTAAATTTCTTTGCAATAATTAAATCCTATGATTAGCCCAATTAACCCCTTGTGCCTAGAAATTGTTTCTAATTGTTCTACCACATAAAAGATTTGCAACCTAAATTCCAATCCTACTTTAGCATGGCAATTCTATGAATGTAAAGACAAGAATTGAATTGCTCAAAGTAAATGCTCAAAGTAAATAGAGAAGGAGGAACGCGGCGATGTTTTGTCGAGGTATCGGAGAGTCGCCACTCCCCACTAGTCCTCGTTGGAGCACCCGTGCAAGGGTGTAGCTCCCCCTTGATCCGTGCAAGGATCAAGTGCTCTCTACGGGTTGATTCTTCGACACCCCATCGCGGTGAATCACCCACAACCACTCACAATGTGAGTTGGGTCATCCACAAGCTCTCCGGATGATCATCAAGCTCCCAATCACCACCAAGCCGTCTAGGTGATGGCGATCACCAAGAGTAACAAGCACGAACTCTCACTTGACCACGACAAGCCTATGAGAAGGGTGTATGCACACTTTGCTACTCTTGATCTCACTAATTAGGGCTCTCTTTGGGATTCTCAAATCTCAATCACCTCACTAGGACCTTGCTCTTCTTGACACTCTCTAAGGTGTTTCTCAGTTGTTGGAATGAGCAAAAGTACCCCCACACACGAGTGGAGGTGGTATTTATAACATGGGCTGAAAAATGAACCGTTATGTGCCTCTACGGGGTGACCGGCCGCTCTGGTCATGTTGACCGGACGCTCTGATCAGTACACCCCGAACACCAGTGATTACAGTGTGACCAGACGCTGGCCAGCGTTCGATCAGCACTGACCGGACACGTCCGATCATGATTTTTCCTCTTTGGAACCTTACTAGAAACGACCAGACGCTGGCTCTCAGCGTCCGATCACTTGACCTATCAGCGTCCGGTCGCACCAGACGATTTCACCTTGATCAAATGAACTGACCAAACTCTGCACCAGCGTCCGGTCAACCTAGAACCAGCGTCCGATCAGTATTTGACCCTCCATTCACTTCCAACTCTCGATCATATGTGAATGAAGTTTGCTCCATTGGATCTAAGGGCTATTTTTGGAGCTATCTAGTGCTAGTTTCAATAAGTGTGCACCACACCTAACTCACTAGACTCATCTAGGTCAAGCTACCCGTCCATACCCCCCTTAATAGTACGGCCAAAGGAAAAACAAAGTCCTAAACTACTCTAAGTGTCTCTTCAACTCCAATCGACACTTAGAACTAGTCCATCCTTAACCTTGTCGTCCATCCTTTGAAAACCGAAACGATTTCCATCGTAGGGGCATGACCATCATGATTGCCCAATCGATCTCCATTACCATGACCTAACTTAATCGCCTCTGCAAAGCACACATTAGTCATAGTAATCACGTATTGTCATTAATCACTGAAACCCAACTAGGGGCCTAGATGCTTTCAACCCGCCACCATGGCATCGGACTCGGCCAACTGCGCCTGAGCAGCGCTGGCCTCTTCCTCGGTGGCGAGGAGGGCGGCTTAAGAGGCCCTGAGGTGGATCTCAAGCTGACTATTCTCTCGAGTTGCCTTAGTGTAACGGTCCTGGGCCGCCCTCCACTCCTGGAGGAAACGCCGGGCATTGTCGCCGTTATAGGAGTCAGAGGAGTCCGATGACGAATCCAGCATAGCAGCAGCAAACGCGGTGGCAGAAGGCTCGCCGGCCCCGGGAGGAGTAGGAAGTCTATCAATGAGGACGAACCTACAGATGCATTAGTGGATGATTCTTGCTATGGACGGGAGTATTCGGTCTTACCTCAGGCGGCGGAGTCACTGGCCGACCGGGACCTCCTCCTCCAGGAGATCTTCCGCTGTGCGCTTGCCGCGGTGATCCTCTCCTGCCATTGGGTGATGGTTTAGATCATAGAAGGAGAAGGGAACTGCTATAGGGTTTGTGAAGGTGGAGAAAACAGAAATAGTTGCAAGTGTAGATATGTTTGAGGCCGGAGCCCTTGGCTGGTATTTATAATCACGAAGCGAGGTAGTAGATATCTTGAGATATGCAAAAGGCATCCGCAATTAATAGAAGGCAAAGCGTCGCCCCACTAATACCAAAGAAAATACAGCATTGATAACTGAGGACGGAAGATTGAGGAGTTTCTTAGTAGAGGTCGTGTTTTCAGACTTAATTGGATTAAGGTCAGATGTCTGGAATCGGCTCTCTAGCCGAGATAAGAGATACAATAGATCAGTAGAACTAATTCATTGTCTTCATCTTCATCATAAGGCAGCTAAGTCAAGATGTTTGCATCAAATCCTCTGTAGAATTTCTTAAAGAGATGGCCTACATCTATAGCAATTGTTATGGTTGATGCAGCCTCACCATAATTCATGCACTATCTAGTTCTTCCTTCTTTTCCTTTGTAATCTTCAGCAAAGTTGGAAGAAGGAAAGCCTAATTTTCTGAGATCGGGTCTTACAATCTTGTGCATATATAGGTTCAGCCATAGTTGTATCAACCACCAAGGGCCACTAATGGTATGCACTGGTCCATTCTTTAGCAATTGGACAGCTACCTGGTGCATTAGATGATAAGCAGATCCTAGCAGATATTTTCTAAGAGGGATTTCATTGCCAGATGCTAGAAGCTCTGCTAGGTATTTATAATTGAAAGTTGGACCACAAGATGATCCACAAAAGATGAATCTTTCCAGCCACATGTTCAAAAAAGCTACATGTTCCCTTTGGGCCACAGTTGATCTGTCTCCAATATGGTTTAGAATGTAGCTTACCCATCCTGTGCAGTCTAATATTTTGGCTAATTTCTTGGATCCGACACTTAAGAAGTCATAAGGTTGCATTGATCCTGTTATTCTAAGGCCGGTCAATATATGAACATCGGCCAAAGTAATGGTCATTGGGCCATGACAAAAAACGAAAGCATTTAAGGTGTTCGACCAGAAGTAAGATGTAGAAATCAGAAGTGAATCATTCCTCTCCATTCGAGACAGTGAGAGCATTGATTCAAGTCATAAATCTCCCAATCTCTAGCTTTTTCCTCCGACACTCTATGAAACCAATCTCTCCATCCCTTAGGTATTTTGGGCCAGTTTCTAAAGGGAGTTTTGATGTTCCAGAAGGAAAAATCTACTGCAGATTGTTTGAAGGGGATTCGGTTGGTTTTTTGTCTGATAAAGTTAGATGGATCAGGGTCACCCATAGACCCAAGATAATAGACATTGGGAACAACAGCCGATGGAATCAAAATTTTGTTCCTTATTTCCTAGGAACTAGATAGAATAAATTTGAGAAGAAAGGAAATACAAGGTAACGGCTAATATTTGGAAGATAGGAACTTGAAAGCATACTTTAGGGACGTGGTCAGCTGGTCACCATTGCAGCCAAGATGGATCTGAGTCTGAGAAAGATTACTTGAATAATAGCTTGATAGAGTAGAAGATTTGCTAGGGTTAAGGCCTTAGCGATAGCAGCTTTGGTTGTTGAGGCTTGCTCGAGAAAGAAGAGGAAAGCGAATAGGCTGAATGAGTTGGAAATGATACTGTTGGAGTATTATATAAAATTCAGATCGAGAAATCAGGAGTCACGCATATATTTCAGAATAAACGGTTGCGACACGGTGAGCAGGTAAATAGAAATTTTGGAATAAAACCATTTTTATCTTAAAATTGGGGGGCATGTGTTTACATCAAAATCTGGAAAGAAGAAAGCGGGAACTCAAAGCTTCTAAGATTGTATCATCAAGGAATCGATCAGATGTGAATCGATATCGGCAAGTTTTGATGCATTGTCGAAATCGGCTATTTTATAAATGATGTCAGCAAACGATGTCAATGGACTACGTATGGATGGCGTCGGGGAAAAATATGTCGGACTCTATAAAAAGGAAAAGATTAGAGTCCAAAGTTATTTTTAAGTTAGGAATGTTTTCTTTTGTTCTAAGAATTGTAATGAGTCGTATTTGAGTAAGATTCATGATTTAGGTTTCGGGTATAAATATTGGACCCCGGTTATTGTAAAGGGACAAACAACCATCCAATACAATTACCTTTTTTGGCTTCACGCCATCCTTAGGAGTAGGAGTACTGTAGATCTCGACGAGTTCTTCAACAAGCAGGGCTGCATCGACTGATTGACCTTCAGCTTGTCTGTGAGTACCATCACGACTTATATTATGCTTGTAAAGCTGCATCAGCCGATTGATCTTTTACTAGTATAGTATAAGTTAGTTATCGATCTATATCATTATTCATAAGGCTACATCAGCTGATTGATCTCTTACGGATCATAATATAGATCAAAGTTATCGATCTTATGTTAAATAATTTGTTTAATACAATATCACCAGTTATTGAATCTTCTAAGATTAGTAAGATTTTTCTGGCTGTTCTTGGTTGATTCATCAATTATTGATCTTGTTATAATTAATGTTCCATTAATTATAACAAATCATCTGATTGAGATAGAGATAGATCGGCATTATATCATCATAATTGGCTGTCTTCTAGTCTGATCCCACTTTGAATCTCATAATTGATGACTTAATTCTGCTAGATCGGTTGTTTTACCTCTATTCCAATCAAGCATAGTATGCATTCAAAGACATGTTTTCGATCTTGGATGAACTCACTAGTTAATGAGATCTAATCTAATGACACCACCATAGCCGCATCAATCCGGTCAAATCTCACTAGTAAGACTTTAGATTAGAGATTATCGATTAGTGGTTTTGTTTGTGATTGAGATATGTACTCTGTTTGTTTGCTATGCATGCATCGGCTATTTTAGCCGATTCGCCTGTGCCTTCACACATTATTTTTTCATGAACCTGTCAATATATAGACGGTTTTATGGATTCTTTGGCTTTAATTTGTTATCATTATCATAGCTGTATCGATCTGGTCGAACCTCACTGTTGATGGTAACAAATTAGATTCAGAGCGTTTGTAGATTTGTTTGTACTAGAAAGTCGATTTGTTCGCATGTTATATCTTTCCTCGTTAAACTTATCGGCTCAATGCTTTACACTGGTTATATCCATCTAGCCGATGATGTTACTTATATCTAGGTGCATTGTACTTGTTATCATAAATCAATCATGACCCACGAACATCACAGTCCTTAACAGTCGATTTCTTCTCGTATCGGCTATTTAGTCCATTCTCCACCTCCAGCCCTCCACACAGCACAGCACCGCCCGGCGCCCCTGACGCCCGCGTGCCCAACACAGAGAGGAATCGAGGAAGAGAATTGAGAAGCCTATTCCCGTCCATTTCCTTCCTTCTTGCAAGGACCCCTAAATCCCTAACCCTAACTTTCCTCTCTCTTATCTAATTTGATGCATCTTACGGATGTAGCCGTGTAGGCAGTACAATTAGCAGGATGTATTGGTTAATTACTTATATGAATTATATGCTTTGATTTGATTGTAGAAGCTTCTATCATGTATGTTTTAAATTATATTAGTACGATGTTTCAACTGTTTGTATTGTAATTTAAGACTTATTATTGTGATATTTAGTATTTGTATACCAATTGTGGAGCAATTTTTATGGTACTTTAGCAGTTACAAATTGCTAAATGCATTTTACTAGATTGCATATGAAAATTTTGATCCTGCATACCCCATAGAAAAATCCTAATCCGCTGCCGGTGGCGTGCTAGGAGGTCACCGATCATCTGTCCGGTAAAGTGGATTGGAGATCTACCTGGGTACGTTTTGGTTGCTTCGTTCGTTGGTGCATAAACCCTAGCTTGTTGAGTTGTGGTTTTATGTGTATGTGCTGCGTGGTGCCCTACTTATCTGGTCAATCCATTCATGGTTGAATTAGGCTAGGGTATTCTTTGTCGGCACCACAGCAGTTCTTAGTACCCAACTGAGGTTTGGCCATTTGGGCGCAGTTAATTTTCCAAATTTTGCAGATGCTCCCAGTCTCACAGCATTTGTCAGATTGACCAGGGAAACAAGGTTCTGGCCAAATTATTTCTTCTCTTGGAAGGGATTTAGGGAATGATGTTATTGTTGTGTGGTTTCATTCACATGCACCTGATGACAGAAATAGACTGCATATTCAGGGGCGGAGTTTGGTTAAGGCCAACCTGGGTTACTGCAGGCTTATCCCAGTTACTGACATATCAAGTAATAGTAGTTGTGTCCGTTCATTCATATTATCTGTTTCCCAAACAGTATATGCCACTAAGGGGCCGTATCCCGCCGCATGGATACATATCTTATACGGGTACTAAGTGGATATGCAATGGAAACCCATGAGGTATATTTTGGCCGACACGTGTAGATACAACTGGCCCAGCCCAGAACGGCGATGCATCAGGCATGGGCATCGGCACGTCGGGTCGTTCCATGCCCTATCCGTCGCCGGCCGTCACAACAGCAGTGCCGCCTCCCTATCGCCCTGACTCTGGCAGCAGAAACCAGCGGCAAGTCGTCGGCGACGGTGAGGTGTGTTCAATTCCTCCGCTTTCATCCCTAACACGTTCTGATTTCTTCCCTTCCCTTCGCGCAAAGAGCCAGGAAAGAGGGGCAGATAGGCAGTACCTGGAACCGGTGGCTCAACGGCTCCATCTTGCCTCTCCCATCCATCTGCTCTTCTGATTCACCCTCCCACCTTGCTCTAATCCCATGCGTATCTGCCAATCGGCCATGCTCCCCCTGTTCTGTTGATCCAATTCGCATCCACTGCTGTGCGTCATGTTCCATCCCCTCCCAATCTGCTGCTGCCAGGAGCCCAGGACCAACAAAATCTTTACTCTCCCAGTCCCCCACCTCTGCTGTAGCTACTCGGGTTAACGCTGGGAACTGACTGCTATGATGTGCTGCGTACTATACTCTGTGTTCTTTTTAGAAGAAATTAGTTTGCATTGTGCTTAGACTGCTTGTTACATATGATGGGCGTGTACTTTGGTCTGCTGTGCCATGTGCTCTGTTGCTACTTCTGCTTGGGAGAAGAGTAGATCAGATTGTCTGCTTGGGACAAGAGTAGATCAGATTGTCCACAAGTTATGCCACTCAATCCATATTACTGTATAAGGATCCAAAATTGTATCTGTTACATTTATTAAAAGGTAACTTATTCCTGCTATTATAGTTTATATGTGCCATACTAATTGATGTTTTGAAAATAGTAAGTGTGTCCGCGTATCTGTTGGTGATGGTATTTAACATGTTATGTTACCACTTTAGTAAATTTGGCTCGCTTTAATTGTGTTTCAACAGGGAAGGCCAAGGCTTTGCCTGAGAGAATGCAAGACCCAAGGGATGATGATTTCTCAGCGCCGAAGTTGCATAAGAAGGTTGTCTACCGGCCACTGCCATCAGGCCAGCTCAAGGGTGAACCTGAACTGCTGAGGAGAGAGGTTCCACAGTCATCAGGCATGGTCCAAAAGCCACCCAAAAGAAGCTTGAAGGTTGAACCTCACACGTCCCCTTCTGACAGAGGGACTCCAGATTCCCTGCCGGAATCTGGTCCTACCGATGAATACCGGGCGTTACGGAGGAAGTACCTGATGCTGGAGGAAGAGAACTTTGCACTGGACAAAGAACTGAGCATGGAAGAGGAAGAAATGAAGGCCCTAGAGGATGAAAAGCTTGCACTGCTTGATCAGCTTGTTGTCTTGGAAGGTCTTGTCGAGCCATCCCAGCTGCAGTCTCAGCGTAGGCCGTGAGGTGTTTTGGTTTAAGTATAATCGTTGTTGTTCAGTGTAATTCTGCAACTAGTAGCTGTTATACTTTCTGGGTTTAAACAGTGTGTAGAACCAGCTTAAACCTGTTATATCGGGCATCGGCGAATAAAAAACTCTCTTGAATGTTTGCAGGGTCGGCAACTTCTTAATGTTTTGTGTAAAGTATGAAGAATCAGAAGAAAATTTAGTTGCGAAATTAGTTTGGTGCGTATGAAGCCGTGGCTTTACCTGAAGTTGAGCTCATGATCTGTAACAGGAATGATGCACTTGTTTTCATACTTCATGGGTGGTGGTGCCTACGAGGAAATAACATGGCTTTGGTTACTGTCATAAGCTGTGTTTGCGGTGAATAAGCGAAAATTTGGATGGGTGAGCATGGGATAATTTGTATCAATTAGTGATGGGATGGTTAGTGCGGCCATGAAGAACAGATATTCTCAGTGGTATGGGTAATGTTTAAGTTTAGCACAATAACTGAGCACACAAAATGTACAGATGGTCCCTGATGAATGTTTTTATGTTCAATAAACCTGTTAGCTCAGGATGAGAAGATCTAATGGATGTATTCCCAGAGAAACGAGAGTATATGCATATGTTACCCCAAAAAAAAAACGGGGCCCTCAAACTGAATGATTTTTCTCTTGACAACGTTGTGGTAGCTTAAAAATACGCACTTGGTGGAGTAATTTTAGACCTCCTTTGCATTGTTGCCAAATTTTTTGCTAGTGAAGTTTGTTCCAGTCAAGCAAAACCTGGGCCAAAATTTAGCTGGGCTGTTTTGGGTACAAACCAGCCCAAACAAATGACAGATCGGAGTAACGGAAAGCCCACGGCCCAAACTTTTCGCAAACCCTCGCCGTTTAAAACCTGACCTGCAGCAGCAGCCGCTCCAAACGCAACGGTCCGATCCCCTCGAATTCAAATTGCAGCCGGTGCGACGACACCCACACACCCACCTCACATGGCGGCGGCGGCGACTGCGGAGGCGGCGGAAGATATGGTGGCGGCGCTCGACGAGGAGACGCTGGCGCTGATGGGGATCAGCAGCGCCGCCACCGCGGCGCCGGTGGCTGTGGGCGCCGAGTGGGAGACGTTCAAGGAGAACGTGCGGCCGCTCAAGCGCGGGCGCGACGTGGCCAAACTCAACCAAGCGCTCAAGGCACACGCCGATCCCGCCCAGCGCGCCGCTCTACTCGAAGCCCGCAAGTACGTTGCCTTCTCCACCCTTTCTCCCAGCAATTGGGGAAAAAAAAGTTGTGGTTTTGTTTGGTCTGAATTTCTTGATCTGGGCCTCTGGGGAGGAGACAAGTTGCTGCAGTAATGCAATCTATCTTGTGTATTCATCGTTCGGTTGATTTGCCTGATCCAGGAAGATGATTGAAGCAATCGACGAGTACCAAGGCGAGGATCCGCTCCAACCGTGGCTGGAGTAAGCGTTTCTCGAAGCCCCTTTAACTCGCCTCTTTCGATTTCTTGGTTCGTGGTAGCTGCTCTAGCCGAAAGATTGATAATTTCTTCTCTGCTTCGTCCGCGTGCAGCTGCATCAAATGGGTCCAGGAGTCATTCCCGACCGGCGGCGAGTGCTCGGGGTTGGTGGTGTTGTACGAGCAGTGCGTGCGGACCTTATGGCACGACGAGCGCTACAAGGACGACCTCCGCTTCCTCAAAGTGTGGCTGGAATACGTGAGTCGTGCGATGCCAGCTTGATTTTTTCCTGTAGCTTTCGTCTGTGCAGTGGAGGCATCTCACATATCATTCCACTGTTGATCGTGTTCTTATTGCAGGCTGGGAATTGTGCTGATGCAGAGGTGATATACAGGTTCCTGGAGGCCAACCAGATTGGGCAGGGCCATGCCATCTACTACATGGCTTACGCATCGTTGATGGAGTCAAAGAACAAGTTGAGGAAAGCTAATGAGATCTTTGACCTTGGTATAGCTAGGTGAGATTTCCACGAGGCCAAAACTTGTTTGTTCATATAAAGCTCTTCAATTTGAAATTGCTCCGTAGATCATGCTGTTATGCTATCTATTCCATCCAAAAATTTTGCCCTATAATGACATACCGTACATATCCTTGGGAAAAACATATTTCTCCTGTGTTTGATTTTCGTACAGAACAAGAGTCAAGGATAGTACAAACAATGAGGCTGATGTTATACTGAATCAGTTTGCCTTCTTTGTTGTTTTTATTTGTATTAACTTGAATCGGGCACTCATGAAGATATCTAGCAGGGTACTTAGTTTTCCATGATCACTTCTAATTTGATACATGCTCACGAATTAGAAACAAATAGTTCCTTTTAGTTTCTAGTTAGCAAACGTAAAATGCTAAAAGTTTCTTGGAGTCTTCGAGTTCCTATTCTTTAAGATATGACACTCCTTTGACTAGTTATGCCACTATCTTCTTGTGAATGATAACAACACTCGGAATTGTTTTACTTATCATGGTTTCTTCTTACCTCTTTGGTTATGGTTAGTTGTGTATTGGTTTTAATACTTGATTACTTCATGTGAATGGATAACGTTTCTTATATTCAGTTTTTCCTTGTCAGAAAAGCGAAGCCCCTGGAGAAGTTGGAAGCTGTATACAGGACATTTCTTCGAAGATCAACCAAAAAGAGGGAACAAGAGGTTTGCTATTTAAATGATAGCAGTGTTTATCTTGGAACCAATATCTCCATTGAATGAATCCTTTCTTTTTTCTATAGCCGGATAATACAGCAGATGATGATCTGCCAAAACGCAGTTTCGGGACTAACTTGAAACGAGATGAAAACAGTAAGTTTGTTCAGTTTTACTCTGATTTAGCATGAACTTCGGTTGCAACCTAATACATATGCAAACATGGCAGGAAATCAGCAAGCAGGGAACTCCCAACTGGGGAGACCAAGGGCACTGCAGAGGTCAGTACAACTATGATGCAACAGATGTAAAGTATCCATCTACACCTGGAGTTTTTTCTCGTAATGTCACTGATTATATGCTTTTGCACACTTGCAGAATCGATGCTAACAGGCCGCTTTCAGTTTACAAAGAGGAGAGGCCATTACCAAATCAGGGCCTTGATGGAGTGAGGAACAAAGAAAATAACACAAGCTGGCGCACCCTCCCAACACAAGCAGATCGGAACAAGGAAAATAGCATGATGCCCACTAAATGGACGTCTCACAAGGTACTTTTGCCAGGCCACTAGGATTCTTTGAAGTGACCCATGTGAAACTTGTATCGAGGACAACTATTGAGTAATGAACTTGTGGTAATATCGCACTGCTGTACAGATTCCACGAAAGATAGGAGCAAGAGGAGCAGTTCAGTCAACCCGAACCAGTTCTATTGAGGTCTTCGTGGAGGAAGGCACTGCACAGTATGTTATTTAACATCCTACTGTTACAGTTTTTTGGAGGATTGTTCAAAGTCATTACAAACATATATTTCTAAATAATTATATCCTTTCTATTGCTATAGGGAACCTGCTCGGCCGGTGCCAAAGAGCCCAAAACCTTCTGTTCTGAAGCTCAGGCAAGCAACAAGCAAAAGCCTTAAGAAGTAAGTATAGCATAGCTCTTGCAGCTTCAGTTTTTAGGGGAACTATTTTCAGCAGTTCCCTAACCTGTGCTCTTTTCTTTGAAACAGGGAAACTGAATTGCTTAAGGAGAACCCGTTGCGCAACTTCCCCCTGAGCAGCCTTAGATAATCAGCATTTTGCTGGTTCTGAGAAGCATTTTCGTTACTGATTTGGTTGTTTGATTGTTGTGAGGTTGTGCCTTTATGCCCAATAAGCTTTAGCCTCTAAAGCTTAGACAAGCAACATGTGCGCACCCATGGGCTTATGCAAGTGTTGTAATCTTCTGCATTATGTTGGCTTATTATTGATAGACCCGCAGATCTCGCAGGCTTATGCGAATCTAATAGCTACACAAAATAATCTGCTTCTACAAATTTTGGCTGGTCCTTTCTGCTTGTTTTTTAATGAATACCTCTGCACTAAGCCGGTGTGTATTTGTCTTTTTATATATTTTTTCCTGATTAGTAATTTTTCTCAAAAAAAAACTAGTAAAGCACTTGTTTCTCCAAATAATTTGCAATAAAGCTACGGACAAAACGTGATTGAAAACTGACATGCAAGTGGATGTATGGCACATTGTTGGCCCCAGGTACTTTTATCAGGACTACAACTTGCAAATTTTTTGGTAGACACATCAATCAACATAAACACAAAACTCTCATGGCCACCACAAACAACTGCTTGTCCAGATCATTGCCATTTCAACCTCAGGTTCCAGAAGGACCTTGGCGCATAAGAGGAGAGATGAGACGAGTGCAGATGTCCAGAAATTCAGGTGTCCCTTGCATATAACGAAGTACGCCTGGATCGGTAAGACTTACAGGTGTTTTGCTGTTGAGATCCTAATATTACTAGTGTATTCTGCATTTTGTCGAATTAACTATGCGCGAAACTGTGGAGGGCACACTGATTCGAACCAAAGTTCGATCAGCAACCTCATCTATAAACTGAATGTTCTAATGTAGCTCATACTATATGGAAGTAGCTACTAGTTCAGTACACCGCTAAGGACATCAACTAGGCCAGAGCAGTCCGAGAGCAGGTGCAGACAAGAAAGATCCATTCTACATTTCCACACATCATGAAAATGACAATTAGATTATTATTTTGTGTGCGTGTGTGGTTTTTTAGGGCGCCATGACAAGCAGTCTCGTCAGATGATAACGTATTAAACACTGTGGCTGGCTGCCCTAGCCCACAGCCTTTGTACACTTGCATTACATAATTGGCTAGCTATGCGACATGGGCGGTTGGTTAGAACCAGTAATAGTGAGTAGTGACACACACACAAACACACTGCTATATAAGAGGTCACGCGCACACAGCATGCTCCCTGTGCACCTGCTCCATTCAGGTTTCAGACAAGCGAGGCTGCAGTGCTGATTCTCTCCTCTCCTCTCAGGAGGCGACGGCCGACGATGAATCGCCAGGCGAGTCGCCGAGGCCACCGGGTGCGCCATGTCCGGCTCGGCTCGCTTCTCCGGCTCCGTGTGCGGCTGTTCGGCATCGCCGGCCTCCTCGTCCGGTGCCTGGAGGAGCTCAACTGCTGCCCCAGGAGCAGGAGGAGGTCGAGGCCGCATAATAAGATGATGCCCAGCCACGGCGACAGGTGTCACCGTCCTGGACCAGCAGAGAGGGAGAACTCCCTCCAGGCAGAGGCCATTGCAGACTGCTTGGAGTTTATCAAGAGATCCTACCTACCTGCTGCTGGTGATCACAAGCCAGATTGCTGCTAGATATCTGCCCTTCTTGGCCCGGTTTGGGACCCCAAGAATTTCCCAGTTCTCGTGAAATTCCTCGGTTGGTTCCAAACAAGCCCCAAGTGTGTTGGCTCTTGTAGTTTGTACATACATAGCATAGCAGTTTTGCTAGTTATCTTTTTGTTTGTTGTGTGCGTCAAGAATGACCAACGCCCTGTTCGTTTGAGCTTGTTTGGCTGATAAGTCGTGGCTGAAAGTACTGTTGGGGGGGGGTTCTGATTAGAGTATAAGTCGTAATATCCTGATGGCAATAGACATGGGAACTATATTGCTCGCCTTTCCTTAATATACAACTTTGGGATACCATTGCTGTTAGAATGAAAGTATATCTACTAACTACAGTGTAGATACTGTTAAATGGTAATTCCAATAGATTCGACAGATTAGGATGAACAGTAACATATGACAGAAGCCTCGTCTATGTTCAGGAGAGGACACTATACAGAGCCAAGATGAAGAAAAAATTACACCAAAACTGTATGCACCTCAAAATTTCTGTGGTAAGCAAACGCCCCTTGCAGAATTTCAGAGTTGTTGGTGCACAGCAAAAATTAGAGTCTTATTCCAATGTTCAGCTGCTTTGACATGTCCATGATTACCCAGCGGATTAAAATGAATGTTAGAAAAAGAATGGCAAATGTGCGCCTCAAAAGCCTTCTTTAGGCATCCGGGTCGATGTTACATGTAGCTGCAAAACGTATGGCACAAATAAATTAATCCCCTGCTTTTACTGAAAGATTAACATGTTAAAGCTGTGGGGAATAAGAAAGAGAATTCACCTTCAACACCAGAAATGCCTCAACCATGAATCATTTACAGTACTGTAAAGCTGTACCCTTTTCTTATACCATATTCTGATGTAACCACAATCAAATGAGCTACGTTACCAAAATGGACCAACAAAATTGTACAAACTGGTGAAGAAATAATATACGCTATGCTGATATTATGGGGCCTATTGATGATTGGAATATATCATACAGTGCAACTTGAACTTCTCCAGAGCTATGCTCGCAGCCAATAAGATTAGCTAATAAGGGGAAAAAGAGGGGCAAGTTTCTCCTAAAGCAATTCTTCTCTAAACTGCTCAATAACCACATCACATGAAGGACCAATGAAGTTCTAGCATCCAGTTCCCCCTTTTTAGCAGTAACCAGAGGCAGCCGATGTAAAGCTGGATCTCTACCAGAAACATCATTAGATGGTTCATGCCCTGCACAGGTCAGATACATTCGCAATATTTTCTCGCAGACGAGCATAATTTGTGACTCCACATTCATATTTTCTGACAAAGATGGGTTATCATGAAGAAGAGCTTGGAGAAGTTTGAGGTAGCTCTGGTAGGACTCGCTCTCGAAATGGATGACCGCTGGCTCAGATAGCTCCAAAATGGAACATGCTTTATGTAGTTTAATGTGCAAGTTAGATTCAGAGTTCACTTCACTTGCATGTGATGCAATGGCAGATAGCATCTCCAACATTATGCCTATATGCTCAGCACAAAGAAAGCTTCTGTGCATCTCATACAATTTAATGATGCCCTGCAAGGAAGCCAAGAAAAGGTTTTGATTGATAACTGTTGGCACATTAAAAATGCATGTAGGATTCTTTTTCTTTAAATTTGGTTCCTATTTTAATTGGATATGCAAAGGAATTTATGGTATCTGTTCTTTCATGGTCTCAAAATCAATGTAGCAGTGCTTACAATATAGGGGATTACTAAAAACTAATTGAACTAACAAGAAGCCACATGATTTCTATATTTTAGTTTAAGTACCTCAACAATTAAGAGTTGCAAAGCCATATAATTCTTCATTCTGACAATAGCATAAGATGCTGTTTCCATATTAGCTTCCTCTTCATCATCATTGTATATGTCATGATCTGAATATTGCTCAGCTTCAGAGTAAGATTCATTTCTATCTGGAATTTCAATGTCTTTCATCATCCTAACTATTTTGTCAAACACAACAAATGTATGTGCTGCTGATTCTTTGAAACACAACAAGATCGTCCCCCACTCATCATTGGAGAGCTTGCTCGCGAGTCCTTCTGTTAAACGCTGAAAAACTGATATACTCGTGCTAGCTGATTGTTTATAAGGGCTTCTGATGAAATTCGTAATAACAGACGTAACTCTAGAAAGTTCTGGACGCATCACTTCAAAAAACGTAACATACAAATCTGCTAAACATTTTAGAGCCACCATTTTAGTTTCAAAATTCCAAGAATCATCCTCAGTACTATTTACACTTGAGATCTGGCCATTTGGTGCAAAGCTTTCACTGCTAAATAAGGGATAAATAACCGATTCAAAGATATTAGCCCAGAAGGACTGAGAAAAGAGGTGCCCATGATCTTCCAAGATGTCAAAGAGCACTTCCACAGAACCTTTTCTGATAGTTGGTCTTGAGTCAGTTGTCAATCTAGCTAGACCTGGAAAAGAGAGATTCAAATAAAATATGTTACAACATGAAGCATTTCTAAATTTTCCAGTAAGATCCGTGTAATTTTGTGAAAAAAAAGTTATACCAGCAAGCAAAGGAACCCAGAAGTAAACATGATCATCCTTATGCACCGTGCTGTTCCCATCTGATGAATCTAAGTTACTTGGTTGCTGGTCAGTATCCTTCTCATGACTAATAAATCCTTCCTCAGCGAGTTTGACAGCACAAAACCGAAGAAATGCAATGGCATTAAGACTGGCATCGCTGCTAAATTTACTACTTGTGAATGTGATAAGGCATTTAACACAATCAGTAAACGTTGTGGTTTCAGTTTCAGTTATGTAAGGGAAATAGTCCCGAACAATCTTTTCCATGGTTTCAAATGCCAACAGAACAATATTTTTCCGATCATCAGCAGCAGCTGCAGTAAAAACCTGTAAGTAGATAAGATGATGTTAATATTGAATCATCAATTTTAGAAAGACAATCTAAGGGCTTGTTTGGATGCCCATGTATCCACCTCAATCCATATGCGTTGGGGTGGGTTGGTGTGGAATTTAGTTTTAAATTTCACACGAACCCACCCCAACACACGTGGATTGGAGTGTATATATGGACATCCAAACAAGGCCTAACTTAGTTCCTGAGAACAGCTAATTGTAGATCCCATGAACTTTATGCCAAGATGTCATGATAAACTAAACTAGAGATAGAACATTACGTACCGTAAAAACACTTTTCCATCCAGATTTTATATTGTTGACACGACTCAGAACCATTTGGGAGACACATCGAACTATAAGTTCACGTACTTCTGAAGCATTGCTCTTCTGCATAACAACCGCAAAAGGTTGCAGGAATTCATTTTGGAAATTATAATTTGCCAGTTCTTCTCTTTCCAGAAACTTCATAGCTAGCTGCCTCAAAGAGTCCATAACAAATATTGCAACTGAAAGATTCTCTGACAACCCAACAGAAACAAAAAAATCTGACAGAACTTTCCAAATACGGGACCAAACCAAGCGTATGCGGTTCATATTGTAATGCCTGTGCAATGAAACTTCAAATTAGTTAATTTGGAAATTATTGTCTACGAATATATTCATAATTTCATATAGCTTGACATAGGTCATAGATTATAAGCTTACGCAATCTCAACAATCTTTGTTAGGCAGAAGATACGAGGATCTGTAGGAGACTGCAACTCTGTCATTGAAACTTTGCAAAGAGCATTCACAAAAGCAACAATAGCATCACTATTTAATCTTGGGCTATGAGCAAATATGTGATTTAACTCGAAAATGCCAATCTGGTCTAGCAGGTTTATGTTTGATATAAAGTTATTAATCTGTTCAGGAGTAACCAACGGTGACGCTTTATTTTTTGCTGTTGTGCTGTCATAAGAACCTCCTCTAACAGCAGCCACTACAGCTGGATTCTGAAGTGCATTAGTTCTCTTTGATGACATAGAGGTAGACTTCTGTGTTTTATCTTCTGAGTTAACCAGTGGTACTGTGAGAAATGAAGCATCAGTAGGTGTCCCCTCTCCAAGAAGATGTAAATGCTCAAACCGTGAAAGGCATGTTAGTACATGCTCCCAAGCTTCCTGCAAATAATCACCATCTTCGATTGCAATGGATATTATAGCCTGACAGGAAACAGAGTGAGAAAAAGAAAACAGACTCAATTCGAAATGGACAATGTAGTCTAACTGTGAGATTCATTTAGATGCTAATTCATGTGCCGATGATAAATGGTAGGGTAAAGCAATATTCATCGTCCTTAGCTAATTGGGCATGGATTGAGTGCCCACCTGACGTTGGCAGCTTCTCAGGATGGTGGAGTCGCTCACTCAAACAAGTCGAAAAGCAACTTAGGAAAGGCCTTAATTCTTTGACCATCCTTGTTGCTTGGAAGCTTTGGATGCAACGCAACAATTGCGTCACCTCTATATTTCCTTATGTAAATTGGGGTATGAAGGCTGTTGTAGAATAAAGTGATTTCTGATGTGCTTCTGGCGCAAAGCAGCTGCTAGGTTTACTCTCTAGGGTTGTCTAGGTTCAGCGGTTGTTTAGGTCAGGTCGTCTGTTATTTTGACAGTGGCACGCACCTTCTAAACTATTGTGGGGTGTTGTTGTTGTTGTACTTGGTTCATTTGTCTTCTTTAATGAAATGATACGCAGCTCTCCTGCGTATTCGGGGAAAAAAAAGGATAAAGCAATATAATCCAGTAAATACTTTGGATTGACTGAGATTCCAGGCATGGTTCAAGTCATATATGTATGCTTTAATGAAAAAGGCTACATATATGCCAAGGATTTGTTCAAAAAAAAGTGCTATAAATAGTGCACGATAGGGAAAATTAGTACACTACAGAGAAAAAGGACTACATTAAAATTATAATCATCTGAACAGAACGGGATTCCTAAAATACTGCAGGATTTGTATAAAAACATGGATGTTGGTTCCTATGGTATCAAATGATCCAATATGTCTGGCATGATAAGGCTTTTAATTGTGAGATGCATTGACTATAACTTTGATAAATAAAAAAGGTATCTCTGTTTGGCATTCCCACCTTCACAGCATCCACATTCTTTTGTTTCATGTCAGCAGCACAATGCAGATATGTGAATTTTGCTACAGATGTCACAAAGGCATCTCTCTGTGTCTGCATGCACATAACAGAGGTAACATGCACAGCAGACCTGAATCCCTGCAAACACTGTGATGTGGCGGCCTTATCGTCACTCTGATCAAGTGTCACACTGAATGCAGCCATCATAGGGGCCCAACAAACCTCCATCATGAACCTTAAAATTGTTGTATCAGTGATAATAGAAAACACAGACCTGCATAAAGCAAAAGCTTGAGTTACTTCCAAAGCATCAGTGGATACAAATCTATCTTATAACAATGGTTTGTGTTAGTCTTACTCTGACTTTCCACTCTTTAGTTTAAATTTCTCTTGTATGTTTTTAATGAGCAGGTCATTTGCTCCAACTACCCTGTCATCAGCCTGTTTCCAGTTAACAAAGCTGATAATATTGTCCAAACCTAATAGCTTCATCACGCTACTAGGTTGCTTGTTTTGTGGAACTGATGAATCAGCACTCATTTTGATCTCATTTTTGACAATTTGGTCATATAGTGTACCCATATAAGCTTCTGGCAAGTCCTTCCCATCATCTATTCCTCGGTTATTGCGAATGAAGTCAGATTTCGACATCTGCACGTTGAAAATCTCATAAATGGACTAATCTTGACTCAAAGATGTTTATTATTATTTGCTTACCTTATCCTTGACCATAGTATTGTGAGCATCAGTGTTGAGCATGATTACAGAATAAGCAAGAACATATGCAGTATCTGCACTGGTAAAGGAGTTTGGATTGCATTTGCAGTATCGTTCAGCAAACTTTTCCATGATCCGATCAATTTTCTGTGCTTCGCCAGGCAGCCTGAAGCCTCGCAAATAATACCTAATAGCTTCACCGAAGTCCATACCTTCGAAGTTCAGTGCATCCACATATGCATGCATAACTTTGATAGGGAATTCATCTCTTTCACCCAAATAGTCTCCGATCATTGTTGCATTTAAACCAGCAGTATTTCTCAAGAAACAAGCAACATCTTCTGGCGTATGCCCTATCTTCTTGCTTTTAACGAGAAAATTAATTCCCTTGGAAGGTTTTCGGTTAAACAAGGATATTCCTTTCTGGAGAAGGAAAATTATTCTTCATTAGTCCAAAAATGTGAAACCCTCTTTCAAACTGAGAATTGAAACTTCTAAACCAAGCATGAAAATAACATATACCTGAAGTTCTATTTTAAAAGCACGACGTTGCTCAAGGGAGGGTGCACCAGATACATCTGGGCTACCAGAGTCAGATTGCAGTTCATAATCAGCTCCACTACCATCTTCTCCAATAAGGATGTTAGGAATGTCTATTGAACTTAAAGAGCTTAAAGAAGCTTCAGAAATTTTTGGTGAAAAATCACCAATTCTCAGCTGTTGGTCCATCCATGAACCCATTGACTTGATTATGGTTGCAAGGCACTTCACTGACTCAATCCGAAATGTTTGGTCTTGGGCTGTAGTTAATGTTGTTGTAGATCCTGGAGGAACACCTAAAGCAGTTTTTAGAAGTCCATTGACAACCCTGCAAACATCTACTGAAATTAGAGATGCCTTAATAAATGATGAAAAGATAATGAAAAATGAGGTTTAAAGAGCAGAGCTCAGCTCAATGCATCAATCCTCACAACGTACTCAACCCAAAGTGCCATGCAGAACTAGAAATCAGGAACTGTTGCTTTGTTCATTTAATAACAAAACAGAAGGAGACTATTCATCAAGTACTAAATTAGAAGTTACATACCTTTCAAAAATATTTGGCGCATCTACATCGCAATCATAGTTCACAAAGATATCAATAAGAACCTGAGATTCTTTACAGATCTTCTCCAACAAGTTTAGAACTGTCATTTTTTGTAGAAAGCTAGGTTGATGGACATTCTCAAGAACCCTTAGGACAAGCATTGGAAAGAATATTCCAATTTCCTCTTTCAGCCCAGATCTAAACCTTGACAGTAAGCCTACAAATATGGAGCACAACAGCTGGAAAATACTCATTGCTGACAAAGCACAGTTCTTCAATAAGGACAAACAAAGATACTGCTTGATTGCTCCAAGGTACCTGATTCAGAAAAGAACTTTCAGTCCACGAGTTTTATTTGCTGTCAAGATCACACCTTCATAAAATAACCTAAAGAAACTTCACAAAGGCTAAAAGCTGTAAGAGCACACTTGTAAGAGATTTGTTCAACAATAGAATATTTCAAAATTACCGAGCTTTATTCTGTCAAGATCAAAGTAATTTCAACACTCCATTACAAAACTAACCTAAAGAAAACTTCATATATAGAATCATAAAGGCCAATAGCTGTACGTGCACACTTGTAATATATTTGCTTCAGAATTACCATTTCTACTTTGCAAACAAAAAAGGTGGAGTTCTTTTTCTGCCAAAAAAACATCATTAAGCCTATTTCGTTTAGTGCAAAGTTAAGTTATATGTAGAATGACATTCATTTTCGCTCCCTTTTCTGACTAAGTGGCTATTATAGTACATAGCAGCCATGCAGTAATGCCATCCCATTTTCTTCCTTTTCCATGTGCTGCTGACTCTATGACTTATTTATTAATTTGGTCAGTGAAAGGACTGTACAATAAAAAAGGGCAGACCCAGTGCCGGAGGCTCCCACATGAGTGGGGTCTGGGGAAGGGATAAACCGAGACAAGCCTTTCCCCCGCAAAATCTGCGGAGAGGCTGCTTCGAACCCACGACCTGGTGACTCAGTGAAACCCGTACAATAAACTTAACAAAACCCAAATGAAAACAAATTCAGACCATTCGAGCAGGTTCCTCAGGAGTCAGGACCTGATTGATGGGAACACAAATTCAGAATAAAGACACGTGGGGTTTTTGACAAATAGGTAAATCATCTGCCAACCAGCCATCCACCTAGATCCTAGAGCTTTTTAAAGTGCTTGTAATAAACTATACCTAAGTACCTATTGCTATAACTTTTTCTTAATCCTTTTCATTTTCAAACCTTTCGTTCGTGATATAGAATAAATATTTTTGGATGAATTCCAAAAATAGAATTAG
Organism: Miscanthus lutarioriparius; assembly: GCA_904845875.1. Taxonomy (NCBI): domain Eukaryota; kingdom Viridiplantae; phylum Streptophyta; class Magnoliopsida; order Poales; family Poaceae; genus Miscanthus; species Miscanthus lutarioriparius. Next base: position 135,743,484 of record CAJGYO010000007.1, on the reverse strand, counting down.
AGATATATGTTTACATAACTGAGCAGGCAGATTAGAGAAATATTATGCATAATAGCATAAAAAGGATGAAAAATAATTTCAGAGCTCCCGTTCAAAATAATAATAATAATTTCAGAGCAAATATGGTGTATTTTTAATGGAGCACCCTAGCAAACAAGAATGCTCCACAGATTCGACATTGTACACTCTATGCCAAGTCATTTTATACTCCACGGCTCATGCAATGGTGAAATGCACTGTAGGTCCCTAAACTATTTCCACATTCTCATGTGGGTCCATGATCTCTCAAAGTGATCATCTAGGTCGTTCAGCTTTCAAAGCAGTTCATTCAAAGTGTGAATCCAGGTCCATGATTGGACCTAGAGTGAACTTAGAATGAACCTCTTGAAAAGTTGAAGGACCTAGATGATCACTTTGAGAGATCATGAACCCATATGAGAATACGGGAATAGTTTAGGGACCTACAGTCCATTTCACTCCACAATAATTTTTTTAGTAACTTCCAGAAATCTAACTTATTGTTTTACCAAACACCCACAGAACTACAAGAATTTTGATAAGTATCACCGAACTACAGCTATTTTGACACTTGGGCAGCCCCAGTGCACGTAGCTCCCGCTTGCGCAGGGTCAGGGGAAGGGTCCGACCACTTGGGTCTTTTGTACGCAGCCTTTCCCTGCATTTCTGCAAGAGGCTGTTTCCAGGACTTGAACCCGTGACCTCATGGTCACAAGGCAGCAGCTTTACCACTGCGCCAAGGCTCCCCTTCTAGCTATTTTGACACTTGGTACTAAAAAAAAATACAACTTCCTCACAGAACTACAGCTAGTTTGGCACTGAGTACCTATGAGAAAGTTGTGGTTATATGGTACTAAGTGCCAAATAGTTGTAGTTCTATAAAATTTATACTTAAATAATTGAAATCTACAAAGCTGGAAACAACTACAGGTATGGGGTCATACTTTTCATTTGTTCTCCAGAAAGGGCCGGCATTGTCGATAACCATTTTCAGCAACTCAAGAGACAACACCTTGCCCCGCAGCAACATCTGATCCTCAGGGTTATCTGGCGTCGAGAACTTCATTGATAGCTTGCACAGGTTCTTGAAGAGCGCAAGCCCATCCTCTCTGGTCTTGCTCATCCCAACATCCTCCTTTCCATCCACCTCAGTTGGCTCCAAATGTGACCCTGGCTCTGGGGCATCACTCCCCTCCATAGCCTCGTTTATAAACCCCTGAGCCACCTGCACGATGCTGGAGTCGTTCAGGTTGCGGTCAGACACGTCCAACATGTCCGTGATCGACACCGTCCGAACGCGCACGTCCATCGAATCCACCTCCACGCGTGCAAACACAATCACCAGCACCTGCGCCAGCGCAAGCTTGGCGCAGAGCTGATTGGCGCCACTGCTGCTGCTGAGGTATATGTTGTAGCAGGTCTTGAGCACCTGGCCGAGGCCCTCCCCGCGGATGGCGACGGTGGGGCACCGCGCGGCGGCGACGATGACACGGAGGGTGGCAAGCTCCATTGCATCATCAGAGAGCGCGCCACAGGTGAGGACGGCGTTGAGGAGCCTGGAGGTGGGGGAAGAGGGATCGTCGCCGGCGCCGGCGCAGCCGAGGTCGCCGAGGAGGAGGCGGTGGTAAAGGAGCTTGGTGACGCAATCGAGAGCGGGGTCAGCAACCTTGGGCGAAGCGGACTCGAGAGCGAGCAGCAGCGCGTGGAGGGACGCGTCGGCGGCGGCGGAGGGCAGGCCGAGCAACGGCGAGGATTGCGGCGATGTAGGGTCCGGCGACGGGTATTCCGGCGATGAGGAGAGGAGGTCGAGTGCCGCCTTTGCCGCGGCCACGAGCGCCGAGTGCTTCCGCCACGCGGCGTTTTTTATGATCCGGTCCAGCGCCGGGCCCAGAACGCGGCCCGACGGAGACGCGCCGCCGAGTGGCGTCGTGGGGGTCGCCATGGTGAGGGCGCCTATGCGGTGGTTGTCGCAGTCGCGATGACCGTCACGTCATTGGAGGAGGGGCGGAGATCTGAGAGAGGGAGGTGGAAAAAATTGGAATGGAGGGAGGTGCCGAGTGCGTGGGGGAGGGATTGAAGGAGGGAGGAAGAGGGTGGAGGGAGGGGTAGGACTGGAATTTTGACTTTTCATGGGCGCACTCCAAAAGAGGATGGAATAGCAAATTTCATATCTGCGGTGTTTGACTTGCATTTTCGAAAGTAAAAGACTTAGCGTTATGTTTTTTTTTTAGAACAAGCGTTATGTTATATTATATTACCAAAAAAAGAACAAGAGTTACTACCAAATTATTACTATAAGAGTTATCATCAAATATAAAACCAAATTACTATCATACTTATGGGCGATCATCCTTTCTTGATTTTCTGAAGCATTGCCTTTCAGCACAAATCATTATGGCATATTGTTCTGATTGACGGTTTTTCATTTAGCATTGTACTTCAATCAAGCTATTCTACTAATAGAATACAACTTGTTATCAAGTTCTGTGACCTATACATTGTGGTGGCAAACAATTCGTTACGGAAAATAAAGATTGAACGATGTTATAGTGAATTAGGGTGCTCTCATAATAAGTTTCCACCACATATACTATACTAAAGAATGTTTTATATTGCCACTTTTGCTTATTTGCAATTACTAATAAATGCCACTATTTCTGACCTTATTTTGAAACAGCGCTATTTCTAACCTTATTTAAAAACAATGTTCCACTAGCTACTTGTATGTTTTATGGAATGGACAAATACGAAATTAAAAAAAAAGAAAGAAAATAAGGAAAAAGAAGAAATTGCAAAAGATGTGTGAAAAATAAATCCAGGACTGGCGACTGGGCCGAGAACAACCAAGGCTCAAGCCCAACCGCCCACCACCTGGCTCCCTCGTTCCCGTCTCTCTCCTCGCGTCGCGTCCACCATTGTTCGTTCCTGTCGACGCCGCCGCCCGGCTCACACCGCCGACACCCGACAGTGCCTCAGTCCTATCGAGCCTCCCTCTTCCCAAATCACGTCCTAGTTGGGCTACAGCCGCCGCCGCATCCGTCACCTTCACACCGCGTGCGCTCGCTCGTGCTCTCTCTCTCTCTATCTATCTCTTCCTCTCTGCGACGACTGGGCGGGCTACCGCAGCCGCCCCCCTACGCCAGGCGCCGAGCCCTTCGCCGATCTATTCGCCGGCGAAGAGCGCCCACCAGGTATTCCCACCCCCTTCTCTCCCCTATCTGCTGTGCGAAAACGAGTTCCCAAACTCTAACCTCAAGCTATTTGGCTATTTGATGCCTACTAACTTCTAAGTATTTTTTTTTTTTTTTGCAAAAATCATCGGGTGTACATGTGTACGCCCATGTCCCTTTACTGGTCCGCCCCTGATACACATATATCAAATCCACTAACTTGATTCTTTTTTGGTGGGCAAAATCATCGTGGGACAGTAGACCGATGGAGTGCGTGGTGCAGGGAATCATCGAGACCCAGGTATTTTGTGCCATAATGCAAGTTGGCACTGATGGTTTATGTAAAATGTGATCTTCACGCATTCTAATAACTTTTGAAAGATAGGAGCTCTTACTACATCGTTAGTGCAGCATATTTTGTTGTGCAGATCTGACATTAACTTTTCCTCTCACTGATTGCATCTAGATTTGATAAGTATTTTCAATGGTGTTTAGAATGTTAATATCTATTAGTAAGTATCTACTTATAGTATTGAATTTGTTGTTGAGCATTTCGTTACTAATTGAATTCCCATTGTAGTGGATAAAACAATCTCATATTGATGTACATGTACTGTGTACAATGTTGAGCCACCAATGTTGAGCTTAGTGTGCACCATACCACTAGCTTCATTTTAGTGCTCAGTTGAGCCTAGCTCCCTCTCCAGTATAGCCACTATCCATAGTTGCCAGTTGGTGGTCACTTTTCTGTTTGTACTCCAGCACAGATAAATAATAGTAAAAGTTTATTTCAATGAAGTGATAGATCATGTAGACCACTAAATGTCAATAATTTATTCCCTGTTGTAAGGCACTACTTCTGAACCTTTAGGTTTCATTTGCTTTCTCTGCTCAGCATGTTAACAGAATAATAACATTTAATATACAATTGGGGGAACATATGATCTATCATTGTGCTTTTACAATAGAGAGGAACTTAATTTATTTGTATGTTCTAGTTGATGTGTTGTGCACAGAATGTCATTTGGCCTTTGTGTACTGCTCTGCCATTAGTTTAACCTTTGGTTGATCTTCCCATTTTGCAGCATGTTGAAGCTCTTGAGGTTCTTCTCCAGGGTCTCTCCGGTGTCCCAAAAGAGCGTGTTAGGGTGCATGAGCTATGCCTTAAAAGTGGACCCAATCTAGGTTAGTTTGTGATTAGTCTACTCTTCCATTCCTACACATGTGGCATATTAACTGATGTATTCCAATCATACAGGTGTTGTCCCATCGGAGGTTCGTTTGTTGTGTGACTTAGCTCAGCCCACACCATCCTGGTAACCGTGATAAGCTGCTGAAAGTTTACCTTTCGTAATGTTTGTCATTAACTGTGGCAAGATTGTAGGACCATAAGACATGTTGGTGGTGCCATGAGAGGTGCTGGTGCGGAGCAAATCTCAGTTCTGGTTCGTACAATTGTGGAGAGCAAAGCTAGCAAGAACGTCTTGCACTACTTCTACACTCTAGGGTACAAGCTAGACCATGAACTCTTGAAGATTGGTTTTGCATTTCGTTTCCACCGAGGTGCCCAAATCACTGTCACTGTTACATCTACTAACAAGATGCCAAGGCTCCATGCAACCGATGAGGCTGTGCCAGTCACTCCTGGCATACAGTTAGTGGAAATCACAGCTCCTGCTGCTGCTGATAATTACAATGATGTTGTTTCAGCTGTCTCTGCGTTCTGTGAATATCTTGCCCCGTAAGTACCCCTTAGCTTGGATTCCAAGACAACAATCAGAAAGCATATAAGAATGAATCAAGCACCTGCCTTCTTTTAATAATCCTTGCAAATCTGCTGCAGGCTGCTGCATCTGTCAAAACCAGAACACTCGACTGGAATTGTAGCAACTGCAGGCGCTGCTGCTGCCTCACTCATGTCAAGTGGCGGTGGCAAAACCTTGTAATGCTGCCGTGAGAACCAAAGTCCATTCTTCGAGATGAGTGGGTGTGGCTGATGAGGTGGCCTTCTTTGGGCTGAGCAATCAGTTTTGCCTGCTAAGTGGCGTTCATGTCTCACGTCGTTCTGCCAACCTAGGTGGTTTGTTTGACTGATTGCATGGTTGCTGATGGGGCATGTAGTGCCTTGTAGTTGCAGGGTCCCTAGGTGGTTGACTGATTGCATGATTGCTAATGGGGCATGTCGTGCCTTGTAGTTACAGGGTCCGCACCTGTTGTGTGCATGCATTATTTTTAGTAAACTTATTGACCAAATTATTTAGCTGGCATCGTTAAGCTCACACAGTTTTCGCAATGCTTTATGGAGCTGCAAGTTAGATGATCAATATTGCTGCCATTGTGATCTGATCATGTACCAAATTGTTTTTAGTAATCTCATGATGTCTCATTGAGTTGTGTTTTTTTTTGGGTAATCTTTTATGAAATATCGATGATCAGTATTGCTGCCCTTGTCTAATTGGAAAGTTAGATGGATAAATTACAGCAATGTTGGAATGATTCGTCTGAATAAAATGGGATTTTTTTTCTGATGGTACTGAGAACAGCATAATTTGCAAGCTGTTCGGCTGATGGTTTCTGTGGCTGTGGCTGCTTTGTTGTGAGAGAAAAATATTGTACCATGATTGATAAGTTTAAATGAGGTTGTTGAAGTCTTTCATTACTTCAATTATGTTTTCACAAAATTGTCCCTCAGCATTGATAAACTGGGACTAAACACAAAAAGTTTTTCTCTCTGAAATCTGAACTATATGCGACTACAAACCAGGCGCCACATCAATGTCGAGAAAAATTGAAAGGTTCAGGGCTTCAGCAACTGTTGTCACCCAGCTAGCTAATCCCTGTTTCGATAGTATCTGCTGTTAGGGCAGCTCAACGAAAGAAACCAGTAGTTTTTATAACATAGGATACCATATCAAAAAAAAAAAAGTATCGCTTTTCAACCCATGGTTTCTATAAGTACTAATTATTTTCTTTCTCTCTTAACTCTATCTTTTTCCTCCAATGGAAGTGCGACACGAGTCTCCTAGAAACTGATGATTTTTTCTTCAATGGCGATTTCATGGTTTCTTGATGCATTGGGTCAAGAGAAGACCTGATTTCTTCATGAGGAAACCATTTCTAGGATTTTTCTCTCTTTCTTCATTAATTACGTTGCCATGTCAGCGTTTTGCCTACGTGACAAGTCATTTAATGAGGATAGAAACCATCATCAATACACCATTGGGACTGCCCTTATCATCTCCCACTTGTAATCAACGCTGTGCAGCTTTAACGAATCATTTACTGCGACTACTTTTTTTTAAACCACATCAACATGGTGTCAAGAAAAGAGCGGAACAAAGATTCACAGCGATGGTGCATGCAGTCGTCCCAAGTACCAATATGTTTAACCAACACCTCAGAGAAGGTTCGCACGATGACTGGCTGCTTAGCAAGCAGCTGCTGCATGCCAAGGAACCCAAGGTGACTTGATCCTCGCCCTTGTGCCTCTACAGCGTCTTCCAAGGCGGATGAGTCCCAAAGCCCCAGGATTGTCACCGTTACTTGTCATTCTGGTCATCTTTACACCGTTTATTGATGTCCTGGCCAGCTTTACAAGATCTCTTTCGAGGCTTCTTGGAGCCACCAGGCTTCTGTTGGGCATGTCGTCCACCAGGAATAGGCACAAGATGCTCACTAGCCAAAGCAGGGAAACCAGCGGCAGGGTTTCTGCACACAGTAAACGATGCATTAGAGGCAACATTATGACAAAATCTGTAGCTACTGTCAAAATCAATTTATTCCACACAAAAAGGATGACTGCAACATTTCATCTTTCACATGATTACCGAAGAAACTAGTCTTATATACACTTCCTACTTTGTGCTAAATGAATATGAATTTATTTCAACAGTAACAAAAAAGCACACCATAGTGCATAAAAAGCAAACTGTCTTCTGAGGGAAGAGAAAGAAAGAAAGCCAAAACATACTGGTTCTGTATCTCCAATTTAACATGTGGAACCAGTGTTACATGGACACGGGTGCGGATGTCAGCATCTGATTCGGGTTCTGGTATCGAACTAGGCAAGTTTTCTAAGGACAGTACACTACTTGGAATCTGACACAGGTGCGGGGTGTCTGACTCGGCAAAAATTTTAGTACATGGGTGTAACCATGAGGAATGGAATAGCTGATTAGCAATCATGGTGTTATTTGCATAAGCATTCACAGCCTTATACAAGGTAAAATGATGCCTAAAATAAGATGATTTAGTTTGACGAATACTCAAAATTAACTAGCATAAAGAATTTGCAATGTTCATAGTCCATCCAGAGAGCACCAAAGAATGATGAAAATGCTCACAGCTCATCCCCCATACAAAAAGGGAATTATGTGCAGATAAGATGATCATTTACCCGTGAGTTCGGCAGACTCCTGCATGGTTGTAGGAGCACCGGCACGCCTATCCTTCAGCAAACTCTGGCGAAGCGCCATGTTCTCAGCAGTGCAACACTGGAGGGCATAGCTTAGGCAGCAGCACTCTGCCTCCAGATACTTGCTCTTCATCTCCAGATCTTTTACATACAATTTCTTCTTCTCCCTAGATTTCATGGCAGAATCCCTATTCCTCATTTGTCTGTTGAAACACAACACAAAAAAAAGCGCAGATATTATATGTTTCGTAACCAAGCAGCAAACTAATGTACCATCTATATGCTTCCCTAGTGAGCCATCTTTCAATATGATAATTATGACAAACTCTCGACCTTTCAGATACAAAACCAACAAAAGATACATATAAGCAATCCTCCTCATTTTTGTAGTATTGCTTAAAGATATACTCCCTCTATTCCAAATTATAACACATTTTGGCTTTTCCAGATACATCACTTTTATTATGTATCTAGACATAATGTATATCTAAGTGCATAGCAAATTCTATGTATCTAGAAAAGTCAAAGTGTCTTATAATTTGGAATGGAGGGAGTATTTTTTTTACTACAACAAGGGGATCTGGCCATTTAGGGGGGAAGTCGTTACATCCACATAAGCAGGAAATGAGCTGAAAAGAATCTCGAGCCATCGCACTCATAACATCTTATAATCTAAAAGGAATTTAGCTTTTCAAATTTCAGACAACAAAGCCAGTCCTGAAACATCAACTAAATACCACCATCTGTCCCAAATTATAGGTCGTTTTGGCTTTTCTAGGTCCATAGCTTTTGCTATGCACCTAGACATACGATATGTCTAGATACATAATAAAAGTTGTGTATCTTAGCCCCCCCCACCCTTCATAATAGTGACTAATCAGGCAGTGACTCAAGCATCATTCAACTCACAGATACATAAAATTGAACAAAGTAACCAAAGTTTAGCAGCTCCCCTTCCCACACAAATTGATGCTCAATTATACATCTGGTTTATATTTCCATAACACTTGCATCAAATTATTCCCTAGGCAGATGAGAACATAAGATTGTTTTTTCTTCTAATAAAAAAGACACGAGAAAAAGACCAATACCTCCACTTCTTCTTGCTGTTGGGATCGTCGCCGCAATCCACACCCACCGCCACCTCATCCTCCCCCGCGCGCGCCCTATCGGCGCTCTTCTCTCCAGTGGGCTTGGGGCTCCCCTCGCCCTCGCCGTCCTCAACGAGGATGCCGTCCAAGAACTCATCAACCCCGTCCAACGGTGCCTCGTCCTCGTAGTCCTCCTCCTGCATAAGGAAATTCTCGACGTCCCCCAGCCCCTCCAGTGGGCTCTCACCAGCAACCACCAGCTCCCGCGACGCCGCCGCATCCGGTGCAGGCAGCGGGGCGAAGGCGGTGGCTGGGTCGCCGGAGAAGGAGGCGAGGACGGCGTCGACCTCCTCGAGGGGAAGGTCGTGGTCCCCTCCTCCCCCAATCCCCGCTGCTGCCATGGCGATGTTGGCCCGCCGCCCGCCCGGCTAACGGCGAACGCGCATTTCTTCTGCGGCTATCACTTTCGAGTGAGGAAGGAGACGGTCCAGTGGGCCTGCTGATACCTGATAGTGACCGACGTGGTTCTCCCAATGACAAGGCAAGAAAGTGCCACGTCAGTTCGGAGTTATAAATAAAACAATTGCGTTTTTTAGGAGGGAGTAACATATATATGTATGATCAAATACGCCATATGATATTTATATTTATTATAGTAATTATTAGCATATATAGAGCATGGTCGCAATGATAATAACACGTTTTAATAGTTTATCATGTGTCATGTGTGACTATCCTTTATATTTGAAATTTAACATTATAAAAATAAAATAAACATTATAAACGAAGGAGCGGAAGTAGCTGTAGCTGGCTACGCTAGATAGTATGACATGAAATAAAGTGAAAGTGGTTCTATTTAATGCCTATAGAACTCTCACGGCATTCGCTAAAACTGGTCTTAGGGCTACTTAGCGATGCTAGTGCATTTCGAGCTACTTTGAGAGGCATCATGTTGTTCCTCCAGCTCAGAATACGAGACGTAGTACTATCTTAGAGCAACTCTAATAGCTAGTTATAAGTTAGTATTAGATGTCACGTGAAGAAAAGATGTCAAAAACCCTTTGAGATAAGCTATTTACACGTGTCGATGCATAAAAGAACACAACTCCTCTATCTTTTTTCTTCACAGTAAAGAGAAATTATGCATAAAGAGCAATTTACATGTGGAGCATATATGAGAAGATATCGTCTAAGAGGCCCTTACTGTTTGCTTTGCTTGTGGGATACTTATTAGGAAATATCTAAAAGCATCTTCAAGAGTTTCTAAAATACACTCCCAATCTTTGTTTTTGTAAGATTGAAAAAAAAACTTCCTAAAAAAGATTGAAAAAACTGCTCTCTAACGACTCCCTATTTGAACTCCTAACCTTTTTACACACTTGGTAAAATAAAATAATTGCTGATGTATCGATTGGCTAATCTGGATGTGGAAGGACATGGAGAAAAATAAGAGTAGGACAATGTTCCAATACAAATATATAAGAGAAAGAAAGTGTAAAAATAGTTAGAGTGGTTGAAAATAGTCTAGGATTTCTAATATAAAATTGCCTTCTATGTTTAGGAGTGAGATTTTAAAAGAAATTCGAGGAAAAAAATATGCTCCTAACTTTTTTTATCTTAAAAAACTCATTAATTTATCAATTGGTGTTTGGAACTACCGGAGATGCTGGGGCCCTGTCAAAAAAAAAAACTGAAGGCCCAATGCATACGCGGTAAGCCCAATACACGCGCACAAGTCTCTTCTTTTATCGAACCCAGCCCATCGACCGCGTTTCCGCCTCTCCTTCTCCCCTTCCGCCTCCGATGGCCACAACGGCGACAACGACGGCGACGGCGACGGTGACGGCGGCGGCGGCCACAGCCAACTTCGTACCTACACCAACACCGCCGCATCCACTCCCCGCCGCGCCACCTGCTCTCCGGGCGCCTTCCACCCTGGGTCCCGTCAAGTCAGAGGCTCCTCCCACCCCCTCGTCCTCTACCGCCACCGCCGCCGGAGCGGAGGATCCATCCTACATCATCACTGTTCCTAGTTATTCAGGTAAACAAACCCGTGCCTTAGCACCGCGCTTCTACCTCTTGTGGAGGCTAAAACCTGGAACCCTAATCGGGGCTTCCCCTCGCAGCGTGGTTCTCGTTCGACTCCATCCACGACACGGAGCGCCGCCTCCTTCCGGAGTTCTTCGAGGGGGAGGCCGCGGCGGCGTCCGGGTGCCGGGGCCCGCACGCGTACAAGTACTACCGCGACTCCCTGATACGGAGGTTCCGGGCGCGGCCGGGTCGACGGCTCACGCTCACGGAGGCCCGGAGGGGCCTTGTTGGCGATGTTGGCTCAGTCCGCCGCGTCTTCGATTTCCTTGAGGAATGGGGCCTCATCAACTACGGTGCTTTGCCATCGGGGTCAAAGCAAGCGAAAGAGAAGAGGGAAGAGGCCGCGCAACAGTCCTCGTTGCCTTCTGGGGCAACTGTACCCAGGAAGCTCTGTACCGGGTGCCGCACCGTGTGTGGGCTTGCTTACTACGCCTGCGACAAGGTGAGTGTTTTTGAATTGTGGATTTGGTATATATGTACCACTGCATAAATTTTCCGTAGGGATATAGTATCACTGCATCAATTTTCCGCTGCAGATATAGATTTGGTAACACGAATCAAACATTTAGGTCCGAATAGAACTATCTTAACTCATTAATGTGACTAGGGATGGGCTACACCAATTAGCGCAGTTGCAGTGCAAAAGTATTTTGTCTTTGCTGGCAACATTAAGATAAATTGAGTTGCCAAAATCTGCATCTTTGGTTTCTCATGGTATGTAATGAAAGGAGCAATAGTTCTGTGGTTATAAGTTCAGACATGTATCAAGAAATTCATTTGCGTGGGGTTGGATGTGTTCCTGCCTTCCTGGTTGGTCCTATGGTCCATGTTATCTCCATTGACATGTCTCCTGGGAAGGGTAGGACAGGTGAGCGGACTACCTTTTGAAAACAAAGATCCCATGTAATATATATAAGCATATTTTGCTCTGACAATTGTCATATTTATTTGCTTCTGAATTTTGAACTGAGGTCACAGTGCAACTTCTGTGCACAAAATCACCTGTAAATATTGAAGTATTTGTCCTTATTGTTGTCAAGAAATGACGTTAAGACTGATGAGCAAATAATCTTGTTGATAAAAGGTGGCTAGATTTTGTTTCTTCTGAATATAGATTGGAAGTGTTTCATATCGCCCAATAGGCCTGGTTTTAGAACAATTCTCCTCATTTATGAACGTACAAAGTCATTCAGGCATTGGCGCATTGATTCAGCTTTTGTAGTAGCCACATTTGTTTATTGCTTTTTTTGGAGGGTATGATTGTAGTCACTAGTCAGAACATCATGAACACTTTAGAATGAAGTTTGAAGTTAGACGCTCTGTACAGTTATTTTTCACCATCGAAGTAACGTGGACATGTAAACAATTCAGATCAAGTTCATGCCAATTGAAGTGAGCAACAAAGATCAGTTCAACTATTGTCATCGCTTGCCATTCTTACCATGTTGGCTGAAACTTTTTCATTGGCTTTTAAAAATTTTAATTTTAAGAGTTACTAAGTATGATCTTGTTAACCTTTTGCATGTGATCAGGCAGATATAAGTCTTTGTACTAGATGCTATGTAAATAATAACTACCGGCCGGGTCTGTCTCCTGCTAACTTCAAGAGAGTTGAAATTACTGAAGATGCAAAAGCAGATTGGACAGACAAAGAAACTCTTCACTTGCTTGAGGCTGTCTTGCATTATGGCGAAGACTGGAAAAAGGTGTCTGAACATGTTGGTAGTCGGTCAGAAAAAGACTGTATTGCGAGATTTATACGGTTACCTTTTGGAGAACAGTTCATGGGACCCAAGGAGGATAGAATGGGATTTGAGAACAATGATGACAATTCTGATGAGCCTGGAGCAGATGTCTCAAAACGACTACATCTCACTCCACTAGCAGATGCAAGCAATCCGATTATGGCTCAGGTCTGTATCGTTGCTTTTTACCCTGATGTTGGTAGCTGCTAGAGTACTTTTAAGCAGTATGCCATTTGCTTGGGCCTAGGAGCAAAGATGGCAGCGCCAATACAAATCCTTTTTGTGATTAAAACTTAGGAGTCATTGCATGTATATAAGAATGTAACCTGTCAATTGTCCTTTGCCCCTTTCTACAATGTCCTTGTTATTAGATGTATAGGTCACTTCCTCAAGTAGCCTTGGTTCCTTGCATGTATAACCCATATTCTTAACCTCGGAACAAAAGTGAAACACCGGGATAATATTTAAACAACCTTTGGCATACCATTTTCAAAACTGATCCCTGACTTAGGTGTGCACTGTGCACACAAATGTCTTACATTGGCCTGCTGGTGGCAGGCTTGTTTCATCAGCTTCCTTGTACTGTATTGTTGTTCACTTCAGATGTGTTGAATAACTGAGGGAGAATTCTGAGTAACTGAAAGTGTTTTCCCAGGTTGCATTTTTATCAGCCATTGTGGGTTCCGATGTTGCCTCAGCTGCAGCGCAAGCAGCTATTTCTGCACAATCCCGTGTTGACCTAAATGACGGCGAGATTGAAACGTCAATAAATAGCACCAAGGAAGAAGGTATCAGCTCTGATCTCTATATATTTGGCCTATTCTTTTGCAACTTCTTCCGTTGAACTATTCATAAGCATACTCCTTTGCACATCAACATGCAAAATGCAAGCAATGTCAACAGTGATGGCTAATGGAAGTTTGAATGTTGTATGGATGCAAATAACATTCTATAGGGAATAATACGCTCAAGCATACACGTTTATTATTATAGCATTGTGCCATGTGCAAATAATAGTATATGGACCTGTACCTGAATTATTTGTGCATATGAACAGCATCCACTGTTAAAATGCATCCTGCTCACCTCACACATGCCATACTTCTTAGCTGCCAACTTTAATGCCCTCTTCAGAATCATCTCACACAAATGGGGGCTCAGTCAACGATTTGCTGAAAGAGGTGGCTGCTAATGCACGAGCACAACTTGAGAAGGAACGGAACAGCATAGAGCAATCTTTATCAAACATAGTAGATGTCCAGGTACCAGCACTCAAGTTTGGGATAACTACTTACAAATTGATGTATAATATATACTGACTGCTTGTCCATACCATCTCTTGTGTCATGTGTGACCTTTTCAGATGAAGGAAATCCAAGATGAAATATGCCGGTTTGAACAGAAGGAGATGCTGATGGAGAAAGAGCGGCAGCAGCTGAATTGTCTAAGGGATCTACTTTTCACAGATCAATTGGCAGTCATGCAACATCAACAAAGGACTCCAGCTGTAGTCACAGAGTGCAAAGGTGATGAGAAGCCAAAGCCCGTGGTTAACATGAGTTGATTCGAGTAGATCCTCAGTTAGCATGATTCTGATGTAACATTGGGGCTGCGATCATCCGCAACTGCCGGCGATAGGATTGGAACTAATTTATATGCTACAAATAGGTCAGTATTTGTGTTAAATTTGCCATCCCTTTACGTTTTTGCACATTGAGCTCAGCTCCACAGAGGCCTGGAGTGCGAGGGCAAGCGTACGTGTGTATGATGACGACGACTACCGGTTAGTGCAAAGACAGTTTGTTAAAGAGAAACCGAAGTAGCAACTTGAACCGTGCCGGTCCAACAGCTACTGATGTTTTTGGAGTTCCTTCGTGTTCGTTCAGTATGCTGTCAGACGGACATAACGATAATGGACTGTATTTTTCTTTGATGTTAAAAATATTTTATTAGCACAATGCCAGCAACATAATGTTGCTATTTTTTTAAGTACTGATGAGTTGTATGTTTGTGCCCTTGTTACGGCTCCAAATAAATTACATGCATACAAAAGCACAGCTGTACGTTACAGAGCCAGAGAATTCCTTTTTCAGCTATCAACCCGTGTCGTAAACCGCCGAAACCAGTCCATGAACAGGGTTACCGTGCCCTTCGGCAGATCGGCCCTACGCGCCTGCTGTGCCCCTCTGCGGCAATATTGCCTTCTATTTACACCATCACACCAATATTTATGCAAGCTGCGCTCTTGCCACTGCATGAAAAAGAAAAGAAAACGCATCCACATGAAGCGGGCATAACATAGAGGCAAATTCAGACCTGAGGCATTCCCATGGTATTCCGAATGTTCCCAACCACAGCGCAAACTGAGGAATGACATCACAGTCACAACTGAAGTTACAGTGGTGCTTCTGGTGCGGCCGTGTGGGCGCATCATCAACCGATGCTTCAAATGAATAATAACTGAACGTTGTGAGCGAAAACTGAATTCGCACACCTTTCCAGAATCCAGAGTTACACAATGCTTGACTGCTTGTGCGCTAACATATTGATATCTGCATGACTGCATGTGGCACAACCGTGTATTTCGATCCATAATATCCAGTCTCTGTGTTGCCAGTTGATTCACCTGCAAAACAGTACTAATTCTAGTTCAGCTCCCATTTCTTGACCCAAACATCCACCACAAAAATGTTTGATGCCACACTAGTCTCCAGTAAAATACCAGATATGGCAGACTAATTAAGCCCGTTTACTCCATTTTTGGACAGTGTCAGCCTCTCTCAGGATAGCTCAGATATGACCCTCTCGCACTTCTCTTCCAAAATCTTCACGGCTTCTGTGAACAGCACCTCTGGGGGCAGAGCTCCGGTGGACTCGATGGTGACTAGCGAGGAAAACACAATAGCCAACACGGAGAATTAGAATGTTGCAGTGGACGTACAGTGCCACAGTGCTATCGTATCGGAAAAACTTCCGTTCTGTGATGCAGCTGTCCAGCTATGAAGGCGCAATAATGAAAACATTTTACTTAAGGAAAGATAACCGAGTTCTTTACATATGAAGTGGTCTCTAACACGTCGCAGTTCGACTTGATTCCCATTTGGTCCCATGACACATTCTCTACAGAGTGTGCATGCCCTTGGTTTTGCAACTGCCCTCTTTCCACCTGTGAAAACAGTTTGGAAGGGTTTATGTGAATGGCAGATCGATCATAAAAAAGCTTGGAGTCTGATTTATAGAAGACTAAATCCCCAACAGTTTGTGCAATGGACATCCAGGTCAGTGTTACAGAAGTTTCTTTTGATCCTTAGCCCTTAGCATCAAGTGTTCTAATACAGTTTCCAAATGAGAACTAAGAAAACCTGGGATAGTACATTTCTTCTAATTCTCCTTGGTTTTGTTGTGCAAACTTCCAAACAATACCCATCAGAAACTTTGACTAAAACAGTGGTTGATACTGGTTAAGAATTTCAAATGCTTCAAACAATCAACTTGCTCCAACAATCAATATATAAGATCTTGCTGATTGCTACCAAAGCTAAATACTGAGTCTCTGACACCCTTTGCTACCTCAAGTTCAGCCTCTTAAAAAAAGAAAGGGAAAGATAAATTACTCCAGTGCATTGTGGAGTCCTAAGCCAAGCTAATAATGTGAGGAGAGGTAGAGGTAGACCGAAATTGACATGTGGGGAGGCAATAAAAAGATATTTGAAAGCTTGGGATATACCTAGAGATCTATGTTTGAATAGGAGTGCTTGGAAAGCAGCTATTGATGTGCCTAAACCGTGGGCTCTTGGTGGGTTTCAACTCTAGCCTACCCCAACTTGTTTGGGACAGACAGGCTTTGTTGTTGTTGTTGTTGTTGTTGTAAAGAGAAATTACCATTACCCAGGTCTTCAATGTCAAAAACATTAACTGGGCACTTCTTTACTAGCTCCTCTGCATCATCACCTTCAATTTCTTTGAGAATAACAACCTACATGATAATATAACAATATAGAATCAGGACACAAGCAATGGATACAGTTATTCACCATCTTGTTGTAAATGTGCTAGTTAAACAATTTTACCTCAGGGAGCATTCTGTACCAGGCTGTAGCAACTGGAGACCACTTGGCATGAACTTTCCCAACTCCCTTAACAGCATGTGCCTCGAGCTCAATAGCCTATAAAAGAACAAATTAAATTACAAAGTACAATTACCCCAATGGAAATGATTCTTAGAGAAAAAATAACTGGTATAATGGACAAATTATCTTTACAAATTTTAAATCTGGCATGCACACAAAGTCACACAATGAATTCAAATCACCAACATAGTTTATTTCTATGATATGAGTTAAGGAAGCTGTTCGTGAAAAAGCTATTGGCTGCATACATTAAAACTCCGCAATTTCCACTGGACTCCATTTTTACCATGTGGACTCATTCATGCAACAAAGTATCTTAATCAAAATATTGAATCAAGAAGTGCAAAAGATGTAGGTACACCTAGTCATATCACAACGGTGCCAAGAAAACAAGTCACACAGCTACCTGTCCTGGCCCAAGCCTGGCAATAGTAATATCTTTAAACTTCACACCAAGAGGCTTTTCTAAGATCTCCTTTTGGCTTTGACTGAAGGAAGTGAAAGTCTTCTGTTTGTCCCCAGACTGCGCAGGGGCTGCCATGCTTAATTGGCTACCTTCTGGTAGCCACTCTAGTTCACTAGATTTCACTGTCACAGACAACCAAGCAGTTAACACTTACAAGTTACACTACTAGAAAATCTCAACCATCCTTCTCCGGAAATCTGATTTATGCTGACAAGAAAAGAGAAATATAAGGAGGCAAAGGATCATATTTCAACTACCACAGTTTTTTTTTTCTTTTAGCAACAATTATTTAATGACAGAGTGCGTAAGATGCCAACTTGAGGTAAGCAAAACCCATTAACAAGGAAACTACAAATGGAAAGTTTAACTTGTCACTACAGTACACTTAGTAAATCGTTTATTACATGTCACATAAGTACAGATGAGTTTAACTGTGCTTTCCAATTTGAACAATGAGATATTCTTCCAATAAGGCAACATGGGGCATGGAATTTCATTTTGAAAGATGACAGGAATATGTACCCAGCAGACATTGCAGGAAGATAAGGACATACCTGTAATTCATTGAGAACCCTTTGGACATGAAACATGCAGTTTATAAACAATAGTATTCCTTTCATTTGGGACATCATTTTCTGTGAAAATAGAAAGGAACAATAGGATGGCTCTTGTGTTAAATGTATAGGTGAAGCTAGAGCAATTGAAGTTATTTACCTGAGATATAATCAAAAAGCCTTGGATCTGCATGAAGTGGAATAAGTCCTAGTCTATGTGAAAGAACCTCATCTGCTATAACTGAGGTGTTGTCAACCATGAATATTTTCTCAATTGCCATAGTAGGAACCTGCTAGTTCAGAGGAAGTATTAAATTAAGCACTTATTGATACAGAACTCCGATACATATGAAGTGCTAAAATAAAGAAGAAAGTTCTTGGATATCTTATCGTACACATGAAAACATGCAAATACCTCTGCGATGAGGATTCTTCGGAATGCATTAGCTATTGATGCATCAATACCAATCATATCAAACTCCATATCATCTTCAGTGAGACGATTTATTTCAATTTTGAAGTTTTTGCAAAACTTCTCCACTGACACGCTATTATCAACTCCCATAGCAGCAAATGCACCCGAGTGTTGGATCCCTTGAGTCTTTTAAACATACAAGAGAAACATAAAATGTAATATATGAGACCAATAATAGAAATGAATGAAGTTCATATCAATAAAGAGGAAATTATTTCACAAAAATAATAAAGCAAAACAAATACAAACAATTTCTAGCACGTATTCAAGGAATAAATTTCAACAAGACAAAAAAAAATCAAGCTTAAAATATCAGTAAGAATGAAAATGATTATTTTCACAGAGAATTTGTGTGCATAGCAGCAAATTCAATACTGCACTTAACAAGATAGAGAAAAAAAAAGATCAAGTAACTTGTTCGATCCTTTATCAGAAGAAAAATAGCACACAAACTTCATGGTGAAAAACAAATTAATTTTCCGTGTTCAGTGAAGTAATCAATTAAACGCATAATGTCAAAACATCTATGCATCTATGTGAAACTAAGTTCCTATGCAAGATAAAGTTATCAGCACACTAAATTCATGCGAAAATCACTGAATATATCAAGCAGACAATTTCACCACAAAACATGTGCAAAGCTAGTCATGCAGGTGATCATGAGTAACAAATGCAAAGACATGAAAGAAGAGTAGCATAAAATGTGTGTTCATGAATGGGGGGGGGGCATCAGCATTGCAGACAACACGTGAACATGAAAGAAAAGTAGCATAAAAATGTGTACATGAATGGGGGGCAT
This sequence comes from Miscanthus lutarioriparius, assembly GCA_904845875.1. Lineage (NCBI taxonomy): Eukaryota > Viridiplantae > Streptophyta > Magnoliopsida > Poales > Poaceae > Miscanthus > Miscanthus lutarioriparius. Next base: position 135,724,531 of record CAJGYO010000007.1, on the reverse strand, counting down.
CAGCATTGCAGACAACACGTGTGCGCTGGAGTTCCAGGTAGTCTGGAAGCTTATTTTCTTGTTGATTGGGAACATTATCCACCTCCTTCTTAGATTTAGTCCCCTTCTTTGGCATATTGTCTTCCTTTCTATGCTTCTTCGTTCACTCTTGTTCCACTGTTATGTCCTGTTCCCAATGCGATAAGGAGACAATAGTCAGTGAATGTCTGTGCCTGAGCAGCACGGATACAGATACGGATATTGGGATGTTACAGATACACCGATATGGCATTGTTCCCAGAAAAAACCGAATAAGCAGATACAGTACGTCTTAGTATTTGTTTAATAAATAAATAATAGTGCAGATAGCAGTCTACTTAAGTTCTACTATTACATAACACACATAGTCTCAAATCTGTTAAAATTATAAAGGGCATTAGGGCAGTGCAGGACTGCAGGCTTCAGCTCAAGCTACTTCATCCCCACTGCCTCATTTTCCCATCTCCCCACAATAGCAGCCTCTTGGGGAGCAGGAAATCAAAAGGAAAAGAAATGAAGAACAAGTGGACGGTTCAGAATCGGGAAAAAAGAAATGATGAA